>JARKHS020036264.1:0-126220 GCA_030143305.2 Amblyomma americanum | reverse complement strand
GGGACGTAGCTCTCTCGCTAGGTCAGCAGCTGCACATGCACGCAAGAGATGCTTTTTGTAGGCTCTGAACCTCCGGATAGGTGCTTTCACACCAGTAATAAAATATATTTATAATCATTACATTCGTTATTACTTTGAGTGTTTTCTATACAAAAATATTTAGGCGTATACGCGCACAATCACGCGACTCCATAAACAGGGGCGCCTTGTTGTGCCGCGTTCATCAACGAGATAATGGGCAGCAACGCACTTCAAACGCCTGGAACGTTTTTCGCTCCAAATTTTTCTTCAAGTATAACTCCTAATACTTTTTTTTTCCTGGCTACTGCCGTTAAAAGCCACCGCAATATTTTTGTTGTGGGGTGTATTAAAGTACTATTTTGCGTTGCTCGGAGCTATTTTAGTATTTCTTATGGTTCGTGCTGATTTATAGGAACAGCTTTATTTTAACGTCACTCAGACACAAATGACCGTCCCCGTCGCACGAGCACACACTGTCTTTGATGGACCCAAATTCAGTGTTAAATTCCCGCAGTGCTCGCTAAAGGCTGCTACTATTACATGTGATATTATTTTTTCAATACGTTCAAAACTAAGTATTCCATTGCTTGAAGTCTTTCATTTAGTTAGCTTTGCAATTTGTTTATTGTTGTCTTGCAGGAATAAACAACAAGGTTGTTTATGCGCGCATTAAACAAATGCTAATCTACTGCTGGATTCACTTAAGTTTGTAAAACATTGATAGTATTGCAATTTTCAGTACGGCGCACAAGGCAAAATGAAAGGAAAACGCTGTGTAAGCTATCACTTCAAGTGAGGTGCCTCCTATATTCTCTGAAAAGAAAAAAGTTAGGCACGGTTTAACCCCTGTTTTACACAAAAGTCGAGTGATAGAATGTTGGCAATGGCCCGAGCAAAATTTAGAGGTTGCCATCGTGTCGGGCACGCTCAATTAATGCTGACACTGCTCTTGGTCACATTGCCAAGGTCAGATTTTGGAGGTGGCCATGGCCAAATTTTTGTAATTGACCCAGGCCAAATTTGGTGGCTGCCATCGTGTCGGTTACAGTCAATTATGGTTGGGCATCGATTTTGGTCTAAACCGGACTAGGTCAATCTGTCAATCTGTGAAACTCAATCGGCTGCTATGCTATTCTTCTCAAGGTTAAAGGAAGGTCAAATCAGGCACGGAATGGTGAGCGACTTTTGCGTTTTGTAGAGCTGCCACTCAAAAATACCTGAATTTTGGGCGATGGAGCATGACACAACTGAAGCATCCGTTTCGACCACTTGAAGCGTTTAGCATGCGACAAAGCGTGCACATGAAACAATATTTTTATCTGATTTTGAATTTATATCTCGCTACCGTTCTCGAATCTTTCCTGTTTATCTTCCGTTCCATTTTTCATCAGCGAGCTTCTTAGATGCGAAGCGCGATTGCCAACACGTCCGCATTTCCATTCTACAGAACGAAGAAGAGAGAAAGCTGGCAATACTGAAGCTCGCAAAGCTTCACATTCATCTCTCGTGCACGCTTCTTGTCGTCGTGCCCTCTTCGCGGCGCATAGAAAAAGGACCGGATCCACGTCAGTAGATAACACTCGCTGTGTTTCATCCAGAAAGTCTCCATAGCAAGCGTCTAGGAGCACTGACATGTGAAAAATGAAAACTATTAAAAGCAGACTTTTTACATCTGCACTCGGAGGGCGCATTGAAACAAAGCGCAAAAACAATTATTTTTCTAAATATATTAGCATCCCTCACATCGCCCTAATTGCCTTTCTGCCTCCAGAAATCGCAGCCGTTAGGCATTCTTTGGGTGCCTTAAAAGATGCTAATTTCCTAGTCTTTGTAGCTATGGTGTCTCCGTGCATTTTCAAAGTGCTAGCTATAATAATGTCTCAAAATAAAGCGCCATGCAACAAACAATAGCATATCATAGAGGCCGTTATCAAAACATTCGCTTGCAACACTCGCCTGTGTTCGCGAAAATGATTTTAGAATATCATTTTAGCAACAGCACACTCTCAAATTGAGGCCGTTTCTTTCTGCTTTCACAAGCGTACTCAAAGCGTCAAATCCAAGGTTGGGCAGACAAAAGGTGTCGCTAATGACGTAGGTCGGGGTGCCGTGCCGAAGTAAGATCTGATTCGTGAAGAAATCCGCAACCTCGGACGCTGTGGCACAATGTAAGGCTTTGGCCTCGGTATATCGAGTGAGGTAGTCTGTGGAAATCATGATGCACCGGTCGCCACCCGAGAGCAAAGGGAAATGGCCGAGAAGGTCCATGCCGACCTGATCGAACGGGGCACGTGGTGGTGCAAATAGGTTGGAGGTGACCCGGAGGCTTGGTGCCCGGGGCCTTACTGCGCTGACATTGCCGACAGCTCTGAATATAACGTTTAACAACAGTGGCAAGTTTGGGCCAGTAGAACAGCTGGCGTATTCTGGAAAGCATGCGAGAGTATCCCAAATGGCCAGTGGATGGTTCGTCGTGGCATGCGGAAAGTATTTCTTCTTGAAGTGTTGCCGGCACGACGAGGAGGTACGCTCGCGGACTGGAACCAGGGTTCTTATACAGAGCACGCCTCGTTGCAGGGAAAACGACGACAGGTGTCGAGAAAAACATTTAGGATGGTGGCTGGATGACCTTCCAGATAATCGGTGAGGAGTCGTAACACTGGATCGGCGCGCTGCTGAGTTGACAAATCAGAAGAATGAATCGCCCCAATGAAACTGATATCGTCGTCCGTGTCGGTGCTTCCGAGTTCAACCGGCGCACGAAAGAGGGTGTCGGCGTCTTCATGCTTATGTCCGGACTTATAGACAATGGTGAGGTCCAACTCCTGCAGGCGAAGGCTCCATCGCGCCAGGCGTCCAGACGGGTCACGCAGGTTGCCCAGCCAACACAAGGAGTGGTGGTCAGTGACCACTTTGAAAGGGCGACCATAAAGATAGGGGCGAAATTTCTCAGGGGCCGCAAATAATGGCAAGGCATTCTTTTTTCGTCGTGGAATAGTTAATCTCTGCACGCGACAGAGCTCGGCTTGCATAATCGATGACTCGTTCAACGCCATCCTGGCGCTGCACGAGAACCGCGCCGAGGCCGATGTTGCTGGCGTCGGTGTGTATTTCTAGTGTCACCCCGCTCATCAAAATGGCCAAGAACGGCCGGCGTTTGAAGACGCAGGCGGAGCTCGGCGAAACTCACGTCTTGCTCCTGGGTTCAAACAAAATGTGTGGCCTCGTGGGTGAGGCGAGTCAGCGATTCTGCGAGGTCAGGGAAATTTTCGATAAAACGCCGATAGTAACTGCAGAGCCCTAGAAAGCGGCGAACAGCTTTCTTGTCACGTGGGGGTGGAAATTCTGCCACCGCTGCAAGCCTGTCGGGCTCGGGCTTCACGCCGGCGGCGCTGACGGCGTGGCCGAGAAATTTCAGCTCCTGGTAACCGAAATGGCATTTCTGGGGCTTCAATGTGAGGTTAGCTGAACGAAGGGCTTCGAGGACCGTCCGCAGGCGTTCAAGATGTTTACTAAACGAGTCGGCGAAAACCACCATGTCGTCAAGATAGACTAGGCAACACTGCCATTTAAGACCGGCGAAGACCGTGTCCATCATCCACTGAAATGTGGCAGGCGCAAAACAAAGACCGAAAGGTAGAACTTTAAATTTATAAAGGCCATCGGGAGTGACAAAGGCCGTCTTCTCACGGCCCCGTTCATCGATCGCAATTTGCCAGTAGCCACTTTTTAGGTCGATGGACGAAATATACCGACCGTGCCGAAGGCGGTCGAGAGAGTCGTCAATACGTGGCAATGGGTAAACATCCTTCTTCGTGACTGCGTTCAGCTTCCGGTAGTCGACGCAAAAACGCAGAGTGCCGTCTTTCCTTTTAACGAGGCAACCGGCGAGGACCATGGGCTGTTGGACGGCTGGATAACGTCATCTTCGTGCATCTCCTTAACTTGGGACTTAATGACATCGCGCTCTGTAGACGATACGCGTTAGGGTTGTTGACGGATTGGCTGTACGTCATCGTACGTCACGGAGTGTTGCTTGGCTATGGTAGTTTGATGCACTTCCGACGAGGAGACGAAACACTCTCTGAATTCGAGCAATAGTGCACACAGCTGTTCCAGTTGGCTGGTTGACAGTGCGGAGTTGACATCGAGGCCCTCGAGGGATAAAGGAGGCTGCACTGGTTCTGAGGAGAAGCACTCAGAAACGTCGGTTATGTGTTCGACAAAGGCTACGAAAGTGCCGCGAAAAAGATGCCTATGCTCGTGCGTAAAATTTGTAGCAAGTACCTGTGACTGGCCACTGTTAAGATGGATCAGACTGCGGGCCACGCACATGTCTTGCGTCAGCAGTAATGAAAGGTTGGTTTCTGCATTGGCGTCACCATCCTGAAATGATTCGCACTCAAGCGTAATGAAGGCGCTGGTTCGAGGCGGCAGGGTGACAGTGTCCGGAGAAACACTCAGCATCTGGCTTGGTCGCGGCGCATTGCAGAGGGCGACAACATTCGTCGTTGAAAACGTGACCTTGTTATCGCGAAGGTCAATAATCGCTTTATATTCACGCAGAACATTGACGCCTAAGATAAGGTCACGCGAACAGTTATTCAGAACAAGACAGCTGACGACAAATGTGGACTGCCGGATTTGAACTCTGGTGGTGCACATGCCCAGAGGGGCAATCAGATGACGGCCCACCGTGTTAATGTGTATACCAGCCCAAGGCTTGAGAACCGTTTTCAGAATGGTGGCGGGCTCTCTGCTCAGAATCAAATAATCAGCACCAGTGTCTAATAACGCTCGAACGTGGCGGACATCGATTGTCACAGGTAGTCTAAGAAAAGCCGCTCGCGAGTTGGAGGCTCCCGAGGCGATGTTCGGGAACAGGCGTCGCTGTCTCCTGGCTTGGCCACCGATAAATCGTCTGCGTTGAGTGTACGTTGTAATGGCGTCAGTGTGTCGGAGGGGCCGCTGAGCGGGGACGTCGTAATCGCCGATGCGCCGTCATGTGTCAGCGTCGACGTGGCGGAGCGATCTGAGACTACGGACCTCGTTACCGTCGAAGCGTCATTATGTCGAGAGAGCGTCTATGTGCCGGAGTGAACGGTGACTGCATACTTTGGAACCGTCGAGGCGTCATCATGTCGTGTCCACGTCGATGGGGGGTCCCCCACACAACGATGCCCAGCGACCCCACCCCTAAGATTGCTGGCTGCAGTTTTCCCGCCGTCAGCGGGGCGACCGGCCCTGCGCCGCCCGGGGAAAACTCGCGGTAGATGGTGAAGCACGACCACTGGGCGATGGGGATCTAGCCTGCTGCCGACAAGACTGAAGCCAACGTTGACCATCAAGGAAATCCGCTACAGCCCGCGGTCGTTCGCAATAGCAGGGTTGAGAAGAATCGGCGGGAAAGCCCTCGAGGCCCAGACGGTGGTAGGGGCAATGCCGATACAGGTGACCCGGTTCGCCGCAGTGAAAGGATAGTGGGCGTCGGTCGGGTGTGCGCCGCCCGTCGGTTTTTTGGGTGAACGGTCGAGGAGCTTCCACGTACTGCAGCACGGCTTCAGGCGGCCCCGGCACCTCAGCAGAAGCCGGAACGAAAGGCACCAAAGCCGGAGCAGGGCACCGCAGGGCTTCGGCGTAGGTGAGACGACGTTCAGGCGAGACAGGAAGCGGTAATGGCCGAGGCTCATCGGCAGTTAAGGACAGCCGGAGCGCTTGCTGCACCTCCTCGCAGGCAAAGGTCGCTATGGGGCTGGGAGCTGTGGGAGGTGCTCCGGGCCGCTGGCAGAGTTCGTCGCGCACAATCGAACGTATGAGATCACACAACAGTGAGGCGTCGGTTCCGAGGAACGGTAACTCGCCGGAAACGGAGCCGGCGGACACGGGTCGATCGTACGCGGACGCTCTTTGCTCAAGAACCTCTCAGTCGTTGGTCAAATATTTAAGGGAAGCCCCCAAGGTGGAGTAGATTTTTAATAAGGGAATAGTTTCTCATTGTCATCCACCCAAGCGCAGCCAATCGTGGAATACTCAGTCAGAAACTCGGTGACAGTCTCCGGAGGGCTGCGGACAAGGCCAGCAAAAAGTTGCTCTTTGACGCAACGCATGAGATGGCACCGCTTTTTATCCTCGGACATTGCAGGGTCCGCGCGCCTGAAGAGTCGTGTCATGTGCTCTACGTACGCTGCAACGTTCTCATTTGGGAGATGAACGCGAGATTGCAGAGCGAGTTCTGCCCGTTAGCGACGATCCAAGCTGCCGTAAATTTCTAAGAGATGAGGCCGGAACTCATTTCATGAAGACAACTGCTCTTCGCGGTTTTCGAAACATGTCAGAGCGCAGTCGTCTAGGCTGAAGTAGGCGTTCCTGAGCTGGGCGGAACCATCCCACTGGTTGAACACGGCAAATCGCTCGTAGTGCTGCAACCAGCCTTCCACGTCTTCAAAGATGTCGCCGTGAAGGACTTCGGGATGCGGGGGTTCTGTAACGTGAAGTAGGGGGTGGCCGCCCCAGGCAATGTAGTGGTCGCGGCAGGCGTTTGGGTGGCGCCGAGTTGTTCCGTGGACGTACCCGATGGTGCAGGCTTGAATCCGGCAGCTGGCACGGTGAACGGTCGTCATGACGGGTATAGGGCTGCAGCTCCGGCTAACCGTTAGGGTACGGGACATGCGATCGCTCGCACCTGCACCAGATTTTTCACAGTGTTGGTAACAAGACAGGCAGCTTGGCAGCTAGGCAGCGCACCCTTTAGGAGGGGAGACGGCGAACATCAACGTCCTTCAGTCCGAGCGTCACCAGCGTCAACGTCTTTTTGCCTGAGTGCCACATGGCAATATGTACGTTTTCGTAGACAAGGTCCTGGAGAATCATCAGTTTACACGCAGGCTTTCTGGTACATAAAATAAAAAGAAGTATTGCTATCCGATCACACAAAACAAGAACCGAATGATAACTGAAAAGAGACTGCCTATTAACTAAGCACAATACTCGCAACGGCGGTTACAAAGAATAGAAGCGAGGAATTCTATGAAAAGTGCAAAGAAATATTAAATAACTAATAAATGGGCAAGAACTGTAGTTAAGAAATAGCAGACCAGCAAAGCATAAGTTACTTTTTGAACGATTTCTTGCCACCGATAGTCTGTATAAGTGTATGCCCGGCGAAGTATTCAGTGTTTGCCTTATTTGGTAACCAATTTTCTTAAACCCGCAGTTCGTACGAGCTCGCAAACTTCATAATGCCGGTGGCGTAAGTTGTAAGCTGTGTTATTTATTAAGTAAATATTCTGATTGTTGTTTTTTTACTGTGATGTAGACAGTGCATATACACTACTAACTTGTTTCCAATATTTCTTCAGTCAATAACAGATTCTGCTTTATTAAGAATTGGCACCTGCTCTCAGTTAATACTTTGTTTCCCGCTGCTAGAATGGCCCTTTTCTGTGACATGTAAAGATTGTTACTATTGGTTACTGCGGTAGATACCAGCATTAAGAGGCAGTAATGCAGATCTGAGTGCATTAGGGATAAATACAGCTGTTCTTTAACTGCCACTTGTAAAGTAGTTCTCAGTTTATAGTGACGCCTATTGAACGGGAGACCTCTCTGCATAGCATTTATGTTGTGTGCACAGAAGGCGTTCTTTGAAAATTATTCCTAGAATTTGCACGGAACATTTCTTAATAAGGTATGTCTCTTTGCAAATCAGGCGGAAGTTTTTCTCAACACTTCTATTTTTCGTCCTGATTATAGCGTATTTAGTTTTTTTGACATTCAAAACCAGCTCATTGGAGTTCAACCATTTGGAAGGCTCTTTTAACCTGGAGATTCGCGGCATGCTCAAGTGATAGAATAATAATAATAATAATAATAATAATAATAATAATAATAATAATATTAATTGGTTTTGGGGGAAAGGAAATGGCGCAGTATCTGTCTCATATATCGTTATATCGTTGGACACCTGAACCGCGCCGTAAGGGAAGGGTAAAGGAGGGAGTGAAAGAAGAAAGGAAGAGAGAGGTGCCGTAGTGGAGGGCTCCGGAATAATTTCGACCATTTGGGGATCTTTAACGTACACTGACATCGCACAGCACACGGGCGCCTTAGCGTTTTTCATCCATAAAAACGCAGCCGCCGCGGTCGGGTTCGAACCCGGGAACTCCGGATCAGTAGTCGAGCGCCCTAACCACTGGGCCACCGCGGCGGGGAAGTGATAGAAGGTCCAGACCCGTAAAAAAAACACTTAGCATTCACCTGCGTAGATAACTGCGCTAGGTGCATCAGGAATAGGAATATTTACTATGTCATTAGTGCACATGACCAAGAGAACTGGGTCTAAAATGGAGCCCTGCGGCATACCTGTAGTTACGAATCCTGTTTTATACTCAAGGCAGTTTACCGCAGTGCGCTCTTCTCGATGCGTAAAATATTCTTGGATCAGTTTCAAACCTATACCCTGTATCCTATGAAACTACAGCTTTTTTAGTAACATATTATGCCTCACGGAATCGAAAGTTTTGGGTAGATCTAAAAGAATGCCTACCGTTAACAGCCTTTTCTCTTTGTTATCTAAAGCTTTTTCTTTTAGTTCAAGCAGTGCTGGTTCGGTGTTGGCTGGTTATTGAAAGCCATATTGCTGTAGTGCAATGATTATATTTTTCCAATGTAATGAATGAGTCAAGTATTAATTACACCGCTCTGCTAATTTAGAGAACACTGTGAGTAAGGAAATTGGGCGGAAGTCCTAAACCTTAAAGCTTTGGAAACGATGCATACAGAATGCACCTTTTGCTAGGTTTATAATCCTAAAGCGTGATTTGTTTTGAGAGAAATGTGCAGGCCCCCTACATACGTATCCCAAAACCGTTGTAAAGGAATAACGGCAATACGTAAAAGAATGTGTCAAATCCGGTGATCGAATTGTTTGTTGCCTAATGTAAACTGGTAATCTGTGTCGCACAGTGAACGCAGCGATATCCACAAGCTGTTGGATGTCGTCTTCCATTTTGACCTTTCGCATGTAGTTGAAGAGCATACGAGGGTGCAGGGTATGTCTAAATTGATTTTAAATCTATTTTATTAGTGCAGACGTTGTTCCTAAAGCAAACGGTGATAAAGTTTCTGGAATTTTTTATCACAGTGCTGTAGTCCTTAATGTAATTTTCTGCCTATAAGAATGATATCCGAAGAATTCCTGCTTTTCCTAACTTTTCTAAATTAAAGCAGAAGGCGTGTCAATAACAGATGTACTTTCTTTTCATGTTGATTATTTTGCCAATAGTACTGATGCTATACGTATTCTTTGGCAGTGCATTGAGCATATTTTGAACAGTTGTATACGTTTTCTGCCAAACATTGCTATGAAAACAGAATGCAAGAACACGTGGATTTCCATGGAGGCGCTGAAACTATGGAGGCCGTAAAGAAGGCTCCAAAAAAGGTCTTGCTCCTACGCTTCATATTGTGGAAATGAAATTGAGGATTTTCCTCCTAACTCTAGGATTGAAGAGGCCATAGAAAAAGACGTTACAATAAGGAATCCTTCCCTATGTTCATACCATCACCGGAAAAAGTTTCCAGAGCTATTTCGCCTAAATCGTTGGACAACGATACCTTCGGAGTTAACAAAAACAGATAACTCATTTGAAATTAATGTGCAATGCATTTAACAACCATTTCAAATTGGTTTTACTAATAATGATGAAGCCCTACCTCAATTTGATTGGTTTTATGGGAAAATAACGTCCCAAAGGCACTCAGGCTACGAGGGACGCCGTAGTGAAGGTCTAAAAAAATTTAGACCACCTGGGGTTCTTTAATGTTCACTGACAGTACGCGGGCGTCTAGAATATCGCCTACATTGAAATTCTACCGCTTCGGCCGGGATAAAACCCACGTTTTTCAGGTCAGCATCCTACCGCCATAACCACTGAGCCACCACGGCGGCTCCTTCCTCCTTCTTATGTCTCCTTGCTATGTAGGTCGGACTTCACAATTTCCGAACATGGTATTTTCAACATGCTGTTAAAAGTGAATGTAAAGAACTCATTGGTGCCACAGAATATCCCAAATTCGTTTCTTCAAAATTTTCAGAGTGGATTTCAAGTATTTGCGCTTTTATAAATCATCACGCGACAGTGCCCTGCCGAAATACTGGGTGACGGCCAGTATCGAACCGTTGCACAGAAGTGGGAAAAGAGACAGCATTAAAAACAATCGGCCTAATTGACTGGTATCAATAACTTGCCGATTACTGGAACACGTTATTCGTAATTAAAACCTTTTTTTATAACCATAATTATTAACGAAGTGTCAACACGGCTTAAGACAAGCATTTTCGACGCATACTAAGCTGATAGACGCCATCCAAAATTTGGAATAATCATTACAATAGTACACAAATTCTGACAAAGCTCCTCACAATAAGTAACTCCAAAAATTGCTTGTAGAATTTAAAAAGAAAGCCTGTTAACAAAGCATATCGCTGAATACCTAATACGCAGAAAACAATGCTTCCTTTCCTCCCTGTTGATCTAGATCAGTAATGGTTGATTCTGGTGCACCCCAGGGTTCCGTGCTGGGCCTTTTGTTTCTACTATATATTAATAGTATTGTGCGAGATATCCCGCTTCAAATTAAACATTTTGCCGACGACTGTGTTTTGTACCTGGAAGTTAACAACAAATGGAATCAATCCTTGCCGAACAGTGCACTTCATAATGTAGCTTTTTTGCGTCGAGAATGCAAGATTGTGATTAACTTTGAAAAAGCTACTTTTATGAGAATGGCCTATAAAATAAACCTCTGCGCTTCCACAACAGTACTAATAGCACTTTCCTGCATGAAGTTTGTAGCGCTAAATATTTAAGGTTGTGGATCTCGAACGAGCATAATCGGAGTACTCATATTAAGTTCGCAACCGCAAGCGCTAACCGTACTTTCTTTTTCTCAGGCGAGCACTCAACTTTTCTTCCCATTTTTTTTCACCTCTTGGCTTACAAATCCGTTTAGTTTCTCATTTTAGATCACGGTGCAATCATATAGAGCCCTTTTGCAAAAACTAACCTATTCAGGCTAGAAAAGCACGAAGAAGAGACGAGTGTTTTACTTATAACACCTTCACAAGAACATCCGTTGCAGACCTTATAGAAAGGGCTAATCTTTCTTCTCTCACCTTCCACTACTCCGACGCGGAGCGTGGCCGCTGCTGCCCAACCTCCATCAGACACCCCTCATTATGTGCCCATGGCTAATTTTGGTACAATGCAAGAAATCCTTCAGAATATAGTTACACAGCAAAAGCAAATGTTTACGCAGTTACAGCAATTCGGCTCTCAACTGCAATAACTCGGCACCGCTCACGATGATCTCCGCAGGACTGTATAAGAACTTGAACATGGATCGCGAAAGCGTTCAGCCACGCTTGAAACTACAAGAATGAAAGCCTACCGTCGCTCGACCGTCTCAGGCGACGTAAACGATTCCGAATCAGTCCTTAGCCAGGATGGCGCAGCACAGCAATACCTACCATCAAGAAAGTTTAGAGATATGGCAGTGGAACTGTCGTAACATCAACCGCAAAAAAGCTCCCTAAAATTCTTCATTCAAAACGCTATAATAACTCCGGACGTGATCTGTCTACAAGAAACAGGCACAAAGCCTACCCTTACGGGATATTACACGGTTATAAATGACACATCTCCTAGGGTCGCCACCTTGGTCTCAAAGACGATCACGGCTGTGCAGCACACTATGCACTATCCCAATCTACATCACGTCCTGGTTGAGATCATCCCTCAAAAACGTTGCAGGCGAAGCACTTTTATACTAAATCTGTACAGCCAACCTCGCAACACAAGAGAAGACTTCAGACCAATTATACATGAAACTTCATATAGCAGGCTCAAACCAACTGGTCATACTCGGAGATCTGAACGCTCCCCACAGTACTTGGGGATATGCGGTAGACTCCCAAAAGGGCAAAATTCTCCTGGAAGCGGTGGATCAAGAGGGATTAGGCCTCCTTACAGACGTTACAATCCCAACGAGAATTCGAAACAGCGTCAGTAGGGACACCTGCCCAGATTTAACGTTCTCGAAAACATTGCAGCAGCTACTTGGACAAACCTGGGGGAACAACTAGGCAGTGACCACTACATCCTTAGTACGTCAGTGCCAACGTCTAAACTTCGCCGAACGCTCGGTGGAGTAAATATTACGTATTGGGAAGCTTATCGCAGGCGTCCCGCACCCGAGGGAGGCATCCAAGACATAGCAACATGGAGTGAACACATCAGGGAAGCTCACAAAGCTAGCACACAGAGTCTACAGCGCACAACGAAAAACCCGGAAGTAGATCGTCACCTCCTACACTTGTGGGAGGCTCGTCGTAGTCTCGTCCGCAGATGGAAGAAGCAAAAGTTAAACCGCAGGCTGCGACTCAGAATATCAGCACTTTCCGAACAAGCCCAGGAGTACGCAACGCAACTCGCTCAGCAAAACTGGATAGATTTTTGTGCCTCCCTCAAAGGCACACTCAGCACCACTCAAACTTGGACCATACTAAGAAGCTTAATTGATCCGAGCAAAACCAAGACCACAGTCGATAGCACGTTGCAAGAAATTGTTTACAAATTTCAAGGAACAGATCAGGAATTGAAACAAGCCCTACAAGACCAGTACATTGGCACTCAAAGAATCCCGCCATGCAATCTTCAATACACAGGAGCTCTGAACACTGATCTAGACGAGCCCATCACGGTGGCTGAAGTATATGCGGCAGCAAGAGCCGCCAAACGCAATACAGCCGCAGGAGCAGGCAAAGTGACCAACGCAATGATAAGAAACCTTAGCTCAAAACATATTCAGCAAATGACCGACAACCTTAATGGCCTGTGGGAGGAAGGACGAGTCCCAAAACGAGTGGCGACATGCAGAGATTATCACAATTCCTAAGGCCGGAAAGCGGCCCACCCTTGAAACATTAGGACCGATCTCCCTTACATCCTGTCTCGGGAAGCTCTATGAGCGAGTTATCCAAAACCGCCTCGTGAATTTCATTGAGGACAGGGATCTCTTTCCACAGTCCATGATTGGCTTCAGGCGCGGTCTCTCAACCCAGGACGCCTTTCTCTTGCTTAAGGAGGAAGTTCGTACAGGCATCCCAAAAGGAAGCGAGCATCTGATCCTGGCGCTTGACCTTAAGGGAGCTTTTGACAATGTCTCACACGAAGCTATCCTCCGCGAACTGAACTCCCTGGGATGTGGACAGAAGATCTTTAACTACATTAGAGCTTTCCTCACGGACCGCACAGCAACAATTGGAATTGGAAATACTAGATCAGATATCATACCAATGCCAAACAAGGGCACTCCGCAGGGATCAATCATCTCTCCCCTCTTATTCAATATTGCCATGACAGGACTGGCTCGTCGGCTGCAGGAATTACCCGATATAGGATTTACACTGTATGCAGACGATAAAACTATCTGGACGTCTAAGGGATCCCTTGCACAAAAGGAACAAGCCCTACAGAAAGCGGCATCGATTGTAGAAACATTTGCCGCTAGTAGTGGCCTTCGCTGTGCACCGGAGAAGTCAGAAGTAATCAGGGTGCACGGTCAAAATTACAAAAACTCTGGACCAATAGATCTCTATGTAGAAGGCCAACCGATTCGAGTGGTCTCGATCATAAGAATTCTTGGGCTTTGGATTCAAAGTAACCTACGCGCTGGACATACCATAAAAACTCTCAAAACAACCACTCACCAAATTACACGTATGATTCGTCGTATAACACGCCACAAGAAAGGCATGCGCGAGGAAGACACTCTTCGTCTTGTACAGTCCTTGGTTATCTGCAGAATAGCATACGGCCTTCCGTATCATCATCTCACAAAGGGAGAACTTAAGCAGGCCGACACTGTCATTCGCAGCGCGTACAGAACAGCTCTCGGCCTTCCTCCAAGCACCTCGACCGAACGTCTAATCAAGCTAGGAGTCCACAACACCTTTGAGATCAGAGATGCGGTCTTAGCATCGCAGAGAGCCCGACTCCAACAGACCACCACCGGAAGAGCCATTCTTCAGCGCATTGGTAGACCACGAGATCTACAAGAGCTCTGGCGACACACTTCTCTACCTGCAAACATAATAAGACAGATCACGGTGGCTCCGCTCCCAAAACATATGCATCCAGAAATCCACAAAGGCAGACGGGAGGCTAGGGTCACTCATCTACGCCGGCGTCTAGAGTCAGATCATAAAGCAGTCTATGTAGACGTGGCGGCGTATACTGAACCGAGCATCTTTGTTGCAGTCGCCCTTGACCACAATTTTCAACTACTGACGAGTGCTTCACTCCGGGCTGAGGATCCTGCCGCGGCGGAAGCCTCCGCCATCGCCCTTACCATAAGGCATGGTGATCTGGTGGACAAATTAGCTCACATAATAACTGACTCGAAGCGAGCCTGTCAATATTACATTACAGGGAGAGTCCCAAAAATGACAGCGGCTCTACTCATACCGTCGGGCCTCTCACCTACACTTCAACGCCCCCATAACATTACTTGGACCCCGGGCCATTCAGGTCTTGAAGGCAACGAGGCGGCAAACGATCTAGCTCGTGAGCTAACAAACCGAGCGGATCCTTGTCCGTACCTCACCCCTCTACCATCAAACTATGGGGAACGGCTGGAGATGCTTAGATTAGATCGTAGAATATATCCCCCTCCCCATAATAAACTCACCACAGAAGAAGCCACATTTTGGAGGCGAATACAAACGAATACCTTTCCTAACCTGTACTTGTACAGCTTCATTCACCCTTCCAAATACCGCCCCTTCTGTCCATGGTGCGGCGATAAGCCTACGCTGTTTCACATTTCCTGGAATTGTCCCCACAAACCACCTCATCTAAAAACATTACAGACATCATACGAGCAGTGGGAGGCAGCCCTGACCAGCAATGGTCTGGAGGACCAGTGTCGCATCATCAGACTGGTCCAGGCATCCGCCCAAGCCACCGGAGTCCTGAACTGAGGAGTCTGCCTACCTGACTCGTAGAACACTTCAATGAAATAATAAATGTTTTATCCCTCTCTCTTTCTCGCTATTGAAGTTATTATATCGGCTAATTAAGGGGCATTACAAGATTGACATCAGAGAAATCATGTCTCTGCTATCCGGACCTGCTTCTCGTCAAAATCATATAACCAATATAACCCCCGTTTAATCGCGTGAAACTTCTTTACAGTATTCTTTATTCCCGCATAAAATAGTGGACTGGAATCTGTTAAAAAATATCGTTGTTTCGGCGCCAACATGCTATTCTTAATTGTCACGTTTACAGTGGCAATATTTTGTGTGTATCATGCTCGCAGTGACGATGTTTTATATCTTTAGAGTAACCTCATGTGTGACATTTCTGTTTTTTCGTTAAGCCCAGCCTGTATGCCTAGCTTTACATAATATTAGGTTTATTGACCTATGCATTTTCTGCACAAGACATTGTACGAGTATGCATTACACTAACACCACCCTGCTAAAATCACCGTATGGTGATTGCAGTATTTATAAAATGAAAAAGCAAAAATTCGCACTGTAATTTACTCTGAAAAGAAAAACGAATAAAAGCCGAAAAAGTTTGCACATTGACATGGTCAGCAAAATGCCGTCAAATTCAAGAAAAATAATTGACTGAAGCTTGAAAACTGCCACAACAATCTGCTCTCTGAAACATAAGACTGCTGAAGTAAAATTTTGCTCGCAGCCCAGGCGCTCAAGCTACAATAGAGTCCACATTCTTGTAATGTCGTTAACCTAAGAAACCAGAGGGAGGTTTCCATAGACAATAATTTAAGCACTTGTGAAAGACGCCCAGGCTATTCAACCTTGCAGGCGTTCAACTTTACCCCTTCTTTATCAGAAAGAACCAATTTCTGCTGTGCGGTACGAAACAGTTTCTGTTTTGCACCAGCTAAATGAATAGTACTTCTGCACAGGCCTCCTAATATGGTGCTTAAAATGATGCTATGCAACAATGCCGCGTAGTTTAAGGTATTGTTCCTTGGAAGCTGTTATCTTGGGAGAGTCGTTTTTACCCAAAGAGCATAGTTTTTTCTTTATTGGTTTCCCATCCACTGTTGTATCAATAATTGATCCGTGACGTAGTTCATTTACTGCACCTATATAACAGCATCGCGGCGGGATTACCTTTATTAGGGACTGTTTTCGATGCTCCTTTTGGCTGCAACCATGCGGTGCCTCCAAATTCTTCTTATCATTGACCTCACTATCGAAATTCACGGTACGACGCTGCAAGACTTTCGAGAGGTAAGAAAGCGAGTAATGCGCTTGCAGAGATTGCAGTTGAAGGCAAATATTTGATGCACTGCCCTGTGTAACTCTTGCCACGCATGCGCTCTGAACGCGGTAGGTTGCGCGGCAACAGCATGCCGGGCGCTTCACTGCTTCAGCAGCTCTACTTTCTTAGAGCAGTTTTTCATTGCATCTAAACTGCCATAGGAGTGAGTTGCGTTCCTCGCTCTTGCATCTTCAGGACAACCTACGCACATTTTATGCAAACAAACAAATATGTAGACTGATTCTACTCCCTAGACTTGTGTAATTTACTGGGCCTAACGTGTTTTGTGGCATCATGCCATTAAAAATTCCTCTGTTTCTACTTCCGCTGATTTTAAATGCAGAAATAGCAACCTTCCTGAGAGACAGGACAAGTGATGTACTGCAGCAAAACATATTTAGAAATGAAATCCCGCAAAGGCCTAAAGCTGTTCACATCAGTTTGAAAAGAACCTGCCTATTAGTTCCCCTTTCGGAAAGAAATCGCAGCTGACCGCTGAGTGCAGGAATTCTAAATCCATCCAACGCATCATTCAGAGTTTTCTACATTTGCTATGAAGCATCAAACTTGTGAAGAAAGGTTCTAGCAAGTCAAATTATCCATGTTGTGGATGCAACAAAAGCATTTGCCCTAAATGCCCGTAAGTTTTTTTATTATCCCTGTAACGTCGCTATTAATACGTGCACATGAGTTAAATTCCGAAATCAGTGCGTGAGCTGACAGTAATTGCGGGGTTAGAATTTATTATTCCAGGAGATATGTTATATTTTCCAATATTTTGCTTTCCTTAGCAGTAAATCTTACTCCTAAACAATGACTCTTCTTCTGGATGGGATTTTATAGCAGGCGGTGCTGTTTTCGCGTTTGTATGTACATATATGAGGTTTTGGGCGCAGCTCAGGATGAAACTATCCATAAATTACTGCCCATTTGGTGGCTGCATTTCTCAAAATGTGTTCAGGCAAGGGCTGCGTGAGCGACTGCAAAATGGATATTGTTGGCACGCTTAAGTGATTATGCAACTTGTCAGGCCACTCGCAATACGTCGGGCTTGTCCTTTCAGAGATTCGTGGGCTTTCTCAAGGTCCCGCGTATCAAACTTGTTCATCATGAGCACTCGTACAGTAGCGGACTGAATTGCAAGACGGCCAGTTTTGTTCCTCGACCCTGGTACTTCAGTTCAGCGGCTTGGGAAAATCGTCCTTCTAGTCATAGGCTACAGGCAAAACTTAAGATTCTGAGTCATTCGCATCAAATTACGGAATATATAGATGTGTTTCATCAAAGTAACACTCGTGTTTCTGAAAAGAAGGTTTCCTTCCTTACTTTTAATATCCTTTACCGAAGTGGACAGTCCTGGCACCTATAGCGGCGAAACACAGTCTCTCTGCTATCCACTGGAGCATCTCGACCTGCGCCCACTGAAGGAAACGAACATTCTCGGCCACTGGCCGCTGCGGTCGTTGGCGGTGAAGGCCTCCAAGGCACTGCTCCGCTTTTTGAGGACTTCTAGCCTGCAGGATAGGCTGTGACTTTACTGAACGGTGTGATTTTAATTTCCTGCAACTGTCTTTTCTCCTTCATCTTTTTCTCCCCTCACCCCTCTCCCCCCGTGCAGGGTAGCAAACCGGTTATTCTTCTGGTTAACCTCCCTGCCTTTCCTCCTCCTCCTCCTCCTGGATATGATAAAACCGTGCAACTTCGGCAAACAGACTGCTCTCATAAGCAATGCTGTAATGACGGCTAGTTGCTGTCTTGTCCTTTTGTTTGTTTGTTTTGTAACTAGTCCTTGTGCTAAAGCATAGCGCGCCAACCTGAAGGTGCTCACATATTTTATGCTTATAAAAAGTTAGGGGCCGCCTGTTCCGCATGCTCCAAAATAGCACTGGTAGAGACCTCGCATCAGCAAAAGAAGGCTTGCTAGCCCTTTCACGCAATTGGTAAAATAAGCACCAAAGCGTGCTTCATTTTATTTTTGACGTGACTGCATGTGCGATAGCTAAATAATTTTTTTGTTTTATTGGGCGATAAATTTATCAAGATGACACTTGGGAGAAGTTCAGAAATGTTTTATAAATTCGAATGGAAGTCGCCCGGGATTTATATAGATTAATTTGGTGGCATGCAATGTGAATTGCAAAAACAATTCGAAGAAATACTGGGGCAGCCCATTTTAATCATCACGGTGCCTGTTGACATAATACTGGCCACTACGATTGAAATAGCACCACTACGATAAAGTAGAAGTGAACCAACTTCCTCGCGTACAGGAGGCCTATGATTGACATTCGTGTGCAACAGGAATTCTCGGTAAACAGACTCTGCTTTTAACGAAATTCAACCTTTTTGCCCGTGGCTCCGCCTGATTCTGAGTAAGCGAACCGAGGACCTCGTGATGCAATCAAAATTCAATCATACTAGAAATCCTCAGTGAAAGAACCACCGAACTGGGCTGGCACATCAGAAAAGAATTTGGCCATCTTGGTGTAGAACCTGGCAACCGCCTCCTGCATGCATACACGAGATACTTTGTAGCCCTCTGTCGAAAGCAGCTCGGAAGCAAGAGAATCAGGAAACCAGTAGGGCCTTTGTCAGTGAGTCTAAGTTGCGGGGAGAATTCAGGTAGAAGGCCTTGCAGGCGGCGGCTCACCCTATGCGACGTAGGCGCGTTTGGGTGTTCGCTGCACTGCTCTCTTTCAACCAGGGAAACGTGCATAGATCTGCTCGGCTCCTGCAGCAATTTGTAACGAGTGAAATATCGGAGCGCAACCATCCGGCCCGGCAGTAATCTATTTGCACACACCCACTTCATCTTCCTCGACTTGCAACGAGGGAGCAACGCCGACGCCACAGACACAGTACGCACAATGCATCTGGCAATATACAGCAAGCAGGTCTACGAACGACCTGCCTTAATGCGTCAGTGCTAGAAAGAAGTAATGGTGGTAGCTAGTTCCACTCGGTTATGGTGCAGAGGGAAAAAAATGAAGCTGTTGGCTCTTGCAAAGTACCGCGTTAGTGATTCTGAGTGCCTATTTATTGTTGACCAGCATGTTAGCTCTGTAAGATACAGATGAGGAGCGACAGGCCACTTGTTATTTTTCTGTAAAAAGGAAAATTTTAGCATTTAGATTTTGAGCGGTCTTTAGAGGACAGCATGGGATATTGAAGCAACAGATTTGTGGGTCGGTTAGAAGTGCGGTATTTAAGATATATAAAGA
This sequence comes from Amblyomma americanum, assembly GCA_030143305.2. Classification (NCBI taxonomy): domain Eukaryota; kingdom Metazoa; phylum Arthropoda; class Arachnida; order Ixodida; family Ixodidae; genus Amblyomma; species Amblyomma americanum. Next base: position 106,611 of record JARKHS020036264.1, on the reverse strand, counting down.
GAAAGGCATTGCGTTCAATCTTTTCTCGTACATATGTGTTAGTTTTTGTTTTTTCTCAGCACCCCAGGGAGTGCACGTATGCTCTAGCTGTCTAATTATGGTGGTATACGACAGTTGTTTAGGGTAGGCGCAGGTGGCAAAGGACGGGGTTCATTAGCGAGACATGGGACAGGCCTTTGCCCTGCAGTGGGTGTAGTCAGGCTGACGATGATGATGATGATGATGACGACGATGATGATGATGATGATGATTATAGCAATTGTTTAAAGTTAGAGGGGGTCATTTTAGTTTGCCTCACAAACCTCATCTCTCAGAGCCTTCATTTCATAAAACATCATTGTTAGCAAACAGCCTAATCTGAACTGAATAAATGATGTAAGTAATGTCATTATACAGGCAAGGAATAATAATGACCCGAGTACATTTTCTTCTGGGAGGCCAGAACTGACTGGAAGTTTTCGAGAACAGTTACCACCGGTCATTACATATTCACACCTGTTAGAAAATAAGCATAAATCGAATTAACAATGAAAGAAGGATGGTCGATGAGTTTGCGAAATGAGATTGCAGCACGGAACTAAAAAAAATTTTGGCTAAAATCGATGAAAATGACATCGACCTCGCCTGAATTGTCAAGAACCTGAGAAAATTGTGAATGACTCATAACAGCTGTGTGACAATCGATAAACTCTTCCCCTAATGCATGCTGGAACGCCGGTAATACACAGCTGTCATCAAGAATTTTTTTTTATGTAATGGCTACATGTTCAAGAAGTTTGCAGCAAGATGAAGTAAAGATATGCGGCTGTAATTATAAAGCAACGTGGTATCACCATTCTTGCAGATAGGCTCAGCACGTGTCACCCTCCACTCGGACGGTGGACTTTGGACAAAAGAGAAAAACGAAAATGTGGGCAAGGTAGCAGAGTGCATTTCAGCATAGCGGTGTAATAAAAATTCGGTACTTTGTCACGGCAGGGCTCAATTTTTTTTCAAGATTCAAGATTGGAATTATAAGAAGTTGCGGTACAAGATCCTGATCAGACTTAGAACACAAAGCAGGGGCTAGAGTATTCGATGTTGGTTTAGAAAACACTATGAAAATGAATGTTGAATTTTATACCAACGTCGACTTTTTTGTGAACAACATGCCATCCTTCATTATTACACTAAGAGATTGTTTCTTTTTGCTCAGAAAGCTCCAAAATTATTCCGAACAATTAATAATAAAGTTAGGAAAGATATTTTAGAGGTAATGCGGTTTAGCAGAGCCCACAGCTTTAGCAGAGCCCTGAAGGTACCCTGTGTCATTTTAATGATGGTGCGAGAGGTACGTGCTCTCTTTAAGCGCTTAAGGTTTGCTTTGAGCTGCAAGATATTTCGTGGCACGCAAGGATTACATTCAAAAGCTTTCTAACATCTCGTAGGAATTAAATCTGCAGTAAAGCATGCACACTTGTATCTAAACCTTCACCAGAGCTCAATAGTATCAGCTCTATAAAAGTTGCTGAGGCAAATATCGAAACAATAAAATCCCTCCTCCTCTCTCGTCTCTGGTGCGCGGAAAATCTTTTGCAAGCATGGTTTGGGACGACGCGACGAATTTATCAGCAACAAGAGGGCACTAAAACTAAATTACCGCAAGATCAGGCAGCCTATCATTAATTTAATAGATAATTTCTCATGAGAACGGCGAAACCCAAGCCAAGAATAACAGTGCAAGAAACTTGACTAAGTGTAGGTTCTGCCGCTACCTGTGTCAAATTCTGACAGCATAATAATAAATAAATATTAATGCGCTCAATACCTAAAGTTAGAAGAGGCAAGTGCCAATTAATACCTGCGTAAGTTAGTCACCGGAAAGGAATACATTTTTATGTTTGAACTTTCGCATGCCGTCTGACAAAGCGCATAGGAACTGAGAGGGAGATCATGGAGCCCGATAAGCGACGAATAGCAAGACAGAACGGCCTCTAAAAGACAAATTAACTAAAATACTTTCGTTGTCATCAATTTCACTGATTAGAATTGCCTGAATATTGCTCTTGTCCAAAACCGTTACTCCACCCCTCTTGACGCTCTTTCATGCCGAAAGACATGATCGCATGGAGGAAAAACATCTTCATTTTTCGTTTTGTCACGTAATTGCGTATCCACATCTCAGTGTACGGCGGCGACATGGGGATCTCAGCCATGAAGAATAGGTTCAACCCTTTGGAGTTTATGTATGGCACTGCGCGCTTTAATCTTTAAAAACCTGAATTCGTTCTTAGTGGGATTGCTACGTCTGCTTTTGTTTCAAGTATGCGCTGATCTCTCGATAGCTTCACCCTTGCGTTAGTAGTATCGTCCTATGTGTACAATTGAGCTTCACTGCGGCATTTTTCATTGGTTACGGTCACTTTCTGTTACCTTAATCGGCTTTTGCGCTGTCCCAGTGAAGTTTTCGCTTCCTGAGGGTGTTTTTGAGTAGTCGTTCTGGGCTGATACTTCTTTTTCTTCATGTTTATGTGCATTCTTGAGGTCCATTTGTTTTTCATGCTAATCCTGAAAAAAAGTATTATTATTCTTCTGCCTCCACTTTTTCGATACGGTGAATTCTACCGAAAGACATACAAGGAACCTTCACTGTTTTATAGGAGATTTCGGTAAGAGCCTGCTTTTTCAGGTCGGATTCAGTTTCATCTCGCTCCTTACATTCGTCAAAAACAATTACGTTGAAACGCCTACTGCGATCCTCTATGTCGACAATTTTTTACTGCAAGGAATGAATTATAAGCTCCAAGCTGTCGACAAGTTCAATTTGTATTTCAAAATCAGTAAACTGTGTACTGAAGATAGAAATTACTTTTTCTATATTCCCCTGTACTGCCCTGAGTTAGCCAATATTTTGGTTCATCACTAGTTATGAGCTGCAAGAAAATGCTTTCGAGTGTCGTTAGCTCCGCGGTTCGCTACCACATCACCACATAAAAGCACCAAGTAAACACAGTACACATCATTAAAGATGCGAAGAAAGCTTTGGGGCACGGCAGAACCGAAAGACGGCAGCAATCACTTCTAACGTGGTGGGATAGTCAGCGACTTGTGCGAAGCAGAAGAACGAAGCGTAAGCCAAAAAGCCCGGGTAGTGGTCTGCGGAGACCACTGAAGCTAAAGGCTTGCGGAGTATCTTTCATAGGCGCTTTCGGGGAGGTCACATGGAATGGGGGGCCGCGCTAGTATATCCCAGTAGTCAAGCTGGCAGACAACGCAGAAACAATCCTGTGACACCGGCAAATCTTTAAAGCATGTATCTACCGCTGTGTCATTGCACTGACGTGTTGAGTCGGACAGACCAAGCAGAACAACCTGTATGAAGCCGAAGAACGAAGCGTAAGCCAATAACCATATGTGCGTTTCCTCTCCAGCCCAGAGCACTTGACTTCAGAGGTGCCGTCGTTCAGGGCGAGCGACAAACACAGAGCCGATTATACCGGCTCACATGGCCGCCTTCAGAGCTCCGAAAGGGAGCGGCAGGCGGCATCGCTGCGTTTCTCTCTCCTTTCAATCCGTTTCAGTCTCTCTGACGGCAATAGCCTTCCTTCATTTCCTTCCCCTACTTCATCCCTCTCCGTTTTCTTTGAGCGAGGCATTTACTCCGAGCCGAATTCAATAGCCAAAACTGCATTCTTCAGCCTGGTCTCTACTAGTGTTGCGCTCAAATCTTTCAGTGCCTTAATATTCTGCTTTTTGTTCCTCTTCAGCTCAAACTTGCGCACAAGTATCGTCTTTATAGCGTTTACTGATCAGGAAAATCCTCCGCAACCTATGTATTAGAGACCTTTAATTTGTTCTCACAGAGCCTTCTTTTGAATCATTCACGGAAAACTATCGAACAAGTCAGAGTAACAAGTCAGACATTGCTTTCTGGTATGTGTTCGAGCCTAAGGCATCTTCTTGTGCTTCTCGCAAGAGCACCCAGAATTAGACCTTGGCCAAAGAGAGGTGTTCTCTTAGCACCAGATGCGTTCCTGAAAGCCGCTGAAAAATAAGGATCTTATCGTATCAAAAAGCTGGCCATCGTTCGTCGCTATGGCGATAAGCTAGCATTTAAGAGCGAGCTTATTTTACGGGTTACTGCATCGCATGAGCCGAAGGTGTTATATTGCCTGATGCGGACAATTATTTTTGTGGCTGCTCGAAGTTAGCTCTTAACAAGGTCTAGTATATAGTCCTGAAAAAGCACCAAAAATCGAGTATTCCAAGCTGGGGTACAGAGGTATGCTTGGAGAACCGCATCAAAAAAGGCCTGATTTCTAGTGAAGAATGCTTTCTCTTTCATTATGTGGACTGATAAGTGCGGTGGGTATGCAGGTTTCTTTGATCTTATTCGATAAGTCGGCACATACTAAGATATTTTCTTTTACAATAAATGGTTGCGCAAAGTTAACTTCTATATCTGTCAAGCGTTTATCGAAACAACGCGGTTCTTATTTTTCAGGCTCTCAATACTAGCGAACCCATTTACTTGTATTTCTGAAGCGATGGACGCATCTATAAAAACTGGACGTGTGTTAGTATTGAGCAATACCAGCAACACCTGGGCAACAACTATTTCTCGCATCAGAATTATACCGATGAAACAGGACAGTAAGTATAAAGAACTAACTAAACAGCCAAAATAAAAAATTCAATCATGGCACTTCGGCGTAACGGGAGACAGCCGGGGCTGGCATAGCATTAAAAGAAATCTAGTAACGAGTTTTTTTAACAATATCATATTTTCGACTACCGTGAAATTGTTCAGATACCTGTGAATCCATTTTTGGCCTGACTGACCATCAGCATTCAAGTACTATTAAACCATAAGAAAAAAAAACACAAAATTGTTCCGAATGCATGCTAGAATACATTTAGACTCCCACCTCTTATTAAAAAGAGAAAAAACAAGATATAAGCGCAGTTCATATCGCTGAATTCTATATCAGAAATATTACCAATGTTTCAAAAAACGAAATTTTATTTATTTATTTATCTATTTCTTTATTTATTTATTTATTTATTTATTTATTTATTTATTTATTTATTTATTTATTTACAAATACTGCAGTATCCATAAGGTATATTTGCAGGGCGGGATACAATACAAATAAGTAAACAAAACATAGTAACGGAGACAAGGAGCTCAACACAGATAAGATAACGCATCGTGATCATTCCGTCAGACAAGCATAGCAAGCACATTTTATAGAAGTACTGGAAGCAGACGTTGGTAGCTAGGACTTTCAAACTTGCTTATTTGGTTGGATATTAAAGTGAGTTACACTTCTTGGAAAGAAAGAAAACTTGAAACACTTAATTGACCTGTTAAAGGGAGTTGTGCTACAATGTCTATGTGCAGTTGCATAGGCAGATGAAAAGAATTAACGCCATCAGATCTGTTTTAGACTGACCGGTAATAAGTTGAAAGCGAAATTTTAGTCGGTACACTGCGATGGACCTAATGGCCTTGGTCCGCTAAACATCTCCGGGCAGAGAGAGAGCGTGAACACACACACAGCACAATTAGTGTACATTGTTGTGGCATCAAGCGTGATAAAAGATGAAGATGATATAATTTATATATATATATAATGATATATAATATATATAAGCCAATGAGAGAGTGGCGCCTATCACAGTTGCGGCAGTAGCGGCCGTCACCGGGGAGTGGTGTACAAGCGCGTGTTACTGCGGGCTGAGCAGCCGAGTGTCGCTCGCATGCCCTCAAATTCAACTCTCTTCTCTATACTCCATTTCGTACATGGCTGGCAATGCTGCGAAGGCTGCGGAAGTGGCGCGTTCGCAAAACAATATTACTCAGCCACGTATTATTCGTCCGTCATGAAGTCTCGGTGAGTGTTTGGACGAAAACAAAGAGCGGTATAAAACGAAGCGGTAGTACTGAATATTACGGCCTAAGCTGTGAGGCGCTCAATACTAAAACCCTCTTGGGGTAATTTTCACTGAGTTCTAACTACTTAGGCGCGAATGGAGCAACGGCGATTCTCCCTACCAGCCGCGTATCAGACCCCCAAGCCATTCGTACTTCTCGAAGTCTAGATGAGTTGGAAAACGAAAGTGTGGCAAGAGGTAAAACGAAGTGTAGGAGATTGTCATTCACGACATTAAATATATGATTAAACAAAATTTTCTTGTGTTCGATTTGCTCGTAGGGCGGACAATTTTTTTGGGCGCGGACTTAGCCAGCGCGAATAGGCGTGCTAGCTTTGGCAGCGTTTCCTGCTATGTATGAAGCCGAGTATAGTTGCCTCTAGCGCCAGTCGCTCCTAGGCCTTCACAGACAGCCGATGTGTACGCGCGGTGCTGCCTAGACCTCAGCTCCGGCCCGCTCGCCGCATCGTGATAGGAGGACAGCTGAGGACGCGGCTGCGCCGCGCTTTTGAATGGCGTCGCTATGCATGAAGTCGGACCTTCTCGCACTGCTGCGCAGGATCACCGGGCTCGTCGAAAGCAGTGCTAGAACAACTACTTGGCATTTGATTAACTGCGCAAATCGGGTATAATTTTTTCCACTTCTTCGACGTCTATCTCCCTGGGGCCAGAAGCCACCGCTAACCGCACCATCACCTATGCAGAGATTTCTTGCGTTATTGGTAGAAATTTCGCTCTGCTTAAGAGTTCTATTACTGCGCTCAAAGGTATTTAAATGAAGTGAGCTGCTTTTCTTTGCACCAATTCTATTTTGGTACTGCTGGCGTTTTAGAGATAAACAGCAAATCACGCAATCACCTATAGTTTTCATGATCCCATGTGTTAGCCACAGCAAGGATGAACTCTTATGGTTTCCTTCGCAGGCGTGAAATTTGAAAATTAAAAGCGTATGTTTGTATGCCACTCCTAAGAGTGCAACCAACTGAAATAAGCGCACCTTGTAGCCAAAACGGCGCTATTATGCTCGCTTGCAATTTAGAAATACCATTCTCTTCTCTACGCGCAGAAAAGATAGCGGACTTTCCTTAAAATGGTTGGTTTATGCATGTTTCACGACAAAAATCTACCAAGCCTATGAGGGACGCCATAATGAACAGCTCCGGAAATTTCGAATACCTGGGGTTCTTTAACGTGCACCGACATCGCACAATACACGGGCCTCTAGAATTTCGCCTCCATCTAAATGTTACCGCCTCGGCCGGGATCGAACCCGCGTCTTTCGTGTGTCCAGCCGAATACCACAACCACTGAGCCACCATGGCGGTTTTCCTTAAATTGCAATGGAAAGTCTTTTAGTTATGAACTGGATCCTATAAAAAATATACAACGATCTGAAAAAAAATTTATTACAACGTTTAGATGGTGAATTTTAAAAGGATGTAATGAATAACTATCAAGTATTTTCCTCCCTCTGCATTAATATTGCTTTCTCACCGCGTCCTTTGAGAGATGGCGTGCAAATAATTTTTTCTCTCTTTATAGTTTCTTCATGACGGGTATATAATTGCAATCCTTATTTGCGACAATTATACACTCTTCAATTATGTCCAACGCTAATCTTCGGTTTTTTTTCCTTGCGCAAAGTTTTTGAATTTCAATCTTTTACTTGTTTTGTGCGTACTGTGGCGGAATTATCGATACATCTCTGTCTGCGGCCAACGTATTGAAACACAGATTTCATCGGTCTGTTCGCTGGAGGAATTACAAAACAAAACTAAAAATAATTTTTTTACAGACGACATCAAAGGTTCACTGGAACTCTAGCCGAAGGAGGAGCAGCAGACAGGAACGCCACAATGACGGTGGACTTTGTGTATGGTAAGGAACGCTCCAAAATAGCAGGCATATCTTCCAATTCCTAAGTAGAAATCTTCCCTTTTTTAAAACAGCACACGAAAACTTGTTCGCACCATTTCTTGAGCTTGGATTGCGACAGGTCGTGCTTAGTATACCAGAGCGCTGAACAGTATCAATATACCAAGCATTTCAGGAGAGCAAGCTGCCGGGCTAGTTGGAGATGCATGTTGTAAACTTGGAAGCGCAAAACACCGGACGACGGACAGAGTAAGGGAACACAAAAAGCAGGTTCACGAGCGCCACCACCAACTGTTTATTGATGCTGAGGTACAGAAGTTATATAGGAACAGAATTGTCGAGCATGCGCGTGGAAAAGGCACACAAACCGCACAATCACACAAACCGCACATCAGACATGCGCGCAAGATAATTAAAAAAAGAATCTAAAAAGGCACATTCCGATAAATAAACGTGTACTGACGTGCCACTGACACAACGATCGGACAGCTTTCGGATATAATAAGCCACTAGAACGAGCCTAGCCTTATCATTGCCGCTCTTGCCTAGAACCGTGGTTTTCTACAACCTTGCCCTACACGTGCACGAAGCAATGTGACGCACGATATTAGCACTAGTGCCTTTGTTTTCTATGTTTTTGGCATGCTCCCGTAGCCGGTCATTAATACAGCGGCCAGTTTGGCCAACGTATGAAGCCCCACATGAGAGGGGAATGCAGTACACCACTCCTATTGCACATTTGGTGTAGGCGATCCCATGTTTTTTGTTGCAGCCCCTGCCGGCACAACCCATGATGCGAGGGCAGAGCTTAGATAGCTTGTTGGGTGCTGAGAACACCAAAGGCACACGGAGCCTGCCAGCCACTTTTTTTAGGTTGTGCGTGAGTTGGTGTACGTAAGGGACCACCACCGGCGTCGAAGAAGGGGGCTCAAACCTTTTTTGGGCGCCTTTGTGCTTCTGCAGGAGGGTTTCAGCAACAGCTGAAATGACCGGGCCAGGGAAGCCTGCAGATAGAAGTCGCTCAACCTGATCATTGACACTCTGTTGCATTTTATGAGGGCAAGATTTTTGAAGCGCAGACTCCAGGCAAAGCGACGCAATACCTCGTTTAACCACCTTGGAATGAGCCGAGTCGTAGCTGAGGAGCTCTTTGTTGGCTCGGGGTCAGTGTCAGTGACACGTCAGTACACGTTTATTTATCGGAATGTGCCTTTTTAGATTCTTTTTTTAATTAACTTGTGCGCATGTCTGATGTGCGGTTTGTGTGATTGTGCGGTTTGTGTGCCTTTTCCACACGCATGCTCGACAATTCTGTTCCTATATAACTTCTGTACCTCAGCATGAATAAACAGTTGGTAGTGGCGCTCGTGAACCTGTTTTTTGTGTTCCCTTACTCTGTCCGTCGTCCGGTTTTTTGCGCTTCCAAGTTTACAACATACCAAGCATGTCCGTTAGACTGAACTGTTGAGTAACGACAGCGTAGTTCAAAAGATAACGTCAAGCCCAGTGAAGTGCAAAGTTCCCACTGTGCTGAGCTATGTGCTATGCTCTAATGATTTCAGTGCCTGAGTTTGTCGTGATTGACACACTGGTAATGAATACGAAGCACAAGCCATAGAAAAAGATAAAACTTAGAGGTCCAGCAGGTGTAATACAGAGTTCGGTACCCTACTCATGCGCAGGAAGATAGTGATAAACGGAGTAGAGAAAGATCAGGATAAAAAGTTCATGCATCCTATTTACAAGCCGTAAATGTGATTAGCCTAACGTAAATTTTTAGAACGACAAAATACTCAGAGTGTTTTTTTTTTTATCCACCGGCTTTGCTTAGCGAGGAAACAAGGATGAAAACATAATGACTTGTTGTGGCAGGAGGCTGGTGGTCGCAGACCGCCTCCGTTTATTGTTTGATAGCCACCGCCGCTGGCGAAGCTAAACGACGTACTGCTGCATAGGCGAGGGATTGATGGCGTTGGAATTTCCACCAGCTCTCTTCATCGCGCTTATTTTTGGCCTCTTCATCGTCAGCGGTGATGCCTATGGCTTTACCTCTAAGATGCACCCCCCCTCCTCCTAGTGGTGGGTGCATTGAAAGAAGCAGTTACAAAATGAGCTGTGTAGAGCTCACTTGGACCAGTTCACAAAAAACAATAAATACTTAGAGTTATGAGGAGTGCCCGGGTAATGGAACAGTATTATGCACATATGACAAGGTGGTAATTTACTCGACGTCGGGAGGATACGTGTGTCTAAACTGCTTTCTTGCTGCCGGCGTCCACAGCGGCATGAATTCTGAAACGCTATGTAGTGAACGGCATAAGGGTGAAGGGAACATGAAGTCCAGGTAGCATCGCTAATATAGTGAGGGGGAACGAGTTGTGATGCGCTTAATCATCGTGCACTCTGGCGATGCTCCATAACGGGGTTTGAATAGAGGGAGGTGTGGTAAGTGTAAGCCTTCCAGTTTTTGTCCCTGCAGGACGGATGGTAAGTATTGGTGCTGAGGACAGTCTAAAACATCTGCACGGAAAGAAGGCGTGTCTGTTCGACAGTTCTTGGCACGATTCCCAGGGGCGTTTCGAAGATATGGCATAGGGTCGCCATTAGAAGGACCACCTCTGCTACGCCGGGGCCACAACGTGGCTGAGCAACGGATTTGTGAGATGATTTCGGGAAAGGAACCCGCAGACACAATTTCTAGCGGCGTGGGTGTTTGTAATATACAAAGTACCAAGGAAGCAGTCGTCGCGTTGTAGACATTTTGCTTCATTAGAACGAAACCGGAATAGCACCGCGATTACTTCATTATAGACATTGCTTCGTTATAGCTTTACGTGGTGTTAGTTGCAATCTGCCGCGTTAGATCGTGTTTACCTGCCGCTGTGTATGTCCAGGCCAACATAGCTGGAGTTTTGCGCCCTGCCCAACTCGCCAACTGTCAAGAGCTGTCAACACGCGCACCGAGCAACCACCAAGTGGCCAATATACGTAGGATTATACATGTATAGGAAGCCCGTGGTCTGCATGGGCTTCAGCGCCTGTAAAATGGTTCTTAGTAGGATAACATCTTAGATGACAGAGAGAGATGCACCCGAAATATATAGCTGTGTTTCTTAGATGCTGAAGCCGACAGGCCTTTGTAGAATAAGCTGCATGACTCCGATTTCGACGTAAATTATCGTTTCGGCTGGCTTCGCCCCAGTGCCCACAATAACGTTGGCAGCAACACTTCACGGCATTACAGCGGCGCCTTTTGAAGAAGGCGCACTCCAGACGGAAGCCTTTGATGGTTATGTAGCTATGCAGTACACGGATGCAATGCTACATAGCTTGCTGATTGCGCCGTCCGGTTCCTTGTTAGGAAACAAGCAGTCATACTATGATTGCACGTGCTGCGTCTTCGGTTGGTTGCTTTGTGTATCAAAATACGCATAATTCTGCGTAAAAAGTTAGTAGATAGCGCCAGCAACAACTGACCATATTAGTCAGCATGGGTGCTCTACATATCATACCGGTGGTCCATATCGGACCAAGATAAGTGCAATTAGTCACCCCATTTGAACTGGAACCACAAGGCTTGATGCGGTACTGCATACAAGAGGCGACATAAATTGCCTACGCTGGCCCTGTTAGTTACAAAAAAAGCACGAGCACAGACCGATTAAGCAGAGAAAGACATAGCTGCACCGTACTGGTTATCACCTATGAACCTTTGATAAACAGAATAATAAAAAGCATAAAATTTATTCGAGGTATAGCGCAGGCTCTTAGATAATAAAACTACCAGGATAACGTTCACAGACGTGTATAGCATGAACCAGGACGTCAGACACTATCTATTCATGCCTTAGAGAAGTTAAAGAGGATGAAAAGAGATTTGGCTGGTAGTTACTGCAGAGGCATAATAATCCATCGTATCTTAGGACCCGAAAATTAACCTGGAGAGATGGAGTGGTGGGAGAGTAACTTGGTTAGATAGAGCAGGAAAATTTTCATGTATACCATGGCCATAGACCTATGACAATGCTAAACCGAGATTAAAGGAGTAAGCATTTGTTTAATATTTGATGTAAATTTTTTCATGATGCAGATGTTGACAACGTAAACTCCTTTTGCCGTCAATTTTGTGCCCTGCACGTTTTTCAGGTGCGGAGGAGAGGAAATATACCTTGCGCTACTGGAATAATACCCAGAAATGTTTTAATCTTTCAGCACCGGATACCAGAGGCAAGCCCAAATGTGATTCTTTGTACTTTTGAGCTACATTTGTTTCCGTATTGCGGTAGGTAAAGGTAGTTTTTAGTTTTCAATCGGGTAGTTTTACAAAAGATATATACCTATTCGCAGAATTTTTTTGTACTTATCGTATTTCATGAACATTCTAAAGGCAGTGTTTTACACTGCAAACACTCTTTTATTGTTGCTTTCGCCTCTCACATGAGGTGTATGCACATACTGATCACCAGGATTTGTCTAAATGGCGCAAGCGACTTGAAGATATTCAAGGCAAGTTAAGTTGGACGTCATATTCTAAGCTGCTCTCATGTACATTTTATTTCTACCGTAGCAATATTTGTGTCCACAACATCATTCTCGTTCAAGAAGTCAGTGAAGCTTCTGTCCGAATCGCAGCATGTCAGAGGATTCCAACTCTTGACCTAGTGCGCCTATAAATTTGGGCAATCCTGATATAGACCAAACTGTTTTTACAAGCATAGGGAGCGCTGTTGGACGACGGAGCTGGTTGTAGGCAAAATGAGGGTTTACAGCTCAAAGGAATACATGTAAACAAAAGCCTTCAAAACAGTTTTCTCATTTTACACTGACTGATGCTTTCGTCCGTTCGTTCAAAAAGGCCCACTACATCCGAGAACTGATTATCAGTGTATAAAACGTTATATGAAAAGGCGATGAGTTTTTTAAACACTGTGATAAGTGCACGTGGTAGCCACTCCCCCCCCACCCCCCCCCCCCCTCCTTAGGGGTGTAGGATGAGAGTGCGACCCATAAACACAAATGTAGCAAAATTCAAATATCACTCTCTTGTTGCATATTACACATGAAGGAGCCTATTAGACAACAGTTTTCGAGCACTTTGAAGAAGAGTGTGACAAAGTATGATATGTGATGTCGAAGTTAGATTTTCAAAACGCCGTGAACCGGACTTACCTCCGAAAGGCGCTCTATCCGCTGGGTTGTTCTCCGCATATCGCGAGCTTCTTGTGCAGTCCGATATGCTGGCGCGTGGGCCACATTAGCGAATACAACCGTCTAAACCTCACAGCCTAGACAGCTTCACATGAAAAATCTGTTCTCAAATGTCATGAGAAGAAAACTGAAGCAAAGATCGCCCTGTGCAGACTATAGCAGACGACGGCGCAGGTGATACTCCAGCCCCCTCCAGCTGCATGGATGGGCAGGCAGATGAAAAAAGCGTACCTTTTGAAACGGGGCGATGACACGTGCCACCAAACTCGGTATTGCTTTTGTCTTGATATTTCTGTAACCAATCTCTAAATGTTACGGCAGTCTAATAAATTGGCTTTTTTTACATTCCATTGCATTGGCTTCAGCGTTTGGCCAATCTTATGTGGCGCTATGGCACCCGCACGTGCCACTTATGTATCGAATCAGAGTTTGTGATCTGCTACTTTTGCGGTTAGTTTAACCAGCTGTTTAAGACTGTCTTGAAGGTAAACCTTTCTAGGGTGTCTGGTCTGAGTGGCATTATTTGCGAAAAAGGGTAGCGCATGCGGCAGTATATCCGGTTACATGATAAGCTTACGCGGTACGGTGCAATACCCCGAGCTTAAAGCGCATTTTGGACGTATGTCTGGCGTCGCAGCACACAATTTTCGTAGCGTTTTAAAAGCATAGTACAAGTAACGACGTAACATACTTTATCATCCTCTTCTCCAAAGTACTCGTCATCAATTAAGAGAACGGCCGTCTCCAGGGGAAGTCTGTGAAAAGTGAAAAATATTTTGTAAATTTTTGCTTACATACTTCTTTTTGTAGCACTCGGCTCTTTTCTCGCGAAAGGACGACTTCGTATGTTCATTGTGAAATAAGAAAGCGCATTAATTTTTTTCTTCTTCATGTATTTTTATAAGGCATAACCCCACTGTGTACCACCAGTCAGCGCAGCTGGCGACAGCAGCCCCACTTTACCTCGCTTACGTAACAGATCCGTGTTGGCCTATTGATATCATTGAAGAGATTTTATAGTTATTAAAAATGTCTTGTCTAATTCGTACTGAAGCAACACATGCAAAAAAGCCAAATCAAAAGTGTAACACACCACAAGCGCTGACTTTCAACATACTATTACGAATAGCGATACGCATGGTACAAAAAAAAAGAGGACGCGGCAACGAAAGCACTCGACAGCTGCGAATATGAATCACGTGCGCAAAGTAGCAAATTCGAAGACAGCAGCCGGAAGAACAAAAATTTAAAGTGACTTTTCCGTCACTTTCAGCCAGCTTTTTCTCCGTTTTCACTGAAAGCTGTGAATAAAAAGCTGGCCCAACAAATCTAGACGTACCGGGCCTACAGCAGCGAAGTACGTGTGCAGCTGTCATCTTGATAAAAGTTCTTTTAAGCTCAATTAAATGTCCCAAGCTTCAATGTTGTAACCAAGTTCGCAATATACCCTTGCTAGCGAACAGTACTTGGAAGCGCGTCATTGCGTCCTTCGCACACAGATCAGTGAGGTACTTCCACCTGCAGCCTCCTATGCGACTGAGAAATGCAAACAGGACATTTTCCATTTTTACTTCAGAGGTCTGATACCTGTGGACTGGCCTATTACGTCATCCAAGCTGTTAAGCATTATCTAAGGCATCTGCACGCTCTTGTTTGCGGAAAACGTCAGCAAACCATATACAGTTATATATTTGAGTTTTCAAGGCTGCGTCGCTGCCAAGCCGCATAAAAGAAGCCCCGAACAATCGTAGGGCAGCGCAGATTAATTTTTATAGCAGTTTCATGGGAAGCAAAATCAAATGGTAATATCTGGAAATTTGAAGAAGGCATGCGAGCTATCTTCACGCCTGAGTGAGACGACATCGAATTGATTATTGGCACGGCGAGACCAGTTATTTCAAATTTTATGACTTTAGGCACTGTATTGTTGCGTTCTCCTCTTGTTAAAGAAATGCGTACGAGGCTGCCCAAATCTCATTTTTCAAAGACTACGATGATAGCATCGTTTGTAGACTGGAATTCATACTCAAGCAGTAACTAACCTACAGAGTGACAATCCTCATGATACTCCTCAGGCATTCCTCCTAAATATTTTCCAATTTAGCAAAATGCCTCATGGTATCCACGTCAGGTCTTTATTGTACGCCAGGCCGTTAGAGCTCAAAGAATGTATTCCGCGACTCCATCGCGTTTCGCCCCTCATGGAAGCTACCACGTTGTCGAATGGCTCCTGTGATTTAGGGTGTCTCCGCATGACGCGCGTCTTAAAGCGCGTCTTAAAAAATACGTAATATCCGTTACGAATCACTGTTTCTGCTTTCCACAGTAGGGCTTTTGCGTCTTCGTCAATAGAAGGCGTGTTTCTTTAAACAGCATCGAGCTCTTCGCTGCTGTACACTGAAGTCTTTTCAGGAAACAGGCCGTTCAGCGAACGACACAAAAAGTACGGAATATGCACGGCGCGGTGGCGAAAAGCAAGCAGGATGGAAGAGAAAGCAGGAAGGTCGAGGAAAATATTGGTTGTGTATTGTTTCTATTTGCTTCGAGACACTCGCTGCAATCGGAGTCGTTTCATTATTGATTTAGATACCAAAATATACTACTCGCCTCTTAGTGATTTCTATTGTTTTATTCAAAATCTCTTCCCTGTCACAGCATTCTCGACCTTCATCTGTCGCATTTTAGCGGAGTAACAGAAGCGCTCGGAGGCATCCCAGGATTTACTCAATTTTTTAAACATGTGTTTGCAAACAAGCAAGTGGCAGGCGGACATAGCGCTCCCCATGACTGATATTTGACATTTAGCTGAAATTTGTGCGTGACGGTCATTTTTCAGGGTATCAGGAGAGCCCCATTGGGAGCACTCGTATCCATATTGCTACCCCAGCTACGGAGTTTCCGGCCCAACGGGTGGCAATTTTTACAGTGCACTCTCGTGAAAGTGCTGTCCTCAATACGTGTATTTTTCTGCGTACTTGGATGAACTTTTACTAACGCTTCGAAAATATTTTTTGGAACAGAGGATACAGACACAAGTTCGCCGAAGAGAATCGGACAAGCAGCTGCTAACGCGGTGATGTAGCATTGAAACTCATTAAAAACATAAGAAGAGAGAACCTCTTGGCGCTATTGATATATATGCGCAACACCAACCAAAAATCTACTAAAAACAATAACTTCGGATTCATATCTACTGATCCGGAGTTCCCGGGTTCGAACCCGACCGCGGCGGCTGCGTTTTTATGGAGGAAAAACGCTAAGGCGCCCGTGTGCTGTGCGATGTCAGTGCACGTTAACGATCCCCAGGTGGTCGAAATTATTCCGGAGCACTCCACTACGGCACCTATTCTTCCTTTCCTCTTTCACTCCCTCCTTTATTCCTTCCCTTATGGCGCGGTTCAGGTGTCCAAAGATATATGAGACAGATACTGCGCCATTTCCTTTCCCCAAAAAACCAATTATTATTTTTATTATTCATGCCGAGTATTTTGTGTCAGCATTCCTCCAGATGTTTATGATAGATACCATTTATATAATAACCAACTACTTGTCCGTCCTAAAATGGCAGTAAAATAACGCGGCTGTATTTATTATGTGCCCATTTTTTTCCTTTCAGGCGAAGTGAACTGTGAGATGTACCAGTGGAGTCAAACGATTGATCAGCGCTGCGCACCGGCCTTCAATCACAATTCTAAACTTCGCAAGTGTACTTACCATCCGTGTGAGCTTGAGTTCTATGATTTGTGCAAAAGCACCGCTCCTGTGATAGTTTATAATGTGAAAAAATGCAAAAATCAAAACCCAACACTGGCTCAATAGAAACACTGGACGGAAAGCCCACTCACTCGTTGGTTGCGCATTAAGTCAACGAAATAAAAACTTCCTTTCAAACACCTGGTGTTTCCTGTCGCACTGGTGATTCCTGTCGCAAACGAAAATTTTTTTCACTGTACCAGAAAAACTTTCCTTTCTGGAGTACTTTTTTCGGGAGTTTTGAAAGTCCCTTTCTTGTGCTTTCCTATCTTTTACAGTGATTTTTCGGTATTCATCGTTGTTCGCATGGTATACTGAAGGCGAAATTGCAGTAATTCGGCAAGTACTACTCCGTGTGTACGTTTGTGTTTTCTTTCAGCGCTGCATGAAATGCGCTGCATTACGCGCTCTAGTACGTAAAGGGGTGAAGCATAAGTTGTACGACATCACTTCTTAAGCTAGATGTAAAAAAATGTTTAGCGCTTTAGCATAGGAAGCACGGAGCATTGCGCGAAATCACTGTTTTTAAGGTGTCCACTGACCAAGGGAGGCACCTTTCATTTCCTAAAGATCAAAAGTCTAATCCTTCCGCTCGTTTTGAGAAAAAAACGCGCATAACTGCCTCAATTTGTAGGCAGACGCCACCGCCTACTCATAGCGCGTTTTAGGTGTCCGCTGAAGCAGTCAGCCAGTTACAATTGTCACTAAGAGGCTTCACACACATGCACAGACACACACCGCTGAAACCCAGGGAGTGCAGCCAGAAGTGCTTTCGCACTAAAACACCCCAGTTTCAAAACGCAGCTCAGACCTTGACATAACCTAAGAGCAATGGCCTGTCTTCTTCTTCTTCTTCAGTGGATGTTGGAAGGATGGAAAGTGGGAAGAGACGGGCTTGCCTACTGGAGAGCTAGCCTCCACGCCCACTGCCAGCGTCTCACATTGCCTGTGGGTAGAATTTTGTTGACCAAGATTTATCCACAGTAACGAAGCAATATTAGTGTTTCTGCAATCCAGAAGACGACAGTACGCCAACACCAACGACGATGAAGAGGTTTGCGCGGTCTCAGCGATGCAGGAGTTAGGGTCCTGGGGGTCTACCGCTGTAGTAGAGAGGTAACACGCTAGCGTGTGTCTACCGAGTCTGCAATAACAACTTTTGCTGGCTCTTCCTCGCCTGCTGAATTAAAAATTTGGCCGACTGTATACCGTGTGGACACTCTGAAACCCGGCCCTCTCCAATGTACCAACTGCTGACGGTTTGGGCATAGCGGCAAAGCATGCAAGTCAGAGACCCGCTGCCGTGTTTGTGGAAAAGGTCATTCTACTGATAACTGCACCTCAGCGCAGCCTCATTGTTGCCTCTGCAGCAACATCCACTCAGCTGATGATGCCGACTGCGCAAAGCGTATTGAAGAGCTTAGCTTGCTGGAAATTATCAAAGAGAAGCGGTGCTTAAGAGCAGATGCTTACGCTGTTCTCAACAGGAAAAAAGATTCATATGCTAGTCGTGTGTGCGCTTCTGTTGGGGACATTGAGTACAACTTGACTGCTTCAATTGTGACCACAGTAGAAAAAGCCCTTAATATTGTGGTTGAGCGAATGCTATACACTTTTTCTGAGGTGTTGGCTCAGTTTGTTGCCGTTTAATCTGTGTCACCATCAACACCCGCTCTGGCAGCAACGCCTGAATCTGTTTCAGCCTGTGCAGCTAGTGCTGGCCGCCCAACTCCCCTGCTCATACTCCATAGGTCCCAGCTAACATCCCTGTTCCTAGCAGTGCATGTCGCGCTTACATCTGCACAACACATGTCGAAATGTCGTGCCCTACGCACATGCGCCGTGCTTCCTCGTCACCATCTAAATCTAGTTCTCCACAGTTGAAAGCTAAAAAAAAGACCACCCAAACTTCTTCCCCGTGCTGATATCCTTAAAGAGGCGGTTTCTACCTCTTAAATTGGTCGATAATCATGGCAGGTATCAAAGTGTTGTATTATAATTGCCGCTAAGTATTCTCTTCTCTTCCACATCTAAAAATGCTTATTCACAAACATGAGCCTGATATTATGCTTTTACAAGAAACGTGCTTATCACATTATAAATGATGTTCAATGAGAAACTTCCGAGTTTTCAGGTCATATCGAAATGTTGGCAGGGGAGGTAGGTTGGTAACATGGCTTTCTAATTATTTTTGTCGTAAGTCATCTATCTCTAAGAAGATTCTTCTGCCTAATTGTGAGCTTTTAGCGATAAAAATTTCATTTGCGCATTGTGCCGATATTACAATTGTTAATGTCTATTTTCCTTTAGGTGTACGAAGGACAGGCTGTTTAGACAGCTTGGCGACTGCACAAGCAGTGCAGTCATCGCAGGAGATTTTAACTCTCACCTTAGTGACTAGGGAAGTCATAGTGATTCCTGCGGCCAGCTCTCTCTGGTCGTGGCTGTCTGAAAATGTTGTAAGCTGCTGCAATCCCAGAGAAATAACCTTTATGCGAGGGGTTGCTCCCTCAGCCATTGACTTAACTTTATCACCAGGTAGGCTAGAGGTGACTCATTGGTGGACTCAGGATTGGGGTACATCTAGCGACCACTTTCCTTTAACTTTCACTATCACGTTATTTGCGCTGAAAACTAGTTGTGTAACCCATAAATTTGTCAACGACAATATTTTTAAAAATCTCATGTCCGCCTCAATGGCCTCTCTAGTTAGTACAAGCCGGGATGACAGAGCGCAGCAGACAGTTTCGTTTTCGCAAAATGCATTAGACCACTCAATATTCATGGTGCCCGCAGCAGCCTCTCATAAAAATCCGTCTCTTTGGTGGACAGAAGAATGTGAGAAGGCCTATCGTCGCAGATAAGCGGCCTGGAAGAGGCTATCCTACAACCAAAGTCCACCTAATTGGCTAAATTACAAATTCTTCCCTGCATCATTCAAAATAACAAGTGCGAAAGCCAAGGAGGAGTATAACCAAATTTAAACACATAACTTTCAAATCCTCGTACTCGGAAGGCCCCTGTATAGATTCATCGAACGTAACAAGCGTTCTGCAGTCCCTCTTCTACCTACTTCAACAGCGTTATCAATACAAAAGGCTCAGGAAACCCTGGAGCGTATTCTTCCGGGATTGGCGTTACATTTCCAGACGCAGAGAAACGTCACTTTGTGCACAATTTCACCCTCTTCAGATTATACCGAGGTGCCGCATCAGAGCTCCTCTCAGTCGTGGCAGTGTTGCATCCTGCAGCTCCTGGACAAGATGGTGTCACTGTTTGGTATGATTAAAATTTTAGCCCAGGTTTTTACAAGCGACATCTTAGATATCGTCAATGCTTCGTTGGAAAATGCATGGATTCCAATCATTTTGAAGACAGCGAAAATTATTTTATTGATGAAAGATGCAGGAAAAGAATACGTCTTAGATAATATTTGACCAATTGCGCTAACTTGAAGTTTAGTCGAATTAATAGAAATAATAGTGCACAGTCGCCTCACAAAACATGTGCATGACGTCAACGGTCTCAGCTCAGTCTAGATTGGCTTTCGTCGCGGATTCTCTAATATGGTCTGCGCATGTGGATCTAGAAAGCATAATCCGGCTTTCGCTACGCAGAAGGGAAATTTCAGCTTTGGTAACTCTTGATGTAGCAAAGGCCTATGGCAGTTTAGAACATACTATACTATTTAACAGACCTTGCTCAGTTACATGCTCCAACCTACATTTTTGCGTGGATATCTAAATTTCTGAAGGAGAGAAATTTTACTGCACAGAGGGAACCATACGTTTTAATATATATTATCAATCAAAAGGTGTGCCGCAAGAATCCGTGCTATCTCCGCAGCTTCTTAATATTTTGGTTAGTGGCATCACCATTCGCCCTGATATAACAGTTCGTGCGTATGCAGACTGCATAGCTTTTTTCGCCTCTGCCAGGAATATCTATTCCCTTTACCAGATTCTCCAGGGATATTTGGATGCACTTTGAGTATGGTTGCACGGTATTAATTTAACCATGAATGTTGTCAAATGGCGGCGTTTTGGTATTTACTCCAGACACGCCTTTGCACATTTCATTAGTCCATGACTCTAACCAGATTCCACAAGTTGAATCCGTTAAATATCGAGGTGTTACTTATCACCCAGCAACTTATCACCGAGCATAACACTGGAGCCTTCATATAAAGAACAATGTGTCTAAAGGAAAACGTGCTCTAAGGCCGGCTGACAAGAATCGCCAATAAAAAGATTGGGATGCGTCGCGACACATTATTGTTACTATACAAAGCCTATGTAAGACCTATACTTGAATTTGGTTGCATTCTATTCACTGGTAGTGCAAACTACAAGATTCAACCCTTAATCTAACTGGAAAGGCGCGCTCTACGTCTCTGCCTTGGTCTCCCCAGATCAGTTTCAAACGCCCTGCTTTATCTGGAAGCCCGTATCCCTCATCTAAGTTCCCGCTTTCAAATACTGACGGTGCGAGCTTTCATCAGGTCGTTGGACCCGGTGACTGATGTCAGTACTCCTATTTTTGTCTCTCAGCCGGCCTTATTCTTTTCTCATCATTGACCACGGTATCAAATACCACAATTTATGTTAACGCAGAACCTTTTTACACCGATTGGTGTTGATCTGAGTTGTTTGCAGTGGATTGTTGACACGCCGGCTGCAGTGACATTCCATTTTGACCACATCTTCTCATCTCAAAACGAAACTCATACCGTCAAACATTTTAAACGGCCTTCTCTCTGATCACATACAAGAATACACCTATCATACGGTGCTTTCTACCGATGCCTCCATCAGCTGGCAAAAGGCTGCAGTTTGCATCTTTTTTGCAGGATTTGGCCTTGAGGTATTCTGTCCGCATCCCTGTTTATATTCCTATATTCTATTCAGAATTTTTGCCTCTCGGATTGGCAACGCAAAAAATTCTATGTCATGTGTCTCATGTCATTATTCTCGCTGATTGCTTGTCAGTTTTAGTCTCCCTTGAAACATCACAAAAAGATTCTCTGAGCCGTTTCCTGCGATTTTTGTCCCATGCACTTTGAAGGAGGTTCGTTTTGTCTGAGTCCCTGGCCATGCAGGTATTCATTCAAATGAGGTGGCTGATTACTTAGCAAGGTCAGCTCTTGACGAGTGAGAGACACATCCTCTCCCGAATTTCAGCATCCTGGTGATTTCTAGGTTTCAGCGGTTACACTGCATATCAGCCAGGTTACATGATTCCTTACTAAATAGCACTGATTATCATCACTTAGCATATAATTGGAACATCCTTTCGTGTAAAACCAAGCTGTGTGAGGTATGAATGACGCGGTTGCGCTGCAGGATTCCCAGTTTGAATTTGTATCTATGCAGTTGCGGGTTGACACCGACAAACCTATGTGACCCATGCGGGGAAGTTAAATCTGTAGACCATTTTCTCCTCTACTGTTCACAGTTCGCACTTAAGAGAAAGATTTACCTGGAGGTCCCTCTCTCCAAGTTAGGGCTCCCGTTATTTCGGCCAGTATTATTATCGTTCGGTGCAAGCGCCAAATATTTGCATTGTGTTCAGTTCGTGGAATTCTCCATGATTACATAATTGCAACTGGTAGGTTGATTTAGTAATTCTTTTAATATTCTTCGAGCTCTTCTTTTCCCACCAAAATGCTGGCTGTTATGTTACTTTAAATATTCTTCTGTCGTTTTTATTGACACATTTTCAAAATTCACGCTTGGTTCTAAAATTTTGTCGTAATCTCCCATGGAAATTTCCTTGTTTATGCCGCTACACCTTTTCACCTTTTTTTTATGCCGCCAACCCTTTCAGCGTTCCACTAAACCGCTCTTCACTTGGTGGAAGTTAAGCTGCTAAGTTTTTGCTCAGGAACCGATCGCGCGCGCACCCCGAAGCCGGCAGCTTGGCCCCTTGGTTTTGTGGATGTTGGCTGTTTTTTCAGAGCTCCTCGAGAAGCCGCCCTCCCGACGCTGCCGAAATGGGTTTGTTTTTAGGCAAACGCGGCATATGGCGGCAATGATGGTTAACCGGCAGTGAGGAGCCCCGTCCTTGCAAGTTCGCACTCGGGCCTCACTACGAGGCCGATGCACGGACCCGCTGTGGTTTCGAGAGGGGGTAGCATGTAAATTTATTTCTTTTAACCACGGGCCGCGTGACGGACCGGATACCCCGGAGCGAGCAGCAGAGGGGGGAGCGCGACCAGGGCAGTGCGCGCGGTTCGGGCTGGGTGTTCGGTTTCCCTGAGCTTCCACTGGCATTTTAGTGATTTTGTGTCTTGGTGCTGTAACCAAGCGGAAATGGGTAATATCTTCGTGGAATTCGCGCGGTGCCCTCAAGACAACAACAATGTGAGCACCGACGTGCTATTGGCTCCTTCCGTTTGAACGAAATTCCCCTGCTTGGCTCTGAGAAGCGCAGAAAAAGAAAAAGGTCCCCAGAATGCTGGGCGAAAGAATTTAAGAGCGAGTTTTTGGCGCCAACGGAGAGATCGAAGGACAGGTAACCTGTGAGCGCCCGTCCAATTTAGAGATAGTGTCCCGAAGAAGTTATTCAGTTTGTTCCCCAACGTATCGCCGGATCACCGAACCATTAGAAGACTTCGAGATCAACACCATCAATCTGTCGATCAGCAACATCAATCAGTCATCCATCACAGTTCAAAATTAACTGCGGAGGTCCGGTTTCCCTTCCCCGCACCGCCCTGGACCTCCCGCAACCGCACGCTACCGACCCCCGCTACGCCCGAAGCGAACCACCAAGCCGTGAAGGTGGGCTACCCAGTCACCTGCTTCGGTGCCGTCCGGCAGCAAGACCCCGTCGTTTTTAACGGGCATTGCTATCAGGATGTTGAAGACTGGCTGGTCTCGTACGAGCGGGTGAGTAGCCATAACAACTGAAACGATCGCAAAAAGCTCAACAACGTCACATTTTATCTCAGCGGCGTCACAAACACCTGGTTCCAGAACGACGAGGATAATATTCCAACCTGGGCTAATTTCAAGGACGACGTTTGCAGACGTTTTTGGCCTTCCAGCAGTACGGAACCTTTGCGCTGAGCAATGTTCGCGCGTTCGGGCTGAGCACGTGGGTGAAAGAGGCACCAGCTACACCGAACATGTGGTCGATCTCTGCAAACGTGTCGATCCATCTATGCCTGAGGCCGAGAAGATCAAGCATAATATGAAGGGAATTGATGACGCTTTCCACATGCTGGTGGTGAAAAGTCCAAAAACCGTCGCCTCCATGTCCCACGTCGGCCAGGGCTATGACGAGTTGCGCAAGCAAAAAGTCCATGTCTGGTCTGGCCGGCCACATCAAAGACTGGGTCACATCAAAGACTTCGTACGTGATGACGTGTACCGGTAGCTTTCGCTCCTCTCGAGCGCATAGTCTTCGCCCCCAGGTCCTGACTCCTGAGTTACGGCACACCGTCACTGGGGAGCTACCCGATGCACTTCCTGTTCGCCCGCAGCCGGTTCCCGTAGCTCCTCAAGCCAAACTTTTCGCGATGCCGCCCGCGCCCACCTGCTCCACTTTTGAGCTACGGTGCAACCGTTGCTATGCCTCGTGCCCCTATGCCTCGACCTCTCACGTATGCCGAAGTCGTCTAACGCCCATCGCGGCAGCAGGCCTTGGCATACGTTTCCGGCACCAGTGCCTCCGCCTGTTGCTCTCCGATTCTGCCCAGCGCCGGCTTCCCACAAACCTTAGCGCACGGCTGATAACCGGCCGATTTGCTACGCTTGAGGTCTACCGGGTCACGTCACGAGCCTCTGTCGCCGTACTCTGGCTGCACCTGTGCCACCTCTCCCGACTACACTCAATCTTACTGCACCTTTCGCCCGCGTTTCGGACCATCATCCCCAGCGCCCTTTTCTGACCTAGCTCTCGGCCGCCAGCCATTCGCTTTGTACCATTCACCTTTCCCTTCGCTGTTGCTCCTTGTCACCCATGCGGTGTCGCATTCTTCCCGCGGAGCCGGAAAACTAGGAGCCGCAGTTCATGGGGCACGAACTGCGCCACACTTCGACCTGCTCAAGTCTTCGCCTTTCCCCACCGAACTTTTTAGATGTGTTAGTCGACGGCGTTCGAGCACTTGCGCGTGCGGACACTGGGGTTACACTTGCTGTTATAGCAGAAAACCTCTGTCGTTCACTGGGTAAAGTCAACACGCATCATTAGCGCTGAGACCGTGCATCTGTCCGCTGCTTTCACGGCACGTGTCATCGTCGAGAAAGTTTTATATGTCGTCGAATTCTTAGTGCTCAGCTCTTGTTCTCATGACCTTATCCTTGGCTGGGATTCTCTATCCCGCCATCATGCCGTCATAGACTGTGCCCATGCTCATGCGGCATTCTCCATGCTCCCGGTTGCGCCCGCCGACTACCCGCCGTCTCGCTCTGGTACCATACTTGCTGTCAACGCGGACACCGATGTTCCACCCGCCAGTGCCGTGCTCGTTCCGGTGTTCGCCACATCTGCTACCAGCGAGACTGTACTCTTCGTGCCTTCGCTCATCCTCGCTTCTCGCCGACACGTTCCTCTTCCATTTGCCGTCCTCGACATTCGCCACGGTGACACCGAACTCGTCGTGTCGAATCCCTCGCCCTATCAGTTCACCTTGCTCCGTGGAGAGTGTCTTGGACACTTTGAACACCTTGACCTGCTCATGCCCTTCGGCGATGACGCTCTTTGCGAAGGTGCCTCCATCCCGCCCTCATGCCGCCTAGCGCTGTCTCCGACCGCCTCTCCCAGGAAATGTTTCACCGTTCAGTGGGCAGCGACTTCGACCCAGCTCACCGCGAGAAGCTCCTTGTCCTGCTTCACAAGTTGCGCTCCTCCTTTGACCACCAGACAACTTCCTTGGCCCGCGCGACCACCGTCGTTCACCGCACTGATACAGGACCTTATGCCCCTCCCCACGAGCGCCCCTATGGTGTGTCGCCTCCAGAGGGCCGCGTCATCGCTGAGCAGGTTGACGACATGCTGCACCGTGGCGTTATTGAGTCCTCTTCTAGTCTGTGGCAGTCTTCCGTCGTGCTCGTCAAAAATAAGGATGTTTCTATTCGCTTTTCTGTTGGTTATCAACGCCTTAACAAAATTACGAGCAAGGACGGCTACCCACTACCCCGTATTGGCGACGCCCTCGATTGTCTGCACTCCTTCTCCCTGGATCACCGTCCCGGCTATTGGCAAGTTCCCATGGCTGAATTTGACCGCCCGAAAGCCGCTTTTGTCACCCCTGTCTGCATCTAGGAATTCAACGTGAGGCCATTCGGCCTCTGTAACGCTCCTGCTACGTTTGGCCGCATGATGGACAGCTTATTTGGTGGACTCAAGTGGCACATATGCCCATTCTATTTAGACGATGTTGCCGTTTTTCGCTTGAGTTTCCGACACATCTCGCGCACTTGCAGAGGGTACTGCGCTGTCTCACCGGTGCTGGTCTCCAACTCAACCTCAAGAAATTTCATTTGTCAACCACAAACTAACCATACTCGGCCATGTCTTGCAAAGAGAGCGCACTGCCCTATCCGGAGCAGTTCCGTGCTGTTACAAACTCTCCCAAACAGACTTCTGTTAACAAGCTCAGAAGCTTCGTGGGCCTGTACTCATATTTTCGCCGCTTTCTGCCAAACTTCGCCTCTATCATCGCATCGCTTGCGAAGCTCATGAATGGGCTCGCCTACCTGTCTGCTTTGAACTCAACCTGCGACGCTGCTTTCACTACGCTCCGTCGTTTTCTGACTTCACCACCAATCCTGCCTCATTACGACCCCAGTGCGCCAACCGAGCTGCACACCGAAGCCAGCGGCCTAGGGCTGGGTGCCGTCCTTTCCCAGCTTAAGGCCGGCTTTTCCGAATACGTTGTTGCTTCCGCTAGTCGTATGCTCAAAAGAACAGAATCTAATTACATAGTTACGGAAAAGCAATGCGTCGCCATAGTGTGGGCATTAACATAATTTCTTCCTTACCGTTATGACCACCCCATTGACTTTGTTGCTGACCACCGTTCTTTCTGCCGTTTGGCTACCCTCAAAGACCCTTCTGGATGCCTTGGCCGCTAGGCCCTTCGTGTTCAGGAATACGACATTAACGTCGTATACCGGTGCGGCCGCCAACATTCCGACGCTGACGCCTTGCCGAGCTCACCTCTGCCATCTCCTACGCCCTCTTCGTCGTTGTCCGCCTCCACGCTGGCCGCGCCCACTGCCACTGCCTTCCCGATCGAACAACGTCGAGATCCATGGATTTCTTCGCTCCTCGATGTCCTCAATGCGCAGTCTAACGGCTTCGTTCCCCCCGGCCCTTCGTCCTTAGGCATCTCATTTCACGATTCGCGACTCTATACTGTATCGCCGTAACTATCACCCGGATGGCCGCTATTGGCTCTTAGTTATTCCTCGCCAGCTTCGCTCTGAAGTTTGTCCGCATCACCATTCCGACCCACAAAGCACTCATGCTGTATTGCTGAAAACCTAGAACCGTCTCCACCAGCGATACTAAAGCCGTGGAATGTACAATTTTGTTCGCCATTATATACGCTCATGCACTGCCTGTCAGCAGCGCAAGTCCACTCCTCGCCCCTCTGCTGGCTCGATACAGCTATTGCCTTGCCCAGCTCGCCCTTTCGATCGGGTGTGCGTCGATCTGCATGGGCCCCTTCCGTTTACGCACGCCGGGAATCGTTGGATTATAGTTGCCGTGGACCAGCTCACTAGGTACGCGGAGACAGCAGCCCGCCCTCGGCTAGTGCTCACGACGTCGCATCCTTCCGCTATCATTTCATCCTGCGTCACGGAGCCCCTCGGGAACTCCTCAGCGACCACGTCCGTGTTTTATCTGAAGTCGTTAACGAGCTACTGGATGCCTGTCACACAGTTTATCGGAATATGACTGCCTAACATTCCTAAACCAACGGCCTCACTGAAGGATTCAACCGGACTCTTTGTTACATGCTCGCCATGCACATTTCTACCGACAGCTCCAATTGGGATCAAGTACTTCCATTCGTCACCTATGCATATAATACTGGTTCTCAAGCCACAGCCAGTTTTTCTCCGCTCATTCTTTTATATGGCCGTGAATCATCTTGCCTCCTGGATACCATCCTTCCTACCACCGCGACAGCTCAGAATGCACTTTTCTCTGTGACGCAGCCCGTCAAGCAGTGCCGCCAGCTGGCTCGCTCGCTGACGTGTACCACTCAACGCCTCCGCACATATGCGAGTGACCGCGGCCAGTCCGCCCATGACTTTCCCACTGACTCACTCATCTGGCTGTCTGTGCCGGCTGCATACAAGTTTGAAGTTAAATACCTCGGCCCTTACAGTGTCTTATAGCGCACGTAACCCATCAACTACACCGTCGAGCCAGTGACCCCCTTATCGGATCACCGCTGTCGGGGCCGCAAAGTTATTCATGTCAGTCGGCTCAAGCTATACTACAACCCCCTCGTCAACTCCTCGCCTTGAGTCGCCACGGTGGCTTCCTGTTGTCGCCGGGGCAGTTGCAATGAAGATGGCGACAGTGCGCCCACACCAAAGACAATGAACAGGTTCGGGCAGCCTCAGAGACCAGCTGCATCCCGAATATCAGCATCTTCTGCATCCTTGGAGTAGCCAAGACGCGCTCACGCAGACTGGAGGTCTCTTTCACGCGCTTGCGTTGCCGGGTTCCTCTTATAAATTTCTACCTTCACAGATCTGGCCTGGCAGCTTCCCCACATTGCCCTTTTTGTGCCGAACCTGAGACAATAGATCACTTGCTGCTGTTCTGCCGCCGTTTCTCTCATTTGAGGAAGCGTCTTTTACAAATTCCATTTCATCAACTGGGCTTGCCTGTGTCCTCCGCGGTTGTTCTTTCCATTGGCGCTTCTTTGCTTGGACGAAGCGACAGGAGTATGCGCTCTACTGTGCAAAATGTTCTTCAAGAAACGCAGCGACTCCCATTCTAATTTCTTTTTCCCGCTCTCAGTCAGTACGACATTGAAACATTACAGGCATTGTATACTATTATGCACATTAAGCCATTGTCCCGTCTTCGATCTCCAAGTTAACAGGACCCCTGTCCTTTCTCTTCCAATCTATCAGACTGCATACTTTTACCACTCCTTTTCCCGTCAAAACTTTCCTGTAGCCAGTAATTACCCGCCTTTGTCTTTGCCACTCCCCTGTAGTGGGTATGTGCCAGCAACGTCTGAGGCCTTCCTTCCTTCCTTCTAGACCAGCTGCCGCGCGCGTTTAGAGATCGAGCTCGCTCTTGAAGTCCGTACTGGAGCGGTCGCTACTGGATCAGTTTGTGCAGCGGTTAAGCCGCCAGACCTCTGAGCGTTCCAATAAACCACTCTTCCTTTCATTTAATAAGAGTGACATTTTATTATTTGTGCAAAAAAACTGCACTCAGGCCCAGCATAGACAAGTATAAATAGGTTGCTTAACTAGCACACGAGTAAAGTTTTGTAATCGAAACGTGTCGAGTATGAAAAGCTTATATTCGGTTGTACAATAATTGCATAGTAGTGTTTTAAATAATGCGCGCCTTTATAGACATTTCTTTAGAGAGTATATTCAAACCAAATTTCAAAAAAATAAAGGTCCGTATATCCGAGGTGGCAAACACAGAGGTTCGTTATAACCAATACTCGGTTTATATAGCGGTATAGTAAATTTGGTTGTAGCCCGACGTGAACGTTGCCAACTACAACTGAATATTAAATACGACAGGTGGCGGCAGCATTCGCCATTGCAAAGACACTTCTGACGCTAAAACGCTATGAAAGGTTTTTGAGGAAATAGAACGTGCAGTAAGATCAACTCCCAGTGCACAGCCAATTTCGCCATAAAAAGCGGACGAGAAACTAGGAGCGGGTAACAAAATAAAAAATTGATTTTGAGGGAATAAAAGTGCGCAGTAATTGCCTCACGATAAAGTGGACACTGGAACCACGCCGTAAGAAAAGAGAGGAAGGTGGGCGTGAAATAATAGAGAGAGGTGCCGAAATAGTGTGTTTCGAAAAACTTTCAATCACCTGGAGGTCTTAAAATGCAGGCAGGAGATGAGCGGCTTCCTGGTGCTACGGAGCTGGGATCTAGAAGCTCGTAAAAACGTTGTTAGGGCTCCTTGTCACCGGGTAAATCGTCGTCGTTGTTTCATATGACGCGGTTCTTGAAACGCTCGCCTTGTTTTTTCAAGCTTTCCTCTTACATCTCTTTTAACTCTCTTACTGAATGCACGTGGCAGTGGTTGTGGCTCAGTGCGAGCCAGTAGGCAGGCCCGTGCACTTTCCCTTTAATTCTTCCTTCAGGGACAACAACAATAACGCCTTAACGTGCACTGAAGTCCCACAGTGGCCGGGCACATTCGGGCGTTTCCAAAATTATACACCGACACATCACCCGCCGCGTGGCTCAGTGGTTAAGGCACTCGGCTACGGAGCCGGAGTACCTGGGTTCGAACCCGACCGCGGCGGCCGCGTTTCCATGGAGACGAAACGCAAAAGCGCCCGTGGACTGTGTGATGTGGAGGAGGAGAAGGAGGAAGAAGAGGAGGATGAGGTGGAAAGGCAGCGAGGTTAACCAGATGAACAGCCGGTTTGCTACCCTGCATAGAGGAAAGGGATGGGGGAGAAAAGATGAATGAGAAAAGACAGCTGCAGGAAATTAGTCACTATTAAAGTCACTAAAGTAACAACGTTCAGTAAACTCACAGCCTATCGTGCAGGCCACCAGTCTTCAAAAAGCGGAGCAGTGCCTTGGACGCCTTCACCGCTGATGACCACCGCGGTTAGTGGCCGAGAATCTTCGTTTCCGTCAGTGGGCGCAGGTCGAGGTGCTCCAGTGCACGGCAGAGAGACTGTCTTTCGGCGCTGTAGGCAGAGCACTCACATATAATTTGGGGTATTGTCTCATCACACCTGCAGATGGCACATGCAGGGCTGTCAGCCATACCTATTAAAAAGGAGTAGTGCTTGGTGTAGTGCTACACCAAGAAGGAGTAGTGCTACACCAAGCCACAGGCGACACAACAAAGTTGCTTCATGTCGTGGTAGGCCGGACGGATGCCGAAGCTCCAGATCTTGGTCTAAGGTCTTTAAACGCGAATGCGAAAATTGTACTGAATTCCACGCAGCAAGCGTGACGTCCCGCGACAGTGGTCTAAGCCTATCCGCTGCGTCGGCTCTCGAGATGGGGATGAACACGCAATCACCCTCATGGTGAGCAGTTCGCACGGCCTCGTCCGCGTGGTGGTTGCCTGCGATGCCGATGTGTCCTGGCAGCCTTTGGTAAACAATATCGTGCCCTTTGTTGATGGCTGTGTGGTGGAGTTCTCGAATTTCGGCGACAAGTTGCTCATGGAACCCATGACGAAGAGCAGGTTGTAACGCCTTCAGGGCTGCCTTTGAATCAGTGAAAACAGACCATTGCTGGGGTGTTTCTTCACTGATATGCTCAATGGCGACACTACTAACAGTAAGTTCTGCACCATTCAATCAATTGCGGTGCGATGTTTTCACTTTCTTAACTATGGTCTTTACGGGGATGACTACGGAGCCCGAGGAACTGGATGGGGTCACTGAGCCATCGGTGTATACGTGCAGTCGGTGTCCGTGTTTCTCATGCAAATATTCTAGAGTTGTCTGTTTTAGTGCTGCCTTTGATAAATCAGCCTTCTTTTTGATGCCCGGTTTTGAAAAAGCACACAAAGTTGGTGCAGACTCCAAAATAGAGAAGACGGTCTAGAGGCTGGTGTAAATTGGGTTGGTAGGAAGTCGCGATGGGCATCAATAATTTTCGCAAACGATGTACTCGGCCGATTAGCAGGAAGACTGGCAAAATTCTGCGTGGGAATCCGAGAGAGGTGACGAATATGTGCTCTCAAGGCTTCGGTTATAACATAGGTAGTCAATGGATTCTCCTGAACGATGAGTACTGTTGCGGCTGTAGACGCGCATTTTGGCAGTCCTAGGCACGTTCGCAGAGTTTGAGCCTGAACACTTTGCAGACACCGCATGTTCGTTTTCCTCAAGCTTACTAGTGCAGGGATACTGTACCGAAGGAATCCCATGAATAATGCGGTGTACAGTTGGAGCATCGAGTGCACTGATGCTCCCCACGACTTCCCTCCGAGAAAGGATAGAACGTGAACGATCAATGTCAGTTGCCTTTTCATGTACGAGACATATGGGCTCCATGTTAAAATTACGATCGATGATTACTCCGAAGAAGCGATGGATTATTTCATAGGGTATTGTTGACCCATTTATGCGTAGGGGGTAATGGGACATGTCCTTGCGTGTAAATGCAGCAACGGAACATTTTTCAGTAGAAATCTCCACGCCTTGCAGGCGGAGGTAGGCTGCAAGAATGCTTGCCGCCTTTTGAAGCCTTGCTCGAACTTGTGGTCGCGTAACTCCTGATGCCCAGATACAAATATCGTCTGCATAGACTGAGGCTCCCGCCGATTGTGGTAGTACATCGACAACGCCGACAAGCGCAAGAATGAAAAGCGTTGGGCTGAGTACTCCACCCTGTGGGACCCCACGGGAAGTGTAATGTGAAGATGTTGGTCCGTCCTCAGTCTGCGCAAATAGTGATCGGTTGGATAGATAACTGCGTATCCAGAAGAACATGCGACCACCAAGTTCTGCAGCTGCCAGAGTCCAAAACAGCTTGATGAGTGACGTTATCACGCGCCCCTTTAGCATCCAGAAACAACGCCGCGGTCAAGCGCTTCAGATCCTTCTGATGTTTAACTGTTGAAACCAGGTCAATCAAGCTATCAAAAGTAGAAGGTCCCCGCCAAAACCCGGACATTACATCTGGGTATATTTGATAGCGCTCCAGATACCATTCCATTCGCGTAAGCACCATCCTTTCCATGAGTTTATCCACCCAACTAGCCAATGCGATTGGGCGGTACGATGCTAGGTCAAGCGGCGATTTTCCAAGTTTAAGGACTGAACCCAGACGACTTGATTTCCACATGTCCGGAACTGTACCCGTACACCATGATGAATTGAAGTGGTCTAAAAGAACACGTCGAGCCTCCTGACGAATGTTTGCAAGTGCAGAGTATATTACTCCATCGGGCCCCGGCGATGGAGACCGTCTGGAACCGGCCATGGCGGCGCCTAGTTCTTCTATGGAGAAAAGAAGATCCATTCGTGAATCCCTAGATCTAGGCACATCGCAGCAATCCAGAGTTGTGGATTGGTTCCTGGGACCTGTTTTTCTTGCGCAAAAATCTTCACCATTCACCACTTCGCCACGTCCTTGGTGAAGTCCGAGACACTTGAATGGTTGGAGCTGCTGAGCAGATGCTCGAAAACCACGCAGCACACTCCAGATACGTGAGAGAGACTTTCGAGGATCCAGCGATTCACAGAAATATTTCCTACGGTAAGCCTGCAAGATTTGAACTCTGCGCTGAATATTCTTTTGTGTGCGCCTTGCATCCCTTAAGTCGTGCAGCGACTTTTTGCGTCTGTATCTTCTCTCTGCTCTTCGTCGAACTGATCACCGGCGCTGAAGCTCCACATCGAAGTCCGTGAACTTTGGCATTGGAGTGAAGAAGCATCTCGCGTGTTTCATAGCCTCCTTGATGCGCTCTTTAATGCATGTTGTAATGTCTTCACTGCAGGCTTCTTCTATCAAGGTTTTAAAAATAGACCAGTCTATTCGTTGCAAACGTTTGGCAGATCTGCATCCAGCGAGACCAGTAACAATAATATATGTGGTCACTTCCATGCGTTTCCACGTCGACAAACCACTGGACGCGTCGCGCAAGGCACCGAGACACAAACGCCAAGTCCAGACAACTGCTGTAAGACAGCCCGCGAATGTACGTTGGAGAGCCGTCGTTAAGGCATTGTAGGTCGTAGTCAGATGGGAAACAGGCAAGACTTCTTCCCTTCGAATTCATCCGGATACCACCAAACATGGCGTGATGCGCATGAAAGTCACCAGTCACAATCCAAGGTCTAGAAATGTTCTTTTGCGCAAATAAAACGACACACGAGAAAGGCGACACACACACACAAGCGCAATTGCGCTTGTGTGTGTGTGTGTCGCCTTTCTCGTGTGTCGTTTTATTTGCGCAAAAGAACATTTCTAGATCAAGATGAACAACCAACTCGCCCAACAGGAAGTTTTAATGACAATCCAAGGCCCAGGTGATGCAGCCAACAATCCCTCAGTCTGTCGGCGTCAAACCTTGTTGTTGGAGATAAGTACGCGCCCGCAAGCGTAAACGTTAGGGTGCGCCTTTTCACCATTACACAGACGTACTGGTTATGTTCGTGAGGCGGAACCATATGGTGCACGTAAGCTCCCTTCGAATGTAGAGGATGACCTTGCTATTTTTCCTGTGCGTGGAGGATGCAAACGCTTCATAGCCAGAACTTCGGATGGAATTTTGTAAATTGGGCTCACAAATCACAAGGATTGGAAATCTGTGTTTATAGACGTATTCGCGAATGTCCGAAATGCGAGAATTGAGTCCATGGGCATTTCATTGGAGAATTGCGCTTCTCTCACTTGGCTTTGAAATGCTAACGCCGGGAAAACCATTGTGTCTGCTACTAGAAAGCTGAAAGAACTGAATTTAGCGCGTCCAGTACATGTAAAGCATTCCGTGCTGCTGGCGAGTGAAAGCTAGACAGCATAACATGCATGGCGTTCATAAGAGACCTCAAGATGGCGAACACCTGCACTTCCTCACCTAGGGCTGGATCTCTGCTTTGGGCTCGCTCAGCTGTAGGCGTGGGACAGTAGGGGCGTGGTGCCTGCTCAGACACCAAGGTCTAGCGTGGCTTCGGCAATGATGGCCATGTCACCTCTGAAGCACTCGTTCCGGCTTCACCTGTCACCGGGCTTACATTACTCGGTGGAGAGGGAGGACAAGTATCAGGAGCGATGGGGGCTTCGCTGCCGCTGTCGGCCTTTCGTCTAGCAGATCGTCGACGACGCGGACGACGCCGACGCACCCTAGCTGCGGCCTCTCTGTGCGTTGAATGGACTCGCACCATTTGCATCAACACCGTCCGTTCTTTCTTCAGGAGGGGACAGACTTACGAAGAAGCGTCATGAGGGCCACAACAGTTGGCGCACTTAAAGAGAGTAGCGGGCAAATGTCACCGCTTTGTCGCTGACAGCAGCGCGGACACGCTATGATGTTATTACAAACACCACATACATGCCCAATTTTCATGCACTTCCGACACTGAAGCGGCTTCGGGACGAATGGGCGAACTGCATGTCCAAAGCGGGGACCACTGGGCGAGGCGTTCCGCGTGCGGGGGGTGCCTTCAGGGAGCCCTGACCGCAATAGATGCCAGCTTGCGCGGCCTTGGTCTGTCGCTGAGCGCGGACAAATCGGTGGCCATGGCCTGCGTTTCGCGCTCGCACGCGCACCTTGCGCCACTGTCACTGGATGGGACTCCGATTCATTGGCGTAAATCGGTGCGGTACCTTGGCCTGGACATCGACTGGCGCCTTTCCTTCCGCCCCGCGGTGACCAAGGCCTATCTGCAGATGAAGAGGATCACCGCCGCCGTGCACAAGCTCACCGCTCGAGTCCAGGGCATCTCCCATCAAGCCGCGCCGCGTCTATACAATGCCGCAGCTTTGGGGGCGGTGCTCTATGCGCTGCCGCTCGTCACGGTGCGCAAGCCGTGCTGGAAGAAACTCGAGCTTCAGCACTGCAAGTCCCTGCGCGTGTGCCTAGGCCTGCCCAAAAACTCGCAGTGCGCCGCAACGTTGGCCGAGGCAGGAGCGTGGCCACTTGAGCTCTAAGCAGCGCGCAGGGCATCGAATCACATCGACCGGCTTCACCGCGCACCAGACGGCTGCTCGCTGCTGCAGCGTATGCGCTCGCACCCGCGCTCACGAATGGCCGCGGTGCTGCTCGAGTATGAGCAATTGACACAAGGCCCACCCCCCTACGGCTCCTGCACGCCCTGGTCTACTGCCTCGGAGGTACAGCGAGAGATCGTCGGAATTGCGGGAAAGCGGAGCACACCCCTCTGTGCTGTGCAGCAGCTGGCCAGAGCCGTCATACACGAGGAGCTCCAGGACCATCTCCTCGTGTACACCGACGGCTCAGTGGCCCGCGACAGCTGCTCCTTTGCTGCGGCGGCCCCCATCCCCGCCCTGCTACTGCACAGCCAGCAACACGCAGCATTCCTGGGCTCCTCCACCACGGCGGAGTTGATGGAGATCCGGCTCGGGCTGGACCTGCTGCTCACCCTCGGCCCTCCGCCGCCCAGGAGTGCTCTGCTGTGCGACTCCCGCGCCGCCCTCAACTGCCCTCAACGGCCGCGGTACCCTACTAGTGCGGGAAATTTGCTCGCGCATCGAGCGCCTCCCGCAGAGAGGTTGTGCCGTGCGTGCAAAGTGGGTGCCCGGTCACTGCGGCATCGCCGGCAACGAAAAAGCTGACGACCTCGCGACCCCTGCACACCAACTACCTGCCAGCGATCTGCCCCTTGCGCTGGAGGACGTGCGTGCGGCCATCCACGACCATCTCTGAAAGCAGCACCCCGACCCACGAATCACGGGAGGTGAGCGCATCGACAGTGTCACCGGCTGTCGCGCACTTACACGGTCACAACGTGCAATGATCCTCCGCGCGCGCATTGGCTGCGTGTGGCCCGGGGAACGACGGGTGCGTCACGGAATCGCGACGAGTGATGTGTGTGACGGATGCGGTGCAGTGGAAACACTACAACACCTGCTTCTTCACTGTGCCGCGTTCGCCGATGCTCGTCGCGATATGCTCGCGGCCTATAGGGCGCAGGGCATACTACCAGGCTCCATCAAGACGCTATTGTGACCGCAGGGCAGTACGCGCACTCGTTAGCGAACTTTGGTGAGCCTCTGTGCATTCCTCGAACACACGGGCTTGACGTCCCGTCTGTTCTCCGTCAGGTAGTAACACGCAGTGACCGAACGCTCCGCGAGTTCTACCTTGAACGATTAATAACTGGACGCCCCACTCCAGTTGTAACCAACACAGTGCTGTGCGCGTGTGTGATTTAATTCCTCTAAGATGAACTGAGCACGCGCACAACCTGGACACATTTCTTATTGTGTAAATAGTTTTTAATTATTACTTCTCCCCCTATCCTCTCTTCCTGTCCCCTCACCTCTTTCATTTCATTTCTCCATTCTGCCTGCTGTCCTTTATTTCCGCTGCGCCAGCTCAGGTGCTTCAGTATCGATGGCAGATGTCGGGGCTAGCAAAAATATTTTCCTTCCTTTTTACTATTATTTTTCATAAAACCACTACCACCACCACCACCATGTCCAAAGTGGACATGGTGGTGGTGGTTGTATTCCATCGCACCTTCACGTGCGATGGAATACAATCGCCCTTAAAAGAGGGCTTCACGCACCTTGACTTGCCGAAGCGCTGAACCTTGCTTATTTCGATGCTGTTCGTCGCTGGTTTAATGAGTATCGGCAAGTCGGAGTGAGGGATGTTAGCATCGATGTCTTAAATGACGCCAGCGGTTGTGCCATTGTCTTCAAGAACAAAAGAGCGGACGGGGATGTCTCCGATCTTCTTGGTGGTGGCTACACTTTCCAAGGCGCTCCGCTTCGTTACATCGATGGCAAGGAGGTTGCTTCGGCTGTTGATCCTGACGTCCTTGATCACCCCCGGGACGCGATTCCCGAGGAACACCGACGTAGCCTGTCTGTTCAGCAGGTTGAGGTTGTCGGTGTTCGATTCAGGCGTAACCAGGACTGTATGCTCCGATGCACCACGCGTCGTGATGACGGTAGATGTGCTTGATGAGGATGAGTGCGCACTCTTACGAAGTCTTCTCTTGACTTTCTTGCTCATCACTGGGACGAACCCGTCGTCCGCAGAAGAGTCTTCGCTTGTGGCTGAGTGCAGTACGGTGGCCTGGCTGCTTGCCTCGCTCGATTGGTGGAAGCGCTTCCTCTGAATGGCTGCCGCCGACCCACCGGTTTCCAGAAGAGGCCTGACGTCCTCCGCCTCCATCGCCGTCATGAAGAGGGGGCGGCGCCTCTCTGTGAAAAAAAACGATAAAACTTCTGAGACAAAGAGATAGCGTTCTGGTCTGGAACAACTTCGTCTTCTTTCCTGTGTGATGTCAGTGCACAAGATCCCCTGGTGGTCTAAATTATTCCAGAGCCCTCCACTACGGTACGTCTTTCTTCCTTTCTTCTTTCACTCCCCCTTTATCCCTTCTCTTAAGGCACGGTTGCGCTGTCCACCGACATACGCGAGACAATTACTGCGCCATTTCCTCTCCTCAAACACCAATCTTCATTTTACATGTCTCTTATGCTAGGCCCGCCTTCACACTTCCAAATTTTGTGTGGTTGTTGGGCCAAACCAGACACTCTGCAGATGGAAAACATGTATTTTAAGCGGTGGGAGGCGCTGCTGAGCAGATATAACTTGGAGGAGCAACCAGCCCTCATACAACAGGTCCGCAGGACCGCTGAACCCAACGGAGCCCGGGAATGAGGACCCCACCCACAAGCTCGCACAACTGCCCTCCTTTTTTAATACAGCTTTTCCCCCTCCTTCTTCTGGCGTTTCACCTCCAACGATACTTCGCTGCCTCGGCCGGGCTGTAACCTAGGTGAAGCGTCGCATTGCATGGCTATGGGAAAGATCCCACTAAAAGGGCCTCCCTCACGAAGACGAACGTCCCACAGCACAAGCGCGAATTGGCGCCTCGCATGCACCGCAATGCTTTAGCCGGGTCCCAGATTTTACCTCGCGACCACGCCCACAGTGGCGAGCCAAACTTGTTCGCAACCACAATCAAGAGCTCCGGACGCTGCTTAGTTCATGTCTGCACATTTTTCCTTTAATATTTCGATCTCTTTCGAGTCAGTCCGCATTAAGATACTGCAGTTAAGAGGCTTTCTCTTCTTACAGCCCAGTTTATTCCTCCGCCCGGGCCCGAACCTTGACGCGGCGGCAGCGTTTTAATGGAGGCGATACCCGCCGCGGGGATTCAGTGGTTAGCGTGACCTCCTACTAAGCTGAAGTACCCGGGTCCCTACCCAACCACGGCGGCCGCGTTTCGAAGGAGGCGAAGCGCAGCCTTACCCGTATGCTGTGTCCGTGCATTATTGCGGAGGCCACGCCTACGGACGCGCCGCGGTGGCTCAGTGGTTTAGGCCCTCCTCTGCTGAGCCGGAGTACCTGATTTCGAACCCAACCGCAGGCGCCCGTGTGCTGTTCGATATCAGTGCACGTTACAGATCCCCAGGTGGTCGAAATTATTCTGGAGACCTCCACTATGGCACCTCTTCTTTAACTCCCTCCTTTATCCCTTCCCTTACCCCCTAGTTCGCGTGTCCACCGCGATATGTGAAAAAGTTGCTGCGTCATTTCCTTTCCTCAAAAACCGATTTTATTTTATTTTTTCACCAGTACATCGCCTCTTTCCCCCTCTGCTCGCTTCGTTCATTCCCACCTTTATCCCTTCCCTTGCAGCGCAGCTGAGGTGTCCACTGAGTAGTGAGGCAGTTACACCACCCTTTCCCATCCTCAATAACCACTAATTTCATTTTTCCTTTCCTTACACGCCCGCCGCGGTGGGTGAGTGGTTAGGGCGCTCGGCCGCTGATCCGGAGTTCCCGGGCTCGAACAAGACCGCGGCGGCCGCGTTTTGATGGAGGCGAAACGCAAAGGCGTCCGTGTCCTGTGCAATAATAGTGCACGTTAAAGATCCCCAGGTGGTCGAAATTATTCCGGATCCCTCCACTGCGGCAATTCTTTCTTCCTTTCTTCTCTCAGTCCCTCCTTTATCCCGTCTCTTACGGCGCGGTTCGGGTGTCCGCCGAAATGCGAGACAGATAATGTGCCACTTCCTTTCCCCCAACTACCAATTTACAAGGCAAACGCGTTCGCGCCACGTCTGCCGGGTCACCGCCGGCCACACCGCGTCTATCAACCCATCGGCGCCCGCGGCGTCAAATGGTTTTAGAGCGGCAGAGAGTCCCATTGTTCGCGCAAGGATGTTTGACCAGAAATCCTAATCTACGGTTAGCTCAAATTTTGCTGTGATTATAAAAAATTTTATTTATATGTACACACGCCAAGGTTACCGGATGCATTGACATTCACAAGTAGACCTGACGCTAAGCATGTAAGGCGAGCCAATTAATGCGGTACCATAAGCATATTTTAGCAACCAACAGGAATTACTTGTGGGCGATGTAAAACAGGGAAGCATACCAATTCACAGAAGAGTGAAAGAGAAATAATCTGACACGCAAAAAAATTACCTTAACGCCAGTTTGGTCTAAAGACCAGAACAAGACGATCGTTGTTAACAGAAATGAATGGGCACGACCACTGCTGGAGAAAATTTCGTCCACTGACGCCATACTCATATTTCCACCTCCAACCACCGTATTGGACCGTGACGTCATCATTGACACGCGGCTGGTTGTTTCTACAAGGCTATTTTAGATGGCGCTACAAGTCTCAATGCGAGATGCGCTGTTTCCTAGTTGCAGCCGCAGATGGCGCTTTCATCTCAGGGTGGTAGGACGCGTCACGAAATCTCGAAACGTGGTGAGTAGTTGCTGCCACAGATGGCGCTGTGATCTAGGGTAGTAGCAGACCCCAAGAAATCTCGAAACGGGATGAGTAAGAGGTAATGCTCTTAAAATTGTTCCGAATGTGCGGGGATTTGAACCGAGCACCTTCCGATGGCGAGGTGAGCACGCAACTCATAGACCACAAAACCATGTTAATTAGTCAGGTAGTTTTTTAGTTTTTAGATTCATGCTGCAAATACTTTCTCTGTAGCAAGGTGATTTGCAGTGTCTCTCGAGCCTATAGTATTGCCTATGACGC
The DNA here is from genome assembly GCA_030143305.2 of Amblyomma americanum. Classification (NCBI taxonomy): domain Eukaryota; kingdom Metazoa; phylum Arthropoda; class Arachnida; order Ixodida; family Ixodidae; genus Amblyomma; species Amblyomma americanum. The sequence goes on along the minus strand of JARKHS020036264.1, from coordinate 65,988 downwards.
GTGACCATCTATTTATTTATTTGTTTATTTGTTCCTCAAAGGTCCACGAGGGGCATTACATGAGAGATGGGCTGAGATGATAATTTGCATCAATACAGATGATGTTCGAGGGCGGTTTTGAATCTGCTGTAGTCGATGAAGGTTGCCACTTCAGTTGGAAGGTCACTCCAGTCTCGGGCTGTTTTCAGGAAATAATGCTTATATAATTATAATTGGTTTTGGGGGAAAGGAAATGGCGCAGTATCTGTCTCATATATCGTTGGACACCCGAACCGCGCCGTAAGGGAAGGGATAAAGAAGGGAGTGAAAGAAGAAAGGAAGAGGAGGTGCTGTAGTGGAGGGCTCCGGAATAATTTCGACCACCTGGGGATCTTTAACGTGCACTGACATCGCACAGCACATGGGCGCCATAGCGTTTTTCCTCCATAAAAACGCAGCCGCCGCGGTCGGGTTCGAACCCGGGAGCTCCGGATCAGGAAATAATGCTAGTGATATGTTTCGGTGCGGGATTTCACAGGGTAGACGGGGTTAGGGTGACAATTACAGAAAATACGATGAGCGCTTGCGATAGGAATAACTTCTTGATGGAAAGTATGGAAAAATATACGATATAAGGAAAGACGGGCGATCTTGCGAGACAGGCCAATGTGGGGAGATTAAGCTGAAGCTTTAGTGCGGAAATGCTAGTATGGTAGGAACAATAACAACAAACGAATCTTGCAGCGTGATTCTGGACTGATCCGAGCGTAGTCAATCAGGTTAGCACAGTTAGGGTCATAGGCGGCGCTTGCAAACTCCAATTTAAACCGTACAAATTTTAAGTAGCTAGCAATTTTATGTAACGCTGTGCTCAGGCAAAGTTACGGCGCAGGTACCCTAAAACTTGATTAGCTGAATTTGTTACATGGTGAAAGTGTTGCGACCAGGTTATATTTTTACTTAAATGGATACCGAGATATTTGTAAGAATGTACTGATTTATTGGGAAGGTTGTTAATTCTATAAATTGCATCCTGGTGGTTGCGCCGGCGGTGCAATGAAAGAAGGGATGAACTGTAGCAAAATGGTGGTTTGAGCTAGTTGGTACATATTCACAATTTCACCAGCGCTGCGACTAGGAACAAGAACAGAGAAGGAAGACAAGGACAAGCGCTACTAACAACTGAAAGTTTATTTGAAAAAAACACAGATTATATGCACACAACTGACAACCCAAAGCGCCTGCGCTTCCCCCACCAGGCACGCAAAAGAGAGTTAAAAATCTAGATACAAAATTTCACACTCATGTAAGTTTACAGATGGTGTGCTAACGCACGTGTCGATGTTCTTGTGAATGTGATAGGCTTCACACAACTCCCTAGTTAACTGATCTGGATGTCTGAATTTAATCTTAGCCCTGTTAAGCAGAGGAAAGCATGCTTTTTTGTTAGACACACCGGGTTTGTTTAGAAGACAATCTCTGTAATGAAGGGACAGATTTGATGAAGGAGCACCATTCAAAGAGGTTCTATGCTGACGTAAGCGTGTATTTATGCATTTACCGGTTTGCCCAATGTAACTCTTGCCGCATTTAAAAGGTATGTCATAAACCACTACCTCTGCACATGGCACAAAGGTTGACTCATGATCCACCTGGCATGCATTTTTTCTTTTGCCTCTTATTTGCTTCTGTTCCCGGGCTCTTTTGTCAACAATAGCACAAACCTTGCCTAGTTTATTAGGGACCGAAAAGAGCACTTTTACCCCATATCTAGTGCCAACCTGCTTAAGCCTATGGGACAACTGATGAATGTAGGGTATTACCGCATACTTCGTTCTGTCATTGCCGGAATTTTCCTGTGCTTCATGTCTACCACACGACTTCATCTTCTTCAGGATCTTGTTGCTAGCAAGCGCTATCACATCTTTGGGGAAGCCCGATATCCTGGGGAATTCCAGATATCGACGTGACAGCCAATTCTGATAATCCCTGATAATTCTGATAATCCCTGATAATCCAAACTACAGACAAAACCCTTAACCACAACGCAGGCAATCTCCCGCCTACGTACGCAAGATGCTTGGGGCGATTACTGCGACGCACTTAAGCTTTGTGCTTTGGGCTTTCCGCCCTGTGATCAAGGCTTCAGTATGGAAGCCGAAACGTCTTCGTTTTAAACAACAACCTTTTGGTCGGCGTTCCTTTTTCTTCAGTCATGAACCTTCTACCCGACCAGAGGAGTTTTCGTCAGACTTTAGATTTCATTTTTTGTTTAATTTTTTAGTGTTCTATTATACCATGGGGAACTAGGCCGCTCTGTTATTGTGATAGTAGGAATGTGTATACTGATAAGGCGTTGTACTTCGGACTTGAAAAGTAACCAGTTTGATTCCAGTGAACGAACTTGAAAATCAGGGGCAAAGTTATCGAGGAAAGCAGCGAGATCATGGTTAAAACTGCTGCAATCACCTTTATCATATAGTGTGTTTTCTGTTTCTTTTTTGTTATTCTGTAGATGACATGAGAAAGTAGCATGAATAGCCAGGTGATCGCTTAGCCCTTATAGATAAGTTACAGGGCAAAAACTACCGGGTTCGGATGTCAGCACAAGGTCCAAAATGTTAGCAGAATGGATTGTTATTCCAGTTCGATGATCTATTATTTGTTCTAACCCAAAAGTAAGGAAGGTCTGAACAAATTTCGCTATCAAGATTATTTTTTGAGATAGTGGATGCAAGATCAGACCAAATTATGGAAGGAAAGTTGAAGTCACCAAACAATAAAATCGGAGTGTTTGTATAAAGGATTCTTAATCTGTTCAAAGCGTCATGAAATAGAGCACTAAATGAAGAGTCATGTTAGGAGGCCAACAACAAACTCCGATCACTACTCGAGGATAAGATTGATCGCAGCGAAGCCAGACCATTTTCAAATGGCTTGAAATGTTTGCCTGCGAACAATGTAACGAGCAATCAGTGGCTATTAGGACTCCCCCACCTCGCATGTTTCTGCGATCTGATCGGAAAATATCAAAGATAGGAAGAGAGGGTAATATTTCGACGTCGTAGATAGCAGATGTAAACCAGGTTTCGGTTAATAAAAGAACATTAGTGGAACATGATTCAACAAAGCTGATTAAAGCGTCACACTTGGGAACGACACGGCGCATATTAATGAAGAGGAAAGATAATTGAAAACGGGGTGCCTGTTTTGGACTGTTTTTCTGAAGTGATTGCTAAGTATGCTCCTCAACTCCGGTGTTACTGACGTGATCGAAAGTGTACGTTTTGTTCCCGGGTGTCATTCTGTCATGTTTTATTTTAAGGGTGAGTCCTGACTTTTACCATAATCATAAAGGCTCTTTCGTGCAAGACGGGTATTTGGTGAATAGTCCTCGGACACACTGTAACCAGTATCTTTAAAATTGCTGCATACGGATAAAACCTTTTCTTTGATCAGACTACCTGTGCATACGCAACGAAGGTATTCCAATCAGCTTGCTTCGATGCAAGCCCAAGGGAAGGGCCAATAAAGACGACCCGCGAATCTCTCTCACAGAAGGGGGGATCCCCATTCTAAAAGTGGACAAAATCAGTGCTGTGGGAGTTTTATTCAGGAAAACGGCTTTAACGGCGAAACAGTAAGCAAACTAGAAGACTGGGTGCAGCAGACCATGAGGCTCATCCGCAGGGTTGCCATCAGGCCGCTCGGGGTGAAATAAGCGAATCTAGTTGGGCTCTTCCGGGCCTTTTTTGTAAGTAGAATAGCTTCCGTTGCCCCCTTCCTCAGTCGTAAAACCAGCGATAAAAATAAGACTGAGGGATCCCTACGTAAAAGCACAAAGTACTATCTAGAGCTTCCCATGCGCACTGTCAGTCAGAAGCTTTTAGGTCTAGGGTTCCCTTGAGGAGATTAATCAAGCTGTGAACATATCGCGGTATGAAAGACTCGCGGGAAGTCCCACAGGCAGGAAAAAATCCTAATTTGGGTAGGCATTACTATGAAGGAAAGCATGAAATCAGAGCCGTACTGCCGCGAAACGTGTGGAGCCGGTTTATAATCCCATCGCTACCTAAAACCATGCATCCCATTCATCACAAGGAACGCAGGGAGAAACGAACTCAGTCTCTCGAAAGACGTTTCAAAAACACACAAGATGGGGCCTACGTTGGTGCCGCAGATTATGACAACGGCCGAATGGTCCTAGCTGTAGCCAGCACAGAAACTCAAGTAATAGCCAGAGGGTCAGTTCCAACGGATTGCTCTGTGAGTGAAGAAGAATGCACCTTCGCAGTGGCAAGTACGGCAGCGAAAATAAGCTAGCGAGTATAGGATTGCGTTGAAGAACTTCGCCAGAGGGAGAATTTCTCCCGAGGCGAAGAGAATCCTGCAGATCAGCATGGATAGCAGGCAAATTCAAATAATCTGCACACTTGCGCGCCCCTCCCTCCCTGGGAACGAGGCGGCCCGCGAGGATATGCTTTCCGAGCTGGTGAGTTTTCCGAGGGCTTCACGGGGCGCGACCGCTTAGTGTCTTACAGAAAGATGGCTCAACACTATACGCTTGGGTGGGTTAAATATCCTCCAGTCCATACGTCCTTAAACAAGAGCCAGGCCGCCACTTGGTGTCGCTTGCAAACTAGCCCATTTTCGAACCTGGTGTTGTGCAGCCTTGACTACCCGGGTCATTACTCTACCCAGTGTAAGCTATGTAAAGCCAGAGTTCACCTCAATCACATCCTCTGGAAATGCCCTCAAGATCCTCCCGTGTAAAGCATAAAGTCTTTAGACCAACGGGTGAACTTACGCCTCAGGTGCAATCCGCAGATTCAACTGTAGACCGTTCGACCGGCCAAAGCCGCCTCTAGGGTCCAGGACCCTTGGCTGTCATCTACGTAGGAAGACTAAAAGCTTCCCTGCATCTGTTGGACAAATAACGCTTTACAACCGAAAAAAACAGCATACCTTCTTACAGTGAGTCAGTCATGGGTCCGGCGTTCATCCGCGTGTGTGGCTTCCTAAATAGAACGCAGTTTTTATGAGCAGTGAAGTCTGAAGTGTCTAGGAAATTTTCAAATTTCAAGGGTTGATGTAATTCTTGCAGCCACACATTGCTTACAACTGAAGCGAGCAATTTAAAGAAAAATAATTCTGGCGCCGGCATTCACGGCTTCGAACACGGCCGCGGCGGCTGCGTTTCGATGGAGGCGAAATGCAAAGGCGCCCGTGTGCTCAACGATGCCAGTGCACGTTAAAGACCTCCGGGTGGTCGAAACTATTATTATTCCAGAAACCTTGTTTACGGCACCTCTTTCTCTCTTCCTTTTTTATTCCCATTTTCCTTCCTTCTCTTATGGCGTGGTTCGGGTGTCCATCGAGATGTTAAGGCTACTGCATCGTTTCATTTCATCAAAAAACAATTTTCAAATTTACAATTTTGGTGCACAGGCAGCTTTTAAATATAATACAGCGAAGATCTAAAGGCCTATTAGAGAAGCCGCCAACTTATATCATGGTGAACAGATCATTTGGCATTGAATGAGAAATCGTTACTCCGTTACATGTCTGTACGCCAAATGCTGACTCTACTGTCTGCACAAAATTCCTGGTGATTGATTTCAAAGCATTATTTTGCTAATTTACAAGAAAACCCGGTGTCGCCCAAAATTTTTTCGCATTTCCAAACTCGCGATTGGTCGAAACTGTGTGGCATCATCAAAGGCAAAAGTATACAAAATGTCAACCATTAGAAATCAGTACAACTACACCAACTGGAGAGTAATAGAATAGAATTAGAACACAACTGGAACAGATTTAGAATGAAATTAGAATAGAATTGCAATCCTTTCGCATTACTCGTCCAAAAGGTAGTGGTTTTCATCCCGGCCGTGGCAGCTACATTTCGATGGCAGAAAAACACAAAAACGCCTACCTTCTGTGCGATGTTAGACACGTTAAAAAATTCCAGATTCTCAAATCTATTCGGGAACCCCCCTACCGCACCCCTCGTATGCCATATGTCGCTTTAGAACGTTAAGCCTCAGAACTAATAATTTATTTACATGATCATTATTGATTGCTTAGGCTTTTGATCAGTCGTGTTGTTGTAAGATCCGCGGCTCATGTACCAAAGACGCAAAACCTAACCCAGTGCGCTGAACAACACCTGCAGAGAAACACTTTTCGGAGCCTGTGTTTTTTGCTGCTTGGTTACCGGTGAGCACATGAAAGCGCAAGGTGTAATGCATAGCTCATCTGCACCGCATTTTCCCAAGGCCATGAAAACTGTGAACGACCGACCCTATGGCGTCGCTGTACTAGTTTAACTGTCTGTCAACTTACAAGGTGAGGAAGTGTGGCATTAAGTTTAGCTCACTGAGTGCCAGAGACTTTTTTATGTCACGCGCATACTATCTAAGCAGTAACACAAAAAGAATAAGCACGAAACAAGAAGAGAAAATATTGAATCAGGGGATATTTTAAGCACGAGCAATAACTGTTGCCTGTTACGTTGCCAAGAACATGGTTTATGGTCGGAACAAAATTCTTCGTTGTAATACTGTGGAGCCACTGCTCCTTTCGCAAATCGCCGCTCTTTATTTGTGGTGTATAAAAACTGTGCAGCTATTTTCAGGCGACTTGCCCCCGTTATTCGCGTCAGAGCATTGCATAGCGGTAATGCACACAACAGTAAGGAGACCTCGGAGCGTTCCCAGCGCCCAGTTGGGGACAAAAATGGCGCCAACAAAGGAAAAAAAGAATGAAGGAAAACGCAATCTCTGTGCGCATTGCCAAGGGGGTCGGAGAACCGAGACAACCAATCGCCGTCGAGAAGCGCGGGCGATAAAGTGGTCCGCCACTAATGGGGCTCATGGAGCGAGGAGGAGGCGAGGGGAACGCGCGGTGGTGGCAGAGTTCAAAGCGTGCTGATGATAGTGATGGTGGTGGTGGTGGCGAAAACTTTTATTCTACAATGAGGGCGCCGCGGCTGCTCAGCGGTTATGGTGCCCGGCTGCTGACCGGAAAGACATGGGTTCGATCCCGGCCGCGGTGTTCGAATTTCCATGGACGTGAAATTCTGGAGTCCCTTGTTCTCTGTGACATGTCAAAGCACGCTAAAGAACCCGAGGTGGTAAAAAATTTCCGGGGTCCTCCACTACAGCGTCCCTAATAGCCCGAGTCAGTTTGGGACGTTAAACCCCCCTAAACCGTCATTAAACAATGAGAGAGAGTGAAAGCCGGGGCTCCTCTAAACTAAGTCCTGTCTTTAGTCCGGGCCGTCCTTCGTCGAAGCCACCGCCCGAGACAAATGGAACTGACATCGTTGATCCTCTAGTCAGGACTTGCTCAGCAGGTTCGCCTCGTAGTTCTCTCAAGTGAGATAGGGAATAGGGAATAGTTTGGGATTCTGATATCTGCCAAATTACCACAGTGCTGGCATTGAAAATTGGTTTTGGGGGGAAGGAAATGGCGCAGTATCTGTCTCACATCGTGGCGGACACCTGAACTGTGCCGTAAAGGTAGAGGAAGGTGGAAGTGAAAGAAGAGAGAAAGAGTGGGCGTAGTGGAGGTCTCCGGTGTTTCGACCACCTGGAAGTCTTTAACGTGCACTGACATCGCACAGCACACGGGCGCTTTTCCGTTTCTTTTCCATCGAAACGCTGCCGCCATGGTCGGGTTCGAACCCGGCATTTCCCATTTATTTTTAGTTCAAAATATTCTATTATAGCTGGGAAGAGCAGTGTATTCGTTTCGAGACGCTATATGATGCTTTCGTCTGTTGTGGATAGGGCTTTCGCCGGAGGGGGATACAACCGTCGCTGCTACGCAGTAGTAATCTCACATTTCACTGAACCCTAGTAGAGGCGTAGGACATGTAAGCTACTCAGGAGAGCAGGGAGGTTCACGGAGAATGAGTGCGCGGGCCGCGGCATCTGCAGCGTCGTTACCTCGGGGCCCTGATGGCCTGAAGTCCAGATTATTCATGTTGTCCGGGACATGATCCCTGATGCAGAGTGTAAGACTTTTGTTGCAGAGCGGAGAGATTTTTCTAGTCAAGTCGCCTTCAAAGGCCCTTCGAGAGTCGCTGAGTAAGCCGTTGAGCTTAGGGTCTGCAGCCGCCAAGGCGATAGCGACCTGCTCTGCTTGGTTTGGATTCGCGGCTGTAAATGTGAGTCCATCAACATGTGTTCCATGATGTATAACCGCCACTATCTAACATTCTCTATGTTGCCAGCTATACCATGATTAATGAGGAATCTAACACCTAGTTCTCACCTATCCGCGATAGCACAGTATGTGCCCGTCTTTTAGTACTGCATACGCCACACCCGTCCTCCTAACTTTACTTAGCCCTATGACATCCCCTTTAATTCCCGCTAGTTCCTCCAACAGCACTGTTAGGCTAGCCTCTCTAGATAAGGTTCTAGCGTTGAACTTTGCCAGGTTAATATTCCAATGGCGGCCTGTCCGGAGCCAGAGATTCTTAGCCCCCTCCGTTGCGTCCGATGCCTGACCGCCGCCGTGGTCAGTTGCTCCGCAGCCACTGGCGACTGAGGGCCGAGGATTAAGGTTGTGGCCAAGTACTGCAATAGGGTGGCCAAATCCTGTTCTGGTGAGGGAGTTTGTTGTGTGTTCTGGTCACCGAGCTCAGGCTGCACCACAGGCCTGGTTATGCAATTCCATCGACCAACAGGAGTTCTATAGTATTAACCAAAGGGTGGCAGCTATCGTAGTTGCGCTCAATAGAAGGTAAAACCTGAACGTGGTGCAGGCCTACGCGCCTACATCCAGCCATGATGACCAGACCGTTCAAAGCTTCTATGAAGACGTGGAATCGGCAATGAACAAAATAAATCATAGTACGCTGTACTGAGGGTTGACTTCAATGCGAAAGCGGGCAAAAAGCAGGCTGGCGACCACGTGGTAGGCGACTATTGGATAGGTTCTAGGAATAGCAAGGGAGTGTTATTAGTAGCGTTCGCACATAAAAATAATTTACGGATCATGAACGCCATCTTCTGCAAACGCGAGAACAGGAAGGAGACCTGGAAGAGCACTAATGATGACTAAAAATCAAGTCGACTTGATACTATGCGTTAGACCTGCCTGGCATCGTTCAGGATGTGGACGTCCTCGGAAAGGTGCACTGTAGCGACCACAGAATGTTAAGGTCTGGAATTATCTTAGACTTGCAGAGGTAACGGAACAAGCTAGTTAAGACGAAGACCAGTGACGAGCTAGCGATAAGAGGGACAAAAGAAAAGTCCATGATATCGCTGCAGAACAGATATCCAGCCTTAACTGAGGAAGGCAATCTTAGTGTTCATACAATTAACGAAAATCTAACAGCAATCATTACGGAGTACGCAGTACAAGTAGGCGATAAGACGGCTCGACAGGATACCGGCAACCTATCTCAGGAGACGAAAGATCTGGTCAAGAAGCGCCAAAGCATGAGGGTGTCTAAACCTAGAGACAGGATAGAACTAGCAGAGCTATCGAAGTTATAATAAATAAGGACGGAGGGAAAATAGTACTAGAAAAACTAGCCCCCTTGAATACGCAATGCCTTATGACCTCAACCGTACCAGAAGCATGGAAGAACGCAAACATTATCTTAGTTCATAGAAAGGAAACGCAAAAGACTTGAAAAAAATTGCCGGTGCTTTAGCTCTGGTTAAACCAACGGTGAAGCGATAACTACAGCTGGCCGAGTGGAAGTCAGTCTTGCGTCGCTCCGTCATAGAGAAATATACTTCGTAAAGAGCGGACACTCCCGTAGGGCCCTGCGGCTGAGCTACTACACTCCCGCCAGCGCCCCGAGTGGGTGGTCAGGCCGCTAATTTCGTCCTCCGAGATTTTAGACACGTGCTACAGCAAACCCCCTTCTTCTGAAGCGGTATCCGACTAGCAACAACATGGCGCCACAACCCAATCACACCATCTGGCAGTGGAACTGCCGAGGATTTAGCCGCAGACGAACTGTACTCCAACAATTCCTCAACAATAGGGACGGACCGGACTTAATCGCACTACAAGAGACACAAACTAATAGCAAGCTAGCTGGGTATCAATCCTTTTCATCGGGGGGTAGAACGCTTGGAGTCACGACTCTTGTCAAACGAAATATTACGGTAGTGCAGCACGATACCCCAGTCACAAATGTCACACACGTGCTAGTCGAATTAATTCCGCCTAGGAAACCCGACCACAGTCGGTTTGTGCTGAATGTCTATAGCAGCCCAAAGTTACGGAAAGCAAGCTTCGGCCCGCTTTTTCAGGCGACCCTGAAGCTCGCAGGCAATCACCCCGTCATTTTCACGGGAGACTTTAATGCCCAACACCCGGCTTGGGGTTACGCACAGGAGGACATTAAAGGTAGAAAACTGTGGCTCACCGCACAACAGTGTGGGTTGACTCTTCTTACAGATCCACTAGTCCCCACCCGCTGCGGTAACAGTGTTTCCAGGGATACGTCTCCCGATCTGACTTTTGCTAAAAATTCGGGCACTCCAACATGGATAAACACTCAACAAAATTTCGGCAGCGATCACTACTAATTGGAAATAGTGACTTCAATTGGCCCCAAATGTCGTAGCGCTCGAGCCCCCATCCTTGTCGATTGGGACACGTTCCGCGCTAAAAGAGCCGCCCGAGAAGCTGATACCCCCGAAATACTAGACATAGATATCTGGGCACAGGATCTTTGTCAAGATGCCAAAGCAGTCACCATACGTTAGACCAGGCTGCCCACCTGGAGATTGCGGACAGCCGGCTTCTTCACCTATGGGAGGCAAAAAGAGGACTCGAGAACCGACCCAAACGACAGCGGTGGAACCGCAATCTGCGCAGAAGAATAGCTAGGCTAAACAAGGAGATCGAGGATCATGCAGCTAAACTTACTCAACAAAACTCGGATGACATATGCAACCAAATGGATCGCAATATGGGAGTCTCTAAGACTTGGCACTTGCTCCGTCGTCTACTTGACCCTACAGGTAGCAGAACCACCCAGAGGCAGAACCTGCAGAAGCTTGTGCATGAGTATGCAGGCCCACCAGAGGACCTTTTCCTTGAACTTAAAGATAGATATATTGGCAATGCTCCTATCCAAGCCTTCCCAGATTATGCTGGTCCGGAAAACACGCAGCTCGACTCCCCCATTACTGTGGATGAGGTTAGGGCAGAGATTGCCAGGCTAAACTGCAAATCCGCCACTGGCCCAGATGCAGTATCCAACAAGATCCTCCGCAACCTGGATGAAGTGTCGCTACAATCACTGAGTATATGCAGAAATGCTGGTCGGAGGGCTCCATCCCACAAGTATGGAAAACGGAAAAGATCATTCTCATACCAAAGCCAGGGAAGGCACTCAGCCTTGAGAACCTCAGGCCGATTTCGCTCACGTCTTGTGTAGGTAAGCTCATGGAGCAAGTAGTTCATACCCGCCTCAACCGGTTTATGGAGAAGAACAAGCTGTACCCTCCAACCTTGATTGGATTTCGACCAAAACTTTCTACGCAGGATGTAATGCTTCAGCTCAAGCATCAGATTATTGAGGCAAAAACGCGGGACACCAGAATAATTCTTGGACTTGACCTGGAAAAGACCTTTGACAATGTCAGACATGACGCGATCTTGGAGAACCTTCATGAACTCGGGGTGGGAGCCCGCACCTTCAACTATATCCGCGACTTTCTCTCAGGTAGAAAGGCGCATTTTCAAGTAGGAGGTCTCGACTCGCATGACTTCCCCCTCGGCAACAAGGGCACCCCGCAGGGATCGGTCCTATCACCATTTCTCTTCAACGTTGCAATGTTGAAACTTCCACACCAATTAGCGCAGGTAACGCAACTCCACCACAGCCTCTATGCTGACGATATCACCTTGTGGACCGCCGAGGGCAATGATGCTGAAATCGAGGAGAGACTACAGCATGCAATAGATATCGTGGGGAACTATGTAGACCCTAGGGGGCTGCGGTGCTCTCCAGCCAAATCTGAATTTCTCATATTCCGCAACATCAGATCCCTTGCGCAAACCCCACCGGCCATCGAACTCAGTATTCGCGGACTCCCCTTTCCTCGAGTGCCCAAAATTAAAATCTTGGGCCTAATTCTACAAGAACACGGCTTCAATGGTGACGTAATTCGGAAGCTTCAGGGAACCTCGCAGCAAATTATGCGACTCATTCGCCGCATTAGTAACCGCCACTCGGGCCTGAAGGAAAGCAATACTCTCCATTTAGTACAAGCCTTTGTGATAAGCCGCATAGCTTACGTATGCCCTTACCTACACCTCAAGTCAGCTGAAAAAGAAAAAGTGGAGGCCATAATCAGAAAATGCGTCAAACAGGCAGTTGGGCTACCCCTGCACACAGCGACTGAGAAAGTGTTAGGTCTCGGTCTTTATAACACCCTAAGCGAGATTATTGCAGCGGTAACCGTCTCGCAGTACGAACGACTATCGGCCGACCCAACTGGCAGACACATTCTGTCCACACTAGGCATAACATACGAACGACAAGGCGGACCCACAACTGACCTTCCCAAACATATACGCCAGCTTCTGGTCTTTCCTCCACTACCTCGGAACATGCACCCAGATTTCCACGCTGAACGTCGTACAGAGAGAGCCAAATCATTAGGCAAACGCTTTCTTAATGATACCTCTGTGGTATATGTAGATTCGGCAGATTCTTCGGCTGACAAGATGGTAGCTGTGGTCACCACGGAACGTGGTACACTCATACTTGGGGGCACTATACGCACTCGGCACACACATGTTGGAGAAGAAACAGCCATTGCTCTAGCCATTGTGGGATCCTCGGCAGAAACCATTGTCAGCGACTCAAAATTGGCTATACGTAACTACACGTTTGGAAGAATCTCCCCACAAGCAGCACGGATTCTGCTAAATTATCAGCCCACGCGGCGCATTCGCCTAATCTGGACGCCTGCTCATGCTTCCCTTCCTGGTAATGAGGCGGCTCATAACCTAGCTCGAGAACTGTCCCGCCGAGCTGGGTCGTGCAGCCCACCCGTCCTATATTCTGGCAAGGACAGGTTGTTTTCTTACAGAGAAATCCTGCAGCACTACAGGCTTGCAAGACTCAGATTCCCCCCAGCAGATAAAACACTCTCCAAGCAACAGGCCAAAGCCTGGCGTAAACTTCAAACTAACACCTATCCAAATCCCCAATTGTGTAGCTTCTATTCGGAAGGACTCTACTCAAACAAATGCAAAAATTGTGATGCGAAAGCCGATCTAAATCATATGATCTGGAACTGCCCGCAGTCCCTACCCGCGAGTCACTTCATTACCGACTCTGCTCATTGGGAGGCTCTATTGCTCAGCCCCGGCCCGGGGATACAGATCAAGCTCCTCCAGCTGGCTGAAGACGCCGCCGCTGCTCAAGGGATAGCGGCCGCCGTTTAAGCGGGGGGCGACTTCGTGTCGCTACAGCTCTGTTTCAGTTCCGGTTTCGATAGCGATGCTTTCGATTCTGGTTTACCTTTGGCTATTAAAATATTCAGCTACATCGTCCAAGTGAACCACAAGGGCTTTATTACTTCTTTTCTAAGCATGAAATACATACAGACGTAATAAACTCTCTATCGCAGACCTTTACTCGAAATACCACCTAGCTTCTCGAAGTACGCAAGGTGAATTAGCTCATGCAGGTTGGAATAATGCAATCAGAGCTGTTCTTACTTTTTACGCCGTGATTGAGGCGCCTCTTTCAGTTGAAGACATACAAGGGAGTGTTTTCACACAGAGTATATTTTTTCTTGTTTACAATTTGAACTGTTCAGAAAAAGGCTTGGTCACACACATTTTATAAATACATCAGAATACAAAAGCAACAGGAAAGAAGTTATGGTAAAGCGGGTGACACCATGTCAAGAACTAAAAATATTGCACATACGCACATACAGAACAGGAGTTGTCAGCAGCTAGACACAAGTAACGTGTTAAAAAGGTACGCACATCGCGATCGATTCCTGCGCATCAGCAGCTTTGAGCGATGGGCATAGGTTCATAGCGGCTGTTGAGAAATACAAGCACAACATATTCATTACATCATAGTAATACAACAGTAAGCTTGCACTCTTCGTAAAAGGCGATTATTGCGATTTTTTGGTCAAGGTGCACACACGACGCAAAAAAAATCCACATTCGGGCAGCACGCTCTTGTTCTAAAACAAGACAAATAGAGTACAAATGGCAAACAACAACAACGTAGACTAGTCTCTCCGAGAAAGGCTGCAGTTGGCTTTCGAGAACAATGAAAAAATACAACTTTGTACAAGCATCGTCCAACATGTGCAGAATTACGTCCATACCTTTACTAATTATCGAACCTAGCAAACGGAAGGAAAGATGTAATGAATGGTCAGCGCAATAGATGGACATAGGGACGGATATACGTGTAAGCGAACCCCGAGTTCTATAGGCAGCGAGTGAGAAACAATGAGACATCAGGCTTTAAATTTGTCCAGCTGTCTGCCAGACACACATTTCTTGAAGCGGATGCTGTCTAAGGTTCTAATTGATGAAGCGTACATGCCAGAAGAAGGCGAATTTTGCATAACATCCTCAGAAACCTTTCGTGGCACTGCAGGGAGCAAAAAGGAAAATCGCAAACATTTGCCATGTGCGCATAGAGTGTGCCACAGCTAGACGTGGCGTACATGGGATGTTTCTTCAATTGCAAAAAATAATCGTGTCTCCAGTTGCGGTATAAATGCAAAAGCTGCTTCAGAAGGAACGGTCAAGTTTTCCAAAAACCTACCCTGAATATGATAGGCTTTGAGCATGGTGAAATACTGATGCGGTTTGATTAGGCCACAAGCTTCTCACCTTTGAGCACTGCGAAGCATGTGCATTCTTCGCTATTCCTAAGAAATTGCCGCATTAGAAATTCATGACACGAACAAGCGCACACTGAAAATGACCTTGAGCGAGCTGACAACCCCAGTATCCTGTGGGCTGAACAGTAGGAATAGCCGTCTTCATCAGCGAAGTCATCCCGGAGTCCATGAAGTCATCTGCGGTGAAATGGTCCCCGCAGATGCGGTACGTGGCGTACAGCTGGGTCGGCGACATTTCTAACAGGTCACCCCTTTGACACGCTCGATCCAAGCCTTCGACCTGAAACAATTATGGCGCAGTATAACATCTAATTATTCGCTTCACTGGCTGACTAAAAAAAAACATCCGCATAGTAGCCGGTTCTAACAAGAGATTGGCAGAACTGTTTATATTTTCTTTAAAGTACACAGAACAGGCGTCAATCACCTGCTGTCCCGAGGAATGCGGAAGAACTTCGTCCCAGGCTTCCTTCGTCTTCGCCCGTTGTTCGCACACCATGAAACGGAGCAGTAGCTGGCGGTAATTTAACCCGCTCCGTGGGATATTAAGTGTGGGCTTGTGTACAGTAGTGTGGAGATTGTTGCAGTGACCAAACGAGCAAAGAGAAATATATCGCAGCTAAAAAAGATAGACAAGAAAAATAATCTCGCAGATGACTGTTATATATGATATGTCTTGCAGGCGAGCATGTTGACATATCGTTCATGAAAAACTTCGATCTAACTAGCTTCAATCCCTTGTGGAAGCGAGCTGACGTAAGCTGATTTTGAGTCTATAAAGCAATGACTGTTGTCAATGATTGTCTCAATGGTTTTCTGCCAGACCGTGCCTATATGCGATACGGACCAGCGATAAACATTCATTTTGCAGTGATCGCACACTGTGGTAAAGATTGCGTTGATAGCAGTATCAGCAACGATTTTCTTATACCCCTTCACGTGGTCACTTTCGATTTTTATCGAGCCCTCGACCGGCTTTCGAGTTTCAATCGCGATGGAAAATGATCGCTCATATAGCGGTCCAAGTATCGGGAGTAAGAACAGCCTTAGCGCAACAGATCTCACCAAGTAGGTCCGAAACAAGCAACGAAATTTGTCAAGTTGGCAGAAAAAAATACTTGTATATTACTTTCTCCAAAAAAAAACATTTCAATTTGGTACTAAGGCTAAAAAAAACGTACGTATCAATGCCGATCACCTGAAATTCTCTGAAATACATGATGTCGGTGGTATTGACACAGATATGAGAAACGTATTAGAATTTGTTGTAATGCAGTCTGAAACCACCTTTTTTGTTTATATTTTAGGCTTCTCTCTTTTGCTGCTCGATTCCTAGCCCTCTAAGACACCCAAAAAGCACACAGTAGGTTTCGAACGCAATCGGGCAGCTCGATTGCGATGCTCCGATGGCAGTCAACTATTCCTACACGTGGCTGAAACGATATCTGGGCATATTGAGGCCCGATTAACATCTGGCCGATCAGGATCAAAACTGCCCGCTTCCAGAGTGACGAAGGTATTTTCACGTGGTCTATTTCAAATGTGCATTATACTGTTAGACCCACGCCATATAAAAGGTTTGTGTTACGACACGGGTGAACAATCGATAAATTCTGTGTTTTAAACCGAACGTGCTGCGACTGACTTTTCGAAAACTACGCTTGGGAAGTAATTCACATGCTGTTCCGGAAAAAACAACAAACAGATGACTCACGGCTCATATTATATGATTCGCGTGCAAAATACGTACACGCAGCATAACAAACGACTTCCTACAATGCTCTTATCTCAGGAAACATCTAAACTAATACTGCGGGCAAAAGGAAACAACTTACCGGAAAAACGAGGCGATGCGTTGAAAAGCGCGGTGAGGCAGGGCGTAACCGGCGGCACATGACCGGCGCAGGACGAGCTTCTATATGAAAATGGAGCGCTTGGACACAATCCGATGGACGTGTGATAAGCTGTCGACCTTTGAAGTAGAGTGGAAGCAACCATAGGCCGTCTGGCGGGTGTTCAGACCTTTTTTTGTCGGCCGCGAAGCGGCCAAGTGACCGCTCTTTACGAAGCATGTTTCTCTATGGCTCCGTTTCGCTGGGAGTTCCTTCATCTTCGCCCCACTTTACACGGTGCATGCGCACAGCTGTGGCAGCTCGGTTTCGCCGGCGCGCCGCGCTGCCGGCAGCAGCAGCTGCTCCGCACCACGTGACGTGACCAACCACGTGACGAACAACATGATCAGCCACGACGCCGCGCCGCCGGCAGCTGCTCCGCACCACGTGACAGCGTGGCGGCGCAGCCACGGGGTAGGGCGAAGGCCTGTGGCAGCTTTGCCACCGCCACAGCGCCGCCACGCTGAAGGCTCTAAATGCTACAGTGATGAAGCTATTGCTACAAACTTACAGACCGATCAGCTTACTGTCCGTTGTCTAGAAGGTATTTACTAATGACATCCTCGATCGCGCGCACCGGTGCGCACCGGGGCATTTTGTTGCGCACTTCTTTCCTCGATCAACAGCACCGGTGCGCAGCTGCCGTCCTCGATCATCGGAAGCACACCCTGCAGGGTCAGTTTTTGGTTGCCCTGACTCGCACCCGGAAAATCGATGGTTCGCAAGGGTGCAATCCTGGCAAGCACTGCGGGACGGCGGGACGCGTGCTGCGGAGAAGCCGCTTTGCCCGTTCTGTGTTGCTCATGTCTGCGCGCAGTCTCACGCGATGGAGCAGAGATAACGGATGATTGCTGCGATTGATGAACTAGTCGGGGGTTTGACGGCATGCCGTCTGGTCAGGAATCATGGTGATTAGGAGTACGGCATCACTGACCAAAGTCAATAAAGATGGAGAGGCGTTTCGGGAGCACCGATTTCCTAATGTCCTTTGTTTTACCAATATACATTGATGACCAATCGGCGGATATATTAATCAGCAACCGGCGCAGTCAATTGACTGCGCCGATTTCTGAAGTTTTCTAAATGCGTAAATATTGACTTTAAACAGCAAGTGTGAATAGCAAAGTTGGAGAGCACCTTCAGAAACCCCCCATTCTATTTATTTGTGATAACGAAAGCCTCAAGTAAATCTTTTTTTTCCGAGCTGCAAAGAAAGCACGCGAAATACAAAAAATCACGTTACAAGCGCATCCACGCGCCATGATTGTGCTGCTCTCAATCATGGCTCCAGTGAACGAAATCAGCTGCTGGCATGGCGCGACGGCCCCATTGCTCCGGCAGGCCGACATGTCGACGGTGGTTGCGACGCCCGCGCGAGCCAGTCTGCAAGCGTGACGGTATCAGTGACGTTATCTGAACTGTATCAATTCAGGGTTAATCTTTTTGGGTTATGCAACGCGCCGGCCACGTTCGAGCGTATGATGGACGCCCTTCTGCACAGGTTCAAATGGTCCACGTGCGTCCGCTATCTCGACGACGTCGATGACGACGAAGATTCTTTCCCCGTTCCGTCAAGCCGGCCTGCAGCTCAACTCCTCCAAATGCCGTTTCGCACTTCGCCAGATCACAATCTTGGGCCATGTCGTCGACAACACGGGGGTGCACCCTGACCCAGCTAAAACCGGAGCCGTGAAAGACTTCCCAGTGACGCGTTCCTGCAACGACGTACAGAGCTTCTTGGGGCTGTGCTCCTACTCCGGCCGATTCGTGCCCGTCTTTGCTGACATCACCCGCCCCCTCAGTGATCTAAAAAAAATGGTGGCGGCTTAGCTCTGGTAAAACCTGGAGTGACACGATAGCTACAGCTGGCCGAGTGAAACTTGCTCAGTTGAATTGCAAAGTCAGTCTTTCGCCGCTCCGTGTCGCCGGGTGTTCCTTCTTCAGAATCGCCCCACTTGACACGACGCATGCGCACAGCTGTGGCAGCTCGGTTTCGCCGGCGCAGCTGTAACCAACCAAGTGACGAACCACGTGTTCAGCCTAAAGCCCCTTACGTTTCGCCTGAGCACTGCGCCGCCGGTAGCAGCATAGGGAAACATACTTACGTAAACAGCGGATACTCCCTTAGGGCCCTGCGGCCTAGCTACTACACTGCCGCCAGCGCCCCGAGCGGGTGGTCAGGCTGCGAATTTCATCCTCCGAGATTTTAGGCTTGTGCTTCAGCTCTGCTTCAGTTTCGGTTTCGATAGCAGCGCTTTCTATTCTGATTTACCTTTGGTTATTGAAGCGTTAAACCACATCGTCTAAGTGGAGCCCAAGTGCTTTAATGTTTCATTTGTAAGCATGCCATACATATAGACGTAATAAACTCTCGGATCGCACACTTTTACTGGAAATATCACCAAGATTCTCGAAGAACCTACGCAGGCTGAATTAGTTCATGCAGGTTGGAATAATGCAATCAACGCTTTTCTTACAATAATTTTGTGCCGTCATTGAGCCGCCTCTTTCAGTTGCAGACAGAGGCGGGATTGGTTTCACACAAAGAGTATTTTTTCTTGTTAACAATTTTAACTGCACAGAAAAAATCGGCCGTGGCTTAGCTTGGTTAATCCTGGTGATTGCGAAGCAAAATACTGTTGAATTCACGCGTTGCCGTCTCAAACTCCTCTACTCTTCTCGCATGTTCTTCACGTCGTTCAACTGCAATGTGTCCTTCGGGCTCAGTCGGGCCAGCCTCGGTGAGAGATTTCTCCTGTCTTTTCTTCGAACGCCCTTGTCTCTGCTGGGGTGTTTCTTCTGCACGCTGTTTTCTTCGCTTTCCGTTTTCCTTCTCTCGAAACGCACGTTCCTTCTCGAGCCGCTGTTCCGGGGATTCTTGGACACGCCTCTGCCGTTTAGTCGCGTTCCAGCGTTCTGAACTAGTAGAAGGAGACTCACTGTCGGGCAAACTCATAATTTCTTCGTTTGCTTCTGCTGTTTCCACAGAGGAGGTTGCACGTTGTCGCCGAGCTGCATACTGGGCACGCCGCTTAGAAAGTCGTTCTTCTTCCGTCTCCGTAGCTCGCTGATGCTTCCTCTTTGCATTCTGCCGAGCTGCCTTGTTCGTAGGCACCATCGTAACTGCCTTGGCGAGAGGAGCGGAGCTGTTTTATACAGCTGGTGTGACGTCACTCTGACCGTAGCGTCCCTGGTAAGAGGAGCGGGAGTTAGGCCACCATTGGTGGCTACCGCCTAGCCTCGCGACGGCGTGAGATGGGGCCCCGTTTTTACACAGCTGGTGTGACGTCACACCGATTGTAGCGCCCCTGGTGAGAGGAGCGGGAGTTAGGCCGCCGTTGGTGGCTACCGCCTCACCTCGCGACGGCGTGAGATGGGGCCCCGTTTTTACACAGCTGGTTTGACGTCACTCTAGGTCACCTGGTGTGACGTCACCCAGCGAGGTCACGCTAAAGGTCAATGGTGCCTACCACCGCCTCGCCACTGAACGGGCTGAAGTGCGACCTAAAGTAGTATTGCTTCGCAATAAAAAGTACAGGATCACGCACGATTTATAAAATAATTCATAATACAAAGAACTACAAGAAAGAAGTTATGGTAGAGCCGGTGGCACCATGTCACGAACAAAGAAGTATTCCACATACGCTCTGCGGGTTTGTCCTTCAAAACATCACCCGTGCGACCAACAGAACAGGAGTTGTCAACAGATAGACACAAGTAACGTGTTAAAAAGGTACGTAGAGCGCGCTCGATTCCTGCACATCAGCAGCTTTGAGCGATGGGCATAGGTTCATAGCGGCTGTTGAGAAATACAAGCACAACATATTCATTACATCATAGTAATACAACAGTAAGCTTGCACTCTTCGTAAAAGGCGATTATTGCGATTTTTTGGTCAAGGTGCACACACGACGCAAAAAAAATCCACATTCGTGCAGCACGCTCTTGTTCTAAAACAAGACAAATAGGTACAAATGGCAAACAACAACAATGTAGACTGTCTCTCCGGGAAAGGCTGCAGTTGGCTTTGAGAACAATAAAAAAATACAACTTTCTACAAGCATTGTCCTACATGTGCAAAATTACGTCCATACATTTACTAATTATCCAACCTTGCAAACGGAAGGAAATATGTAATGAATGGTCAGCGCAATAATGGACTTCGGGACGGATATATATGTAAGCCAACCCCGAGTTCTATAGGCAGCAGTGAGAAAAAATGAGACATCTGGCTTTAAATTTGTTCAGCTCTCTGCCAGAAACTCATTTCTTGAAGCGGATGTTGTCTAAGTTTAATTAATGAAACGTTCATGCAAGAAATGGCGAATTCTAAATATTTTATAGAGAAATGTACGTTTCAATCGCTGGGATTCCATCGAGTGGGTCCTGAGGTAATCATAAATCGTATATAGAAGAATACAATTCAAAGCTTTATTGGCCGGGCGATTTTGTCAATCGCTGAAATACACGAAAAGCGCACTCTGAAAATGACCTTGAGCGAGCTGACAACATTAGTATCCTGTGGGCTGAACAGTAGGAATAGCCGTCTTCATCAGTGAAGTCATCCCGGAGTCCATGAAGTCATCTGCGGTGAAATGGTCCCCGCAGATGCGGTACGTGGCGTACAGCTGGGTCGGCGACATTTCTAACAGGTAACCCCTTTGACACACTCGATCCAAGCCTTCGACCTGAAACAATTATGGCGCAGTATAACATCTAATTATTCGCTTCACTGGCTGACTAAAAAAAACATCCGCATAGTAGCCGGTTCTAACAAGAGATTGGCAGAACTGTTTATATTTTCTTTAAAGTATGCAGAAAAGGCGTCAATCACCTGCTGTCACGAGGAATGCGGAAGAACTTCGTCCCCGGCTTCCTTTGTCTTCGCCCGTTGTTCCCACACCATGAAATGGAGCAGTAGCTCCGGTAATTTAATCCGCTCCGTGGGATATAAGTGTAGGATTGTGTTCGTAGTGTGGAGATTGTTGCAGTGATCAAACAGCAAAGAGAAATATATCGCAGCTAAAAAAGATAGCCAAGAAAATAAACTCGCTGATGACTGTTATTTATGATATGTTTGCAAGCAAGCATGTTGACATATCGTTTATGAAAAATCTTCTCTAACTAGCTTCAATCGATTGCGGAACCGAGCTGACGCAAACTGAATTTTTGTCTATAAAGCACTGTTCTGCTGTCAATGGTTGTCTCTATGGTCTTCTGCCAGACCGTACCTATATGCGGTTTGCAGTGATCGCACACTGTGGTAAAAATTGCGTAGATAGCAGTATCAGCAACAATTTTCATATATCCAGAAGAGGGTTGTAGCGCCGAAACAGACAACACATAGCAAGCAAGACCTGACAGGCGCAGCTTCCAACTGTTTATTCAGCCCGAGTGCGAATGAATATAAGGACAAATCACGATGGGTAGCAAGAACCCCATATGCGCGCGAGGGTTTTATAAAAAAAGCGAATAAAATCTAGGTGAGGCACAAGCGTATCTCACACCCCTGTATCTAAAAAAGCAGTTTCGTTCTTATAAATGGAGATAGAAGGGGCACTAAGAAAATCGCTACAGTCTTTTTTAATATCAGACGCCTCCAACAGTTCATGGGCTGTCTGGTCCTTACTTCTGTTTAAAACCTTTGCTTCTTTCTGCCTTGCCACGCACTTAATCTTCGTTTCTTCTCCGCAGGTTTCACAATGATGTGGCTGATGAGAACCAGTGCCATTTTGTAAACCCCGATTATATTCCACTAATCGGCCGTTAATAGAGCGGCCGGTTTGTCCGATGTACTTCTTTCCGCATGTGAGAGGAATCTGATATACGACTCCCACAGCACATTTAACAAGCGGAACTGTATGTCTCTTTTTACATTCAGTTTTGTTTACCTTCTCGGGATCAGTTTTAACGAAGAAGCCAGCCAGTTTCTTGGGGCGGAAAAACCACAGGAACCTTATATTTTGCTGCCACATGCTTCAAATTGAGCGCTACCTTATGGGTGTACGGGATGACAACCGGTCTACTTTTGCTTTTGGTGACCTCATCTTGGTCACCCTTTTTACTACGTTCTTTCTTCAATTTTCGCAGAATTCTGCGAACATTGCCGGCGTGAAACTTCAGTCCTTCAGGCGGCTCACCGCCCAAACTAGTGAATTCCTGTGACAAAGGACGTTGCCCGTGTTATCAAAATGCGTTGAACGAAGAAACCAAGACAGCGGCATGGCGCTCAGGGTTCTGGGGGATACTAGTATCCCGGATGATGTAGTTGCTGTCCTTAGGAAGGGCCCGAAGTTGAGCATCGAGCCAAGAATTCCAGGCCATGAGCTACTCTCCTTGAATCGAAGGATTTCCAGTAAAGCTGACTAGGAGGACCAGGAAAGGTGCTTGCTAGACGGCGGCGTGGACAGCCTCAACGGGACTGCACCCGTCAACGAAAGTAGACATGAGTCGACCACCAAAAGAGTCGTCAAGTTCTTCGCCGACCAGAAGCTGCGACTCACTCAAGCGGAAAAGCAAGGCGGATTCGTCATCATACCGTCTGATATGTTCAACGAGAAGGCTCATGAAGCTGTGCACAGGAATTTCCGCAAGACCGTGGTTAATTTGGGGAAGCTGAAATCTAATGCGGTTTCTCTGTGTGAAAGTATTGGCTTGGACATAATTGCTAAAGGTATTCGGCTTTGTAAAGGAAATAGCTTACATGTGTTTTTTACGGAAAAAACACATAATTACACCGTTTAGATGTATCGTCAGTGAAAGAGGACCTTGGCAGAGCCACGCTAGTGGTTTCCTGCTAAGGCATCTTAATAGTTTAGAAGTCGAAGACCCATTTTCTTGCAGGAACTCTCTTGATGTTGTTGGATTTTTGATTGACAATAAGTCTTCAGGTTATATGTTTTCTCTGGACGTTGTTGATCTGTTCTATACAACAGACTGAGTTGTTAGCCGCTGTACAGTCGAGCATTGAAAAGAATGGGTCGATTTCCTTCCAGATCTCTATTGGTGTTTCTGTTGCGAATTTCTTGGCAATGTTAGAGTACTACTTGTCTTGCACTTTGGTATTATTTGAAGACCAGCTGTTTGTTCAGAGAAAAGGAATTTGCATTGGTTCTTGCGTGGCTCCTGTGCTATGTAACATCTTTCTTGCGCAGATGGACAGGTCACTGGTGGATACTTTTGACGAAGCCATAGTGCTGAAAACGTTTAGATATGTTGAAGATGTTTTAATTATTTTAAAGAAACAGGCTTCCTCATCTTACCCACAAATAGTGAAAGAAGATTTATCTGGTTTTAAACTACTTAGAAAAGTTTTGGACTTCACCCATGAGCTTGCCCAAGGCAACAGATTGCGGTTTTTAGGCATTGACATCACCATTAAAGACCAAAGCTTTTGCTGGATGTATCGCCCTCGCGAACAAAAATAAGTAATGCCGTATGATTCCGTCATTTCAAAGACAGTAAAGCGCGCCATTGATCAGATGTGCCTGGAAGCGTCGCTGAAGAAATCATGTTTCCATAAAGCAGAGGAAAACTTTCAAACCCAGATTCGGAAGTTGGAAAAAGCAGGCTTTCCGACTTCGATCTTAAGCGGAGTAGCTGAAGCATTGCTGCGAAAATTGAAGAACGTAGTAAAAACGGTGACCAAGATGAGTTCACCAAAAGCAAAAGTAGACCGGTCGTCATCCCGTACACCCATAAGGTGGCGCACAATTTGAAGCATGTGGCAACAAAATATAAGGTTCCTGTGGTTTTTTCCGCCCCAAAGAAACTGGCTGGCTTTTGCGTTAAAACTGATCCCAACAAGGTAAACAAAACTGAATGTAAAAAGAGACATGCAGGTCCGCTAGTTAAATGTGTCATGGGAGTCGTATATCAGATTCCTCTCACATGCGGAAAGAAGTACATCGGAAAAACCGGCCTCTGTATTAACGACCGATTAGCGGAACATAATCGGGATTTACAAAATGGCACTGGTTCTCAAATCTGCCACATCATTGTAAAGCCTGCGGAGAAGAAAAGAAAATTAAGTGTGTGGCGAGGCTGAAAGAAGCAAAGGTTTTAAACAGAAGTAAGGACCAGACAGCCCGTGAACTGTTGGAGGCCTTCTATATTAAACTGTAGCGATTTTGTTAGTGCCCCTTCTATCTCCATTGATAAGAATGAAAATGCTTATTTAGGTACACGGGTGTGAGATACGCTTGTGCCTCACCTACTTTTTACCCGCTTTTTTTATAAAACCCTCGCGCGCATGTGTGGTTCTTGCTACCCATCTTGATTTGTCCTTACATTCATTCGCATTCGCGGTGAATAAACAGTTGGAAGTTGAGCCTGTCCAGTCTCGCTTGTTATGGGTTGTCTTTTTCGGCACTACAACCCTGTTCTGAAAACATGCACCAACTAGCCCCCAACAAGTATTACTCAGATATTCATAAACCCCATCCCGGGGGCACTTTTGATTGTGATCGAGCCCTCGACCGGGATCCGACTTTGAATCGCGATGGAAAATGATCGCCGATATAATGGTCCAAGGATCGAGAGTAAGAACAACCCTAGTGCAACAGATGTCCTTAAGTCGGTCCGAAACACCCAAAAAAATTTGCCAAGTTGGCAGAAAAGAGTCATTGTTTATTACTTTTTCCGGAAAAAATTTTTTTAATTGGGTATTATGGCTAAAAAACATACCTGTCAATGCCGATCACCTGAAATTCTCCGAAACACATCATGTCGGCGATATTGACACAGATATGAGAAATTATGCCTGAATAAAACGAATTATCATTTGTTGTACTGCAGTCTAAACCAACCTTTTCTGTTTACATTTTAGGCTTCTCTCTTGCTGTTCTTTTCCTAGCACTCTGACACCTAAAAAGCACTTAGTAGGTTTCGAACGCAATCGGGCAGTTTGATTCTGATGCTCCGATAGCAGTCAACTACTCCTGATCGCGTTTCAAATGCAATCGGGCAGCTTGATTCCAATGCTCCGATAGCAGTCAGCTATTCCTAAAGCGGCTGAAACGCGATCGGGGCATATTGAGGCCCGATTAGGATCTCACCGATCACGATCAAGACTGTCCGGTTCCCGTTTGGCAAAGATCTTCACGTGGTGGATTTCAAATGTGCATTACAATGTTCTACCCACGCCATATAAAAGGCTTGTTTTACGATACGGGTAAGCCATCGATAAATTCTGTGTTTTAAACCGAACGTGTTGCGAATGACTTTTGGAAAATTACGCTTGAGAAGTAATTCACATGCTCTTCCGGAAAAGACAACAAACGGATGGCTCACGGCTCATAATATATGCTACACGTGTATAATACGTACACGCTGCATAATAACGACTTGCTACCATGTTCTTAGCTCAAGAAACATCAGAATTAATCATACAAAGAAATAAAACAACTTAGCGTTGAAAAGCGTGGTGAGGTGGGCGTAACCGGCGGCACATGGGCGGCGCAGCAATAAACTTCTATATAGAAATGGAACGCTTGGATGTAACCCGGTGGACGTGTGATAAGCTATCGACCTTTGAAGTAGAGTGGAAGCAAACATAAGCCGCCTGGCGGGTGGTCAGACCTTTTTTTGCTCGGCCGCGAAACGACTTGAGTGTCCGCTCTTTACGCGTCTATTTCTCTATGGTAGCAGCAGCTGCTCCCCACCACGTGGCTGGTCACGTGGCCAACCACGTGAACAACCACGTGACCAGCCACGGCGCCGAGTCGCCGGGAGCTGCTTCGCGCCACCTGAACAACCACGTGACAGCGTGGCGCGCCGCCACGCTGAAGGCTCGGAATGCTACTGTAATGTAGCTATCGCTACAATAAGGACATGACTTTCAGCTGGGGACCCCTACAAGGAAACACTTTTGCCGCGCTAATACCGAAGCTCATCACCTCGCTAGTCTTGGTACAGTTCGATGTGACCGCTCCCACTAAAGTGCGCACTGACGCCAGCGGCCATGTGGCCTCGGAATCAGCGCTGTCCTTTGGCAGCTGCAATCTGGGTCTGGCCGTGTCATCGCCTACGCCAGCGGCCTCCTCTATGCATCAGAGCGCAAGTGCTCTATCACGGAACGCGAGTGCTTTACCCTCTTGTAATCCGTTGAAAAATTTCGCTCGAATTTTTACGGTCGCCCTTTTACGGTTGCCACCGACCACCATGCGACCTGCTGGCTCTCCTCACAGAAAGATCCTACTCGCCGGCTAGGTCGCTGGGCTTTACGCCTACAACACTGCGACCACACCGTGTTCTATAAGTCCGGTCGGCTACGCACCGATGCTGATTGCCTCTCCCGATATCCCGTTGACTCTTCTGACCATTCTGGTAGCGACTGCACCGCTGAACTGTTCTCGCTCTCTGCTATTACTAACTTTGGCAACGAGCAGTGACGGGATATCGAGCTCTGCTATATTATTGACCGCCTCAACTCCTCCCCATCTGACCCTGCTCTGCGCCGGTTTGAGCTGCATCGTGACACTCTATACCGCAGAAGTCTCAACCACGCCTCTCTTGCTCGTTGTGCCAAAGCACCTGCGCACCGATGTCCTCCACAAGCTCCATGACGTCCCCACTGACGGATATCTGGGTGTGTCGCGTAATTACGCCCGCGTGTTTCTTTTGGTCCCGCCTCTACCAGTCCGTACGCCGCTATGTTCGTGCCTGCGACCAGTGCCAGCGCCGGAAACGTCCTGCCACTCTCTCAGCGGGTATGCTCCAACCTGTTGATGTGCCCCCAGATCCTTTCTATCGTGTTGGCTTGTATCTTTCAGGTCTCTTTCCTGAGTCCACCTCCGGAAACAAATGGATTGCCATTGCCACCGACTATGCCGCTCGCTACGCAATCACGCGGGCCCTCCCCACCAGTGCTGCTACTGACGTTGCCGACTTTCTCCTGTACGACCCCATCCTCCGTCACGGTGCACCCCGCCAACTTCTCTCCGACCGCGGACGCTGTTTTCTGTCTAAAGTTGTTGACGGCATTCTCTATTCCTGCTGGACTAAACATAAGCTGACCACCGCCTATCATCCCGAAACCAATGCCCTAACAGAGCTCCGCAGCCGCACTGTTACGGATATATGCTCGCATTGTACGTTTTGCTCGTACCATTGGTACCATCGTAACGATATCTACTACTATGCTCAGGCCGTGAGCCTTCCACTCAGTTTGTGAAAACATTTCTGTCTGTTTATTAGAGCGAAAGCACAAATCCTGAGGCTGCGGCCCTGAGCAAAATCTCGCCTTGCTTACTCGTGAAGCAGCTGCATCGAAGCAGTCGCATAGGAACGCTACAAAATTTAGCCAAGCATAGTGATAACACTGTGTCTATACATGACGCCCATAAACAGCTTAGTTATGACCGGGCCATTGCTTGAACTTAGATTTTGGTGGCCCGGGCCACTTCAAAATTTCAGTATTTCGGCAAACTTTCGACGTCGCTGACACAGTCCCATACGGAACTCTGTCATAACGTTCAGATGAGATTCACTGGAGCCAGGTTCACATTAGGAAACCGAACACTTGGTATTGCTCTGCACTCGTGATTATTTTATCATAAGGCCTGCCAAACATAATACAAGCACGTTATATGCGCGCACTGACTGAGGAAACCTCCACATAGATGGCTATTGCCAAAAGCAATACTAAGACCGATACGCGCACTTCAACATCTTATTTCGTGGCTCAGGAAGTTTATGAAGTTTCAAACGCAAAACATTGTTCCGCATAAGAACGTCCTATTGAGACGCCGCAAATAGAAGCCAAAACTATGCACAAGGTAACTTTCAGCGTTACTAATGCTTTTACCACCATCTATGAAGATTTTCTTACTCAGTGAGGCCCCCTGCCGGCTCCCAAAACGCGCGCCAGCATTCACTGCAGCGGATGGCCTACAGGCGCCTGGACGAAAAAGCGTGCCGTGTGCAGCGTTGCGAGTCGGCGCGCTAGGAGAAACGAGGAGGAAGCGCCGCGCGGAGGAGAGGGTCGTTACTTTGCGTTATCAAAGGGCTTTAGTCTGCATAAGCCGTGTGTACTGATTTTTGAGGCGCGCCTTCCTAAGCTCTCGAATAGAGTTATGAACCCACAAGGCAGAGAGTTTCTGATTGGAAGTGCTGTTTGGCAGGCGTAAGACGCGTTTAGTTACATGCTTGAGGATTGCGTGAGCGGTGTTCAACTCGTGTTTAGTCATTCTTAAATACGGAGTAGAGTAAATAATCCTGCTAATTACAAAGGCGTGGGCGAGCCGAAACGCGTTCCTGCCTCGTAACCGCCGCGTTTGACACTCGGCGGATGATAAGCCCTACCTCGTCCCCAGCTTTGCGTAACTTGTCCAGCGTACTTACGTTTTTCATTCTGTTATGTATAAGAAGGCCCAAGATTCGGATCTCAGAGACCTCCCTGGGGGAGTCCCCTTATAGAGTCAAGTCCAGGATGGTCCTGTGCTTGAAGTATGTTGGATTTGTAGGGTTTGGATTTATCTGGAGAGCGCTGAAATCCGCATTGAGGCCAGCAGGAGTCCACAGAGGAGGCGGCTTGCTTGAGCAGTCTTTCATTTCGACTATACTGCCCTGATTTGTTCAAATTGTGATGATCATCGGTGTATACCGCGTGATGTACCCCCAACACCTGTGCCAACGCTCCGCGGCAGCTTCATCAGCAGTGTGTTCCGTGTTCCACGTGTCTCTCTTCGTTTGTGTCCCAAGGTTCATGCTGGCCCAAATCATGGATTCATCATAGCTTTGTTGAAAAGTAGCGGAGAGAGGACGCCCCTTGAGAGGTACCCCACTTACCCATTTTCAATGGTCCATGTTCCTCATCATCGGTGGAGAGGATCACCTGCCTATCTGAAAGTAAGTCTCGAATGTATCTAGGAACTTGCTTTGAAATTATCAAAAGGTTTCAGGTCTGACAGATCCGGTCGTGCTGTGCACGTCATCACGATAAGGCTGCATGCGCCTCCTTCCTGGATAAATGTCGTGCGCAAAACCAGCTGAACCCATTGCTTTTTTATGGTGTGCAACCGCACTTACAGAAATTTTACCGGCTACCAACGCCACTGTCGAAGACAAGGATTGAATAAATGAAAAACGTTTATTGCATAAAAAGAGTTTATTGGTTGGAAGAGAGAAATAGGATTATTGGAATAACGCGTTTGACGTCAGAACCAATTTTTTGTCTGTTTTTTCCTGCATATTTATATAGGAATCTAGGCGCTCAATGGAGTTCAAAGATTTTTTAAAAAGAAACAAGCTTTTTGGACAACATTTCGTTACTCTAAAGTTGGCGGGGGGGGGGGGGGGTGAATTCGCGCTACGTGTTTCCAGCTGTGTGCAGACGGTTCGCGCGTTCCATCGAGCGTTCCCAACACACACGGATCTGTGAGGGAAGCACCAACCCTTTTCAAAATTCCAAACGCCGGCTTCTGTGCATTTCGTCAACTCGTTTACCATAGCGGCGTAGCCCTTCCAAGGAACAGAATTCGGGTGAAGCTCTCGAACCCTACTGCAACCCTAATTTACACACTACCCGCACTGTTAGCTTGTCACAGCTGCCTGCTTCCTGTTTTCGCTAAAGCAACGCGCGGCTTGATATCATAATTCATTTACTGCGACTACGAGAGATGGCAGAAATGTCTACGAAAAGCAGGAAGCAATATATTCCAACCTCAGCAGTCTTTAGCGCTGCAGCCGTGATTCCAAACTCCAAAACCGGAGGGGCCGCCATGGTGGATGGATTTTTGCTGCACAGGAAACGCGGACATGACTTCCAAGCACAGCTCCAGCACTCCTTCATTTAATCAAAATTGCCGTTTGGGCGAGTTGGTATGACATGATTCGAAAAGACCAGCACGGAAACAGACAGGGACACGAGAAGAAAAAACACTGACGACAGGACGAGCGCTGACTAACAACTCTTTATTGTCGAGGAACACCCAGCACAATATATGCCAAAACACCACGTGACAGTCAGGGGGCCAAAGATTACAACCTAATCCACAGTCATCAAGGGGCGGCCAATACATGCTTGAACCAGAAGGAAAAACCACAAAAAGTGAAAAAGGGGTGAAACTTTATGAAGTGAGCATATCAAAAGTACTTTAACCAGCAAAAAACCAAGGAAAAAAACCAAGTGCTAAACAACATCGTGGCCAAAGGGCGGTGTCAAGAACACTTTAATAACAACAAAGAGCGAGCCTAAATGGGCCCAAGCAAGCGAAGCAAAAGCAGAGTCAGAAATCTAAAAACAGATAAAACGTCATGCAACCCTACAGATGATACAAACAACTAAAACCAAATGAAAACAACCTAAAAAGCAAAAACTTGTCAACGCCAATAAGGTAAGAGGTAAAAAAAACAGTCTGCATAATAATAATCATAATTGGTTTTTGGTGGAATGGAAATGGCGCAGTATCTGTCTCATATATTGTTGGACACCTGAACCGCGCCGTAAGGGAAGGGATAAAGGAGGGAGTGAAAGAAGATAGGAACGAATAGGTCCGTAGTGGAGGGCTCAGGAATAATTTCGACCACCTCGGGATCTTTAACGTGCACTGACATCGCACAGCACACGGGCGCCTTAGCGTTTTTCCTCCATAAAAACGCAGCCGCCGCGGTCGGGTTCGAGCCCGGGAACTCCGGATCAGTAGTCGAGCGCCATAACCACTGAGCCACCACGGCGGGGCACAGTCTGCATGTAAAAAACACAATTTGGACAATTACCACTTATGAGCCGCACCAAAAACCTGAGAAGAAGAATGCGCACGGGCTAGCATAGGAAAATTTATGAGCAAACGGGAAGTGGCAGGCGAACACGTAAAATCAGTAATCTTTAGGCACGGTCAAGGAAGCGCATTTCTTTCTCCTGCAGTGAAATTGAGGGCGTGCTTACGCAACCGTCCCCTGCCTTAGCAATAAAGTAGGCCTCAATGACCTCCCTTTCTGTTTTGTTTTTTGATGTTGCTAAGAACCTTGTGTCCTCTAATATAGGTTTACACTTGTGGCGAGGCTGGTTGCAGTGGTCTGCTAGATTACTTCCAGACCCTCTATCTATGTTTAGGAAGTGCTCCCTGGCCCTGACATTAAAGCATCTTCCCGTCTGGCCTATGTACACACAACCGCACGTTAGGGGTATCTGATAGACAACCCCTGTCCGGCAGTGTGTGTACCGTTGCCCGTGTCTCGTAGTGCAGGTCTCCTGTCTTGCCTTGTTGTTCAAGACACATATCCTCGATAGCTTCACAGGAAAGACGCACAAACCGGAATGCCCGCTTAGATCAATTGTCTCAAAAAAAGGTGCGTGGCAGGAGCATGTGGGACATTACCTACGGGACAATTTGAAGAGCTTGTTGGGAGAAGACCCGTTCCAGATTCGCAGCTCATTGGAATTTGTGAATGATCTGAGAGCCGGCATAATGGGAGCGGCGACTGCCTTCTCGCTAGACGTTGAGGACTTGTTCTACTCTGTTCCGCATGATGGTCTCTTTTGCCACGATGTTGTTTGGCACTTTTTTTTTCCTTGGTTTTTTGCTGGTTAAAGTACTTTTGATATGCTCACTTCATAAAGTTTCACCCCTTTTTCACTTTTTGTGGTGTTTCCTTCTGGTTCAAGCATGTGTTGGCCGCCCCTCGATGACTGTGGATTAGGTTGTAATCTTTGGCCCCCTGACTGTCACGTGGTGTTTTGGCATATATTGTGCTGGGTGTTCCTCGACAATAAAGAGTTGTTAGTCAGCGCTCGTCCTGTCGTCAGTGTTTTTCCTTCTCGTGTCCCTGTCTGTTTCCGCGCTGGTCTTTTCGAATCACTCCTTCATTTCGAGCCCCGAAGCACCGCAAACCAAGAGACTAATGGCGGGTCTTTAGAACCGGTCGAGCTACATTTGCCTCGACGCGAGAGATACGACGCGTTTTTACGTTTTAAACAGATGCAATGTCTTTCTGCAAAAAATGTCGAATAAAGTTGTCTGTGCTCTTCACGCAAGCTGTTGCAGCGCACCGAAAACTCTTTAAATGCGACGCAATATGCCTTGCAAACGCAAACCAGGTAAACACTTCTGAAAGCCGTCAATTTGGGCCAGCTTGCAGAACTTAGCTATGAAGCAAGAACTTCCGAGATGGGCCATGTATCTATGCACGCTCTAGGCTGGTAGAAGGGTGGTTTGGGTAAGCATCTCACTGCGCTGGAAGATTGCAAAAGTGGCGAAATATGATTGCGCGACAGCTCCATGTCCCTGTTATTCAGACCATTACATTGCCTGCAAGTGAATAGCTGCGCAATAAAGGTATAAATAAAAGTACAAATAAAGGTATAAAGGTATAAAGTGCAAGCGCGGAAAACCGGCTTTGAGATAATTGTATTGCCGTCAATTACGGCTTGTAAGTAAAACATGACGGGCTAGTTGGTGAATTACTTCTGACATGATGACGTTGCGAGAGAGAAAAAAACCACGAGGCAGGGTACAGGATAAGCGCCAGCTATCAACTAATTTTATTGTAAGAACGCGGCACTATTTGAGCGGAAGAGAAAACAACCACGCATGCAGAGTCAAAACCACGCATCTTACAAGCTGCAGACGCCAAGGTCGAATCTTACAACGTCTTTTAAAGAAAGACTATTTAACTGTTGTACAGCTCAGCAGAAGAATCGCCGATACAGTCACGCCCATTTTTTTTTACGATGTAGGCTTCCATCAGTCAGCGTGCGATAGTGTTCACAGCACACTGGTGAGTGATTGCATGACACATCTGCCAGACGCATCCCTACTCTCGCTTGATAAAACCACCTTCACGCTATGAATTCGTTTATTTCAAAACTTTCGCGTCTTTCGTAACGGCGCACCCAACGTCAAAAACCTGAACATCAGTTACGGGCTAAAGTCCAAAGCTATCTGCAGCTTAAAAAATTAGGAGGCTGTTTGGTGAGCTAAACGCGATGAGGCGAAAGCCTTTTTGCGCGGTGTTGCTGCCTCTCTCGCTGCTTGTGTCATGGAACTACTTATCAACAACTATACTATTGTAGAATGAAGCGGAGGTACATCGTCTGCTGACGCCTTGCGCATGCGCAGTGCATTCAACGTGCCCCGAGTTTCCAGTTACGGCATACTATACCGCGCGTCTAGTGTATGACAAGCCGGGAACAGAGCCAGCTGCCAGCGGGGAACGTCGGCCGGCCTCAAGGGCAGGTCGTTTTTCAAGGGTTCATTCGATAAGCTTCGAGGCAGTCTATCACTTTGCTCCGGGCTCCGGGCTCCGCGCCTTCGCGCGGCATACTACACCATTGATGACGTCATCAGTTTGATTGACCGCTATAGTGTGAGAAAAACGCGACCGGACACGCTGGCGACTCATGAGCCTATAAAGACTTTCGCCTTAATACTTCTGCCAGACGTCTTTCCTTCCCAGGTAGCATAAGTGACAACATCACGGCGCTGACTACCAGCCGACAGTGATGGCGGGGCTAAATGAGGTCCTGAATGATGACGCCGCACATGTGGTGAAAAGAATAACTCAGGGAGTTGACGATATAAGGGCAATAGCGCACCCCAAGTGCCGATCGTGGTGTGCACAGTGCCGGAGGTGCAAGGACGGAAAGAAGAGGCCGCCAAGGACGCGATGACTGTTAATCGAGAGATAAGGAAGTTAAGGCAGGAGAAAGGCTTTGAAGTGGCAGACATAAACAGGGAGGTGCGTAGAGCAGGCTTTGGCAGAGCCTTTACAAGAGATGGCATTCATTTTAGCGGAAGGGTACGAACAGAGATCGGCTGGTGCCTTGCGGGCAGTGCAGTAGCTTTTTAGGTAGGCCATGGTGGCTTTAGGCCTAGCTGCGGTGGAAGCGAAGGCGAAAGGGAAATAATGGATGCTGAGTCCAACAAAATGGCCACTAGGATGTTAAGGAAGAACACTACAAAAATTAAGTTTAACAGAAGGATCAGGTACATAGGCATGCAACGAGATAAAAAGAGAGCGAATTGGTTAGAAATAGAAGAGCAGTTAAAGGGCGATTAAATTGATGTGTGCGCTCTGTGTGAGAAACACCTCAGGAATCTAGGGATCTAGAATATCTAGTTTATTGACCGCTACGTCTGGAAACGATAGAATAGAACAACGGAGAAGAAGGAAGGGGGTTGTGTAGATATGGTTTGGTTTGGTTTATGGGGGTTTAACGTCCCAAAGCGACTCAGGCTATGAGGGACGCCGTAGTGGACGGCTGCAGAAATTTCGACCACCTGGGGTTCTTAACGTGCACTGACATCGCACAGCACACGGGCCTCTAGAATTTCGCCTCCATCGAATTTCGACCGCCGCGGTCGGGATCGAACCCGCGTCTTTCGGGCCAGCAGCCGAGCGCCATAACCACTGAGCCACCGCGGCGGCCCGGGTGGTGTAGATATGGTGATACATCACGAAACAAATCGGCAAATAATAAAATCAACTAGCAGGGAAGATGTGTGGGTGTCAGGAACAAATGCTGGTAAAATGACGTGGCTAGGTGTAGTTTATTAAGGCACAAGGGGCAAATTCAGGCATGAAATTATGGACCTAGTTAAGTGTCTCAATGACGATATAAAACAGATTGGACACAGTTCCGATAAAATTATGTATGATAACATGAATGGCCACATCGAGGATCTGGATGGACAAAATGATTTTAACGGGAAGTTAATACTGAACATCAGCGAGTGGTACAACCCCGTTTTGTAAATATAGCAACAAAACTAAATGTGAAGAAAAAAATCACGTGGGAATTCCGTAACAGGCAAACGACCATTGACTACTGCCTAATGTAGCAGTGAATCTAAAGCAAGCACACAAAAATGGAAACAGACGAAGCAGAAAGTACGGTCTCGGAAGTGATCGTAAACGTAATAGTCTGCAGAGGGGAGGCCTGATAAAAAGAGAAATGCAGTAGACACGAAAAGAGAAAGCAAACTTTAGCGACAAGCAAATAGAGCTGTTAGCATCAGTAACTTGGGAAGCAATAGTGAAATGCCCCACGGAAAAGTGCGATTCTAGTCAGTTAGAACTACTCATCGGTATGAAAAAGAAACAAGTAGAAATGGCAAAACCGCTGGAAAGCAAAGAGGAAACCGCGGAGCTGGTGGAATAAGGAAATTAAGGAGGCCATCTAACAACGACCGATGGCTCCAAAGGAACTTAGTGAGGCAAAGAAAAGGCAATTTACCTCAAAGCTAAATACACCAAAAATCGGAATCTTATCGACAAAACCAATACAGCTGCCCTCTGATCGCTGGATGGTTGAAGTTCGCGATGCAACTAAAAATGGGCCAAGAAAACTGGAGCTTCTGCTACGAAAAGTAGCTGCCCGCTGCTAACTAAAAGGAAGACGCTGACCTAAAGCAGACTGTAGTGAACAATCTGTTATGGGCATTAAGAGCCAGTTTGAGGAGTTTCTGAAGGTCCTCGACATGCACAACAAAGAAACGTAAATCATTTGACCGATAGTTGGCAGAATGAGAACCACGACGCAGCGGAAGAAATTGACCAACTGAAACTTGACACTGAGGATATCGAATGGCTCAGCAGACGCCTTAACATTGAAATTCAAAACTTTCCTAAGGCAAAGAGAGATCGCATATTTAAAATGGTGAGTCAGATTGCTGAGAAGCTAAGGAGAAAAGAACTTGTAAAATCATATGTCTCAGCTCTTCACTGCCTGCCTGCCAAGCCAGGAAATGTACGGGTAGGGATTGTTCGCTTTTTCACCGCAGACATGCGAGATTCATAGTACCAAAGAAAAAAGGTCACAGAGCTTGAATAGCACATGTTTAGCTCGGAAAACCTGAATAAAGGCTTTAGGCTCCTTCTTGCGGATGCCAGAACATTGGCGAAATAAAGAGGACATTTCGTATCCTTATGCGAATAATAAGGCAATAGCAAGCAAAAAAAGATGGAGAATCGGTAGCTCCAGTCTGTAGCTTGATCAATTCGCAAGCTTTGGACGGACAAACAGTTCCCCAGAGTACAAGTGTGGAACCAACATTCGCCATTTAAGGCACATTACAGCTGAAGAATTACAAGTTTCTGGCAATTAAAAAAAATGCTTTATTCACAACTGTCTTTTGAACTCTCCATCTACAGGATGCAAGGTTTGGGAATGTGAATGGTTATTCAGTAAGTACCGAAGCGGTTTCCATGAATTAATAATTACTGAAACATAACACTGAAGCAGCCTCCTCTTTTTCAGGTATCCAGTATGAAAACCTTTCGATTGCGTAGATCGACAGGTCTACTACATGGCGTGTCACTGATAGTGAAGGATTCTTTACAAGCAAATTTATCGTAAGAATTTTCCGTCCTGAAAACTAAATGCACTAAGGTTTGTACAAAATTGGCAAAACTTTAATAAGCTGACTGCTGTCATCTTTGCGACGGAAACAAATATTTGCCCCTAAAGGCCATTGCTCGACTTTTATAAATTAAAATTGATATAATGTTTTCCTAGGAGGCGATTTTAATATTGATTTCAGCTGTAATGGGCTAGCAAAACATAATTTTGAAATAGTTCTTGCTTGCAATCACTGCATAAATTGCATCGAGTCACCCACGCGAGTGATGTTCTTTTCCAAAATCATAACTGAATTATCTGTAGTCAATTACGACGCTTTCTGTAACACGAGCCATGTTCTTAATTTTTTTGAAGATTGGATCAAAAGATCACAGTTTACCTGTAAAAACAATCGATTTACAGAACTAGTACCACTTTATCAAAAATAGCATATTTTGCAAAATTTGGAGGTAAAACATTAAGCTGTAGAAATATATCGGTAGAGTTTACTCACGGATTTAATTATATCCATCAAAGCATAATCTTCAAAAAATTAGGTGACTAGGGCTTCCAAGGACTGTTGCTGCATTTATGTAAGCTCTGTCGCAGATATCGGTTTGTTTTCGTCAAACATTTGGTACCGACCTAAAGACGAATCATTTGTGGCGGCGTACAAGGTACAGTTTTGGGCTTTTTGCTTTTGACCCTGTAAATATATGATGTAAGTCATATCTAGTCAGAAGTTAAATATATTGTTTATGCTGACGATTCCAGTATATTTACAGCGTCTTTTGATGTCAACGACGGTACTGCGAAAACAAACGGTGCCTTACGAGCGTTGGCTACGTCGACGATAAAGAACCACTTAAAAGTAAACACTACAAAAACAATAATTCCTCTTCTTGGGGGTTAGCAGGCTACCCTAATTATTGACATCATATTTAGATTTTCGAAGACTGAAATTATGGAATATATTAAGTTCTTCGCATATATTTCTTTAATGAATTGCAGTGGGATTGTCACGTAAATCTAGCAATAGTCTAGCAAGGGAACAGCAGTTCACAATTGGCAGCAATGTGCTGGAAGTGGTAAAGGAATATATATGTCTACTTAGGGCAGGTAGTGACCGCTGATCCGGATCATATGAGTGGAATGACTACCAGAATAAGAATGGGGTGGAGCGAATTTGGCCAGTTCTCTAAGATCTTCAATGGCAGTTTACCAATATCCCTCAAGAGAAAAGTATAGAGCCGGTATCGTATAGGTATCTTACCGGTACTCACCAACGGGGCAGAAATGTGGAGGCTAGCGAATAGGGTTAAGCTCAAGTTAAGGAAACGCAGCGAGCCATGGAAAGCAAAATGATTGCATTATGAGACCGGAAGCGGGCAGCGTGGGTGAGGAAACAAATGCAGGTTAACGACATCATAGTCGAAATCGAGAGGAAGAAATGGGCTTGGGCAGGGCAGTGTAATGCGAAGGCTCGATAACCGCTTGTCCTTAAGGGTTACGGAGTGGATTTCAAAAGAAGGCAAGCGTAGCAGGGGCGGCAGAAAGTTAAGTGGGCGTATGAGATTAGGAAGTTTGCAGCCATACGGGGAGCAGCTCGCAAAAGACGGTTAATTAGAGCGACAGAAGAGAGGCCTTTGCCCTGCAATGGGCGTAGTCAGGATGATGATGATGATGATGATGATTATGATGATGATGATGATGATGAGGTCTTCTTTGCGTCCTGCCTAAATCACTGATTTCTCGTGTGGGGGGACAACTAGAGAAAATAATCTAAGCAAGCTACTAAGAATACTGAAAAACGTTGTGGGCATGCTAGCGTACCTTATCTAGTTCCTGTTCCTCAGATTGTTATACATTTCAATATACACCAAGTTATCCGTCCTTCTAAATATAGGTTGCCACCCCAGTACTATGAAAGTAATCGGATAAACAGTACCTTAACAGAAATTGCTAGTAGTAGTAGTAGTAGTAGTAGTAGTAGTAGTAAAGACTTTTATTCGACCATAATTTATAGGCCGAGCATGTCGACCGCCTGGGCGACCAGAAGCCGCTGTTCTTCTTCCCCTTCAGCGCCAAGCCAGTCGAGCCAGGTGGTGATGGATAGAAAGGGTGGGGGGAAGGAACCCGACTGCTGAGCAGCCGGGCAATAGAAGAGGCAATGGGCCAGGTCCGCATAGATGCAGGGGCAGTTGGGACAGGAAGGGTCCGACCGATAGCGATAGAGGAAGAGGCGGGACGGGGTGATAACTGCATTCATCTGAATGTGCCGAAGAAGGCGAGACTCCGGCACCGTGAGTGATGGATGAGGGGGAGGGTAAAGGCGTTTGTCGAGGCGGAGCTCAAGGTAGACCTCTTTTATGGTGCGGCGAAGGGTGAGCCTCCCACCGTCCTTTGAGGGCTTGGGCCAGGGGATCAACGGTGCCCGGAAAAGTGTGTCGCGGGCGAGCTGATGGGCCAGCTCATTGCCGTCAATCCCTGAATGCCCAGGGACCCAGCGGAGGAAAACGATGGAAGGCTGCAGTGCGGAGACCGCTCGTTCGACCTCCTGTTGGAGAGAAGGGGTCAGGGTGCGTTTCTGTATGTGGTGTATAGCGGCTTGTGAGTCTGAATAGGCTGTGTACTCTTGGAGAGAAGGAAGGAGGGCAAATGACTGGAGGGCATGCGCAATGGCGAGGACCTCGAGGGACAATGCGTCTGGAGGGTGTAGATACGGCCCGCTGGTGTGGGTTTCAGGAGCAGGGAGGTGTGGATGGTACAGGGCGTAGCCGCAGGAACCTCGAGGAGCCACGAAGGAGGCATCCGTGTAAGCTACACACTGGGTATCAAAGAGAGGGGAATGGTGCTGTGCGGCCGCATGACGACGTCCGGCGTGCAGGACGGGGGACATGTTGGTCGGGAGGGGAAGGATACGAAGATTGGGAGCGGGGGTGGGAATAGGAGAGGTAAACGGGGAGATTAAAATGGGCGAGATACCCGCTTGAGTCAATAACCACTGACCCTGACGGGTAAGGGAAAGCCGGGCAAGTTGCGAGTCACGATGGAGACTGAGAAGAGAACGAAGAGGATGGAAGAGGCCTGTGGCAAAGAGCTTAGTGGTAGAGGTAGTGATAGGGAGGTTGAGAGCTGCCTTGTAGAGGCCCACAAGGGCAGTCTCGAGAGCGTTAAGTTGAGTCTGATTGAAGGAAGCGTAGGGTGCAAAGTACGACTTTGTTGAGGGCCAGCGCGTGGGCAACGCGGCACGCGTGAGCCTCGTGGAGACCTGAGCGTCGAGTGACCACGCGCCGCAGGAGGTGAGTTACAGAGTGGCAGGTGGTGACAGCGCGGTGGAGGGCTTGCACATTCTTAGCCGCATGCAAAGGGAAGAGAAGAACTTTGCACTGTGTGACGACAGGAATGGGAGAGCCAGAAAGGTGGAGAGAGACGAAGTGGTTGTGTGAGCGCTGGTAGGAGGAATGGTTGAGAAGGAGAAGCTCGGATTTCTCAGGAGCAGGAGAGAGGCCAGCGGTGGTGACAAAGGAGTCGATGATATATAGGCCACGTTGCAGGGTGTCCTGTACGTGACCGGGAGAGCCAGATGAACACCAGAGAGTGATGTCATCGGCGTAAAATATATGATGCAGGTCGGGAATTTCAGCTAGCTGGGAGGCGAGAGGGGCCATAGCGAGATTGAAAAGGGTAGGAGAGAGAACAGCACCTTGAGGAGTGCCACGGGTGAGGTGGTGTGGGTTAGACAAGTGGGTATCTACTCGAAAGCGAGCCACACGTTTAGAGAGGAATGAGCGGATATAGGAGTACATGCGGGAGCCACAATCCAAAGAGGCGAGTTGAGAAAGGATGTGATCGTGGCAAACACCGTCAAAGGCCTTGCGAACATCGACAGTCACAAGTGCGTAAATTTGAGTGGGTATAGGGGACAGGAACGTTTGCTGGAGAACCAGAAACATGTCCTGTGCACAGACGCGGTGTCGGAAGCCAATGAGAGAATGGGGGAAGAACTCCCGTGCCTCAAGAAAATCAGAGAGGCGAGTCAGAGCCATTCGCTCAAGGGTCTTACCAACGCACGACGTCAGGGAGATTGGGCGGAGGTTAGAGAGAGAGGGTGGTTTGCCCGGCTTTGGAATCATAGAAATAAGGGAGGATGTCCAGGAGCTCGGCAAGCAGCCGCTCTCCCAGGCCTCATTGTAGGTCTGAAGGAGGAATTCTTTGGCGCAGTCAGGAAGGTTACGAAGTGTGGTTATGTAATGGCATCCTCACCGGGAGCCGAGCGTGTAGAATTAGCAGCCAGAGCAGATTCGAGCTCCCGGAGAGTGAAGCATTGGTCCAGATCGGGGTTAGGTCCACCTGAGTACACCGGGTAGGAGGGTGCCAGAGGGGGCGGGAGGTAGAGAGAGGCGAGTTGATCAAAAACTTCGGAGGGAGTCCCCTGAGTGAGGGCTTTAGCTAGAGTGGGAGCAAGGGCAGGCTTATTGCCAAGGAGGGATTTAAAGAGAGACCATGCGGATCGCGAGTGCAATGCAGAATCAAGGCCATCACAAAGAGCACTCCAACGAGAGTGCTCGAGGGAGGCGCAGTGGGCGACGATCTCAGCCCGCAGAGCAGTGATCCGGGAGGAAAGTTGGGCATTGTGTGGTTGGGAGCGAAAGGAGCGTTGAAGACGTTTACGGCGACGCCATAAACGGATAAGGTGTGGATCTGGGTCCTGGATTGGGTAACGAGAGCGAACGCGACGGCTACTGGACGTGAGCGCTGCAGAGATGCGCGACGTCCAGTCGTCGTAGGATTGAAAGGAGTCGGAGGCGAGATTAGTGCGAAAAGCATGCCAGTCAGTGTGAATAACCGGATGACAGCGAGGGATGTGGGAAAGAGAGGTGGTGATATGGATGAGAAAGTGGTCACTTAGAAGAGTTTCGGCTGTCACCTGCCAGTGAAAGGAAAGTGAACCCCGAGAGAAAGTGAGGTCGGGTGTCGTGGGGCGTTGTGAGGCAATGCCCGCTCGAGTAGGAGAGCCAGGAGTATTAAAAAAGGTGAGGTGGCGTTCCTGGGCCAGACAATGCAGGAGGCGGCCGGGTTTGAGGGTTTGTGGGTAGCCCCAGAGTGTGTGAGGGGCATTAAAGTCACCACCAAAGAGGAGATGGCAGGTAGAAGGAAGAGAGTGAAGGAATTTGCCCAGAGCAGAGAATAAAGAGGAAGTGACAGGGGGGTTGTAAAAAGACAAAAGGACGAGTGAGATGCGGGAAGGGTGATAATAAACCACACAAACTAAATATTTAAGGAGGGTGGAGGGGATGTCAATTTGCTCTACGAGCACGTCACTGCGTACATAAATAGACGCAAGTGGCGTGGCCGTAGTGGCATGGTAGGCGCGGTAGCCTCGGACATTGCGGGCCGTCCGGGTCTCCTGGAGAAGAAGAAAATGAGGCAGAGAGGGGCGGGTGAGTAGGTACTGGTGGAGGGGGGTCTTATTGTGGCAAAGATTTCGGCAGTTCCACTGCACAATTCCTCTCCAAACGCCATTATGAGAGTGGAGAGAAACGCGATGGTACGCGTTCCTTCTTTTTTGCCGGGGGCAGTGACTCATGGACGGATTGGAGCATAGATGTGAAAGATTCCAATTGCTTTGATTGTGCTTGGAGGGTGGTAAGAATCTGGAGAACCGAAGTTTCCAGCTGAACCAAGCGAGTGTGATGTGCCTGTGTGGTGGTTTCGACAAGGTCAGCCAAAGGGGCGACCTGGGCGCTGGAGGAGGGAGTGGGGAACGTGGCAAGGTGCTCATTTAGCTTGCTAAGCTGGGAGGTAAGAGAGGAGGTGGTTGTCTGGAGGGTTTGAGTCAAGGCATGTATCTGCTGTTGTAGATCGTGGGAAATGCGCTGCTGCTCTCGCTGCTGGCGTTCCAGTATTGCGAGCCGGAGGTCGAAGGAGCGGCTCGCGTCAGTCAAGGATGGAGAGGGTGGTGTAGTGGAAGAGAGGGACGCTGGAACCGAGGATCCTTTAACTATGGCGGCGAAGGAGCCTGGTGGTGACGTGATCGGAGCTGATGGATATTCATGATTAGAGGAGGAGGAGGAGGAGGAGGAGGAGGAGGAGGAGGGGGGGTTGAGTGGCCCGGCGCAAAGCTAGGCGTCGGAGGTATGCAGCTTTAGCACACTCGCGTTGTTTAGCAAGGAGGAAGGGGCAAGTGGGGTCGAGGGAGGGGTGGGTGTTCACCTGGCAATGAACGCACCAGGGCTGGGCACACACATGAGCGGAAGGGTCAGCGGGTAGAGGAGCAGCACAGCGACGGCACTTTGCCGGAACGCTGTGCTGGGGGCATTGGTGGGCGCGGTGGCCTAGAGTGAGACAACGGGTGCAGGTGGGAGGCTTAGGTTTATGAAGACGGCACCGGAAGGCAACGCGTTTGAAATATACAAAGTGGGGGATGACGGTACCAGCGAACGTTATGAGCACTGATTGAGTGGATCCCATCATGCGAGCAGCGAGAATATCTGTTTTGAAAGATTCTAGATCATGCATGAGCTCATCAGGAGTGAAGTGGCCACCGGCGTTATGGATGACGCCGAGGCATGAGATGGGAGGATGGGGGGAATAAGTTTTGATGCTGACAGGCTTACCGCGAAGGTGAAGGTGCGTGATAGAAAGTAGGAGGTGGGCGGAGAGAGGAGAATGAGTTTTTAAAAACACAAGGCTTTGGGCTGGCTTGGCCTGAAGGGTGATTGATGTCTGCACTGGTCTTGGAGGAAAGTTGCGCAGCGGAGGTGACTGCGGCGAGCACGTCGTAGAGAGGCAGCTTGGGATTGAGGGTACCAGGAGGGAGTTGTATGCCAACAGTGATGAGCTCGGAGCGGGGTCGGGTGGCGGAAGCAGGCTTACGGCTGGCACCGATGGTGCTCCAGCCGATTTCCGGGGATGGAGTGTCGTCTACCGGGGACGCCATGAAGTCCATGTCTGCCGACGAATCGTCAGCCTGAGGCGCAACCTGCGACGCTGGTGCCGGGCTGCAGGTCTTGGTGTCAGCGGGTAATGTGGCTGGTGTAGGCGCGGCGGCACCGGCGGCGTCGACGAACGCAGGCGGCTGCGACGCGTCTATGGGCCCAAAGGTGTTGACGCCTCTTAGAGCGTGGAGTTGGCGAGCAGTGGACGCTGCGGCGACGACGAACGCTGCCGGCTGCGCCGCGGCCGTCGATCCGGAGCTCCCAGCGTCGCTCACAGTGTTGGTTGCGACAGGATTTTGCGCGGTGGCGTGGGCGGTTGGAGTAGGCCCCGCGGTGGCGGCATCAGTGGGTCTGGGCTGCAGGGGCTTCGTGAGACGCTGCATTGCAGAGGTGCAGGCGCGGCGCGTTAGGGTTAGCGAGGCACCGCGCCGCTTCAGACTTTTGGAGGCGCTTGAAGGGCCAGCCCGGCAGCGGGCCGTGATGCCGATGGTATCCACGTGCTTCGGAAGCCTTCCGGAAACGATGGAGAGGAAATCCAGGGGCGGGCGAAGCCCTGGATTAGGCCAGGGGCAGGTGAAAGCGGAGCTCGATAGGAAGCCAGCTAAACAGGGCGGCGCCGCCTAGCGGATCCCCGAAATTGCTAGATTATGCTTTGCGGATTTAGACTACACCACCAAGTCGGAACAATGTCGAAAAATTTCAATCTTCCGCACCTGTTGCAGTCGACAGATGCTTCATGATATCTTATCCCGTTTGTTAAATGACTATTTAAATCGCAGTACCAATACTATAAAGCCAAGTATTTCTCATTTCATTGCCGTGTTTTTCTGCTCTCTGTTGATTTCATATACTATGGCTCATCCGCTCGAGTTGTTAACAATAATGTAGCCTACGCTACGCAGAATCGGGGTATCTCCTGATAAACTTTGATGTTTCTTATGGTGGACCTTATGTAATGCGT
This sequence comes from Amblyomma americanum, assembly GCA_030143305.2. NCBI lineage: Eukaryota > Metazoa > Arthropoda > Arachnida > Ixodida > Ixodidae > Amblyomma > Amblyomma americanum. Next base: position 21,058 of record JARKHS020036264.1, on the reverse strand, counting down.
GACGGACCCGATTCTACGCACTTTATTACGTTGTTGCCTTGTGCTGCTCTTCGCTGCTCTCAGTGCAAGCAAAACGGGGCCAAGGACACCTCATGCCGCGCCTGAACGGCTTTTGCCTTGCCATCGTTTTCACTGCATATTGAGAAAAATAAAGGAATAAATTAATAAATGCGCAAGAACACTGGCGTAATCTGTCACTACAAACCGACGCAGTAGTTGTATGACCAACAAGGCTAGATTTCTCGAGACGGGAGCGCACGCTTTGCCTAGAAAATCTGAAGCATTGCAAAATAAGAAAAGTACCGCGTGAGTTCTTAACTCGAGAGGTCTTAGAAGCATGCATTCTTGCTTTAAATGGTAAATCATGTTCTCATAAAACACGTAAGTAACGGCGCGAAAATCATTTCTTTCAGATATGTTCCGCATTCACAGAAAGCCTTCGTTGCATGTTAGTTTGTTTTGTATCATTTTTATGTTTTTGTTTCCAAACCTGGTCCGTTTAATCATGGTTTAGCGACTCCCAGAAACGTCGTGGCATGCTACTCAGCCAAACGAACCATGAAGTGGTTGGTTTTTTTTTTTAAGCGAAATTTATTGCCCCAGGGCATCAATGATGGGTGAAGGTGTGATGAAATCTTGTAGAGATTAAATGAATGAAAAGAGGTTAGGTCATTTGATGAAGTCCAATAGAGAACAATGGTACGATCCCTCCCTACAGGCAATGTATGAAGCTGTGTTGCTTGGTGAAACACCTGCTACCATCAGGTGCCGGATCCTTATAGGCTTGATAGCTGGGCAGTCTCACAGTAAATGATGAATGTCGGCCTCAATGTCCTCCTGTCTACATATCGGACACCCTGGCAGAGGAAACAATTCTTGGTACTGAGGAAACTTCCGAGCGATGGCTGGTGTGAGGGCAACCCCGACCCGGATCCTCCTAAGCGCAACCTCCTCTGCACGGGTAAGACTGCGGGGGAGGGTTACCGCGCACGGAGGGATGAGAGAACGTGTTCGGCCCCCGAGCAGTTCCTTTCTTGTTGAAAGGAGGGTACAATTGTCCAAATGAAGGAGCCGAGACGGTGATGAGTTTGTATTCGCAAGGCGGGTCGCTGAATCTGCCTGGCTTTGATAGGTCAGCAGATCCCGTGGGACCCACTCAATACGTACTGGCTGCGAGATGCGTGCCGCGAGGCGGTCAATGTCCTGACATATCGTTGCACAGCGGCTAAAACGTCGTAGCAACCTGACAACTTGAAAAGCGTCAGTGCGGATGACAACGCGGGCAGCAGGGAGCATAGTTATGTCGGCCACGGAGCAGAGTGCTTCTTGAACTGCAACGAGCTCAGCACAAAACGACGAAGGGGGTTCCGTAAGCTGAAACCAAGAGGTTTGATTCAGGGCAGGTCTGCACGGGCAGTAGATAGCTGTTGTTGCTTTGGAGTCTTGCATGCTTGCGTCTACGTAGACAACAATAGATCTTTCAGGCAGGCAAGCATCTTGTTCCATGGGGAAAGAACTGGCGTTGGCGGCTGAAGAATGGAGTGTGACGTTGCATAAGTCCTCAGTGCATGCGTGGAGTGCGATAGACTGCCCTTAAGGCTGCGCTCTTCACGGCGCTGCTGCACCAGCTCACCAATGGTATTGAGCTGCGCATTCTCTTGTAAATTTATGACCGGTGTGATGCGTGGAAGGCACGTAATGGTCCTCATAGCCTCTCGGTTCACGGCTTCAAGGCGATTACATTGGGCTCTTCTAAGATGATGAAACTGTGCTTGATAAACAATACGTGGCTGCAGAACTGCCCTCACCAATTGCTCTGCAACGAACGAGCCTGCGCCACCAGTTTTAGGGGCAATTCTTCTAATCAAACCCAAAGTCTGAATAGCTTGCTTTTTTGCCTGAGAAAGCCATGCAGTCGCTGATCCTGATTGATGAATCATTAAGTCAAGGATTTTTACACTCTGACTTTCCTATAGTGGGGTGTCTGATAGACCAAGGCGGATTGAACTTGCAGCAAGTTTACGGCGTCCCAGCGGTTGGCGACTGACGTGTATGCTGTTTTATGCATGGATAGCTGAAGTCCGACGGATGATGCGTAATTACAGGTAAAATCCAAAGCAGATTCAAGGGCAGCCTCCTGAGTACGGAGATCTTGGTGAGTACTCCACACCGTGATGTCGTCAGCGTACTGAAGAAATTTTATGTCACGGGTGCCATGTAAGCGCCAAGCCAGCGGGATGAAAGGAATATTAAATAACTCAAGCGACAATATTGATCCCTGGGGCACGCCGCAGAGAGGAACAAATGATCCGACCGCTTCGCCGCTGAGGCATATTGCGAATTTTCTGCCTTCCAAAAATTTTTGGACAAAACTACGCACTCTCAGAGGGAGATGAAGCATGTCAATGGAGTTCAGAATGGCTGCATGACTGATGTTTTCATACGCCTTTTCAACGTCCATTGCTAAAACAGTGCGCACATTGCGGTTGCGGGTAGATGACAGAACTGCAGATGCTAAGACAGCCAACCAGTCCTCTGCACCAATATATGGACGTTAGCAGATTTGTGCTAGGTGATACAAACCGTGCTGCTCTAGCCGCAATGACAATCGTGTGGCTAGCATTTTCTCCGCCAGCTTGCACAGCGTAGGAGTTGAGATAGGTCGGAAGTTGGCAAGGTCCATCGGAGGCTTTCCTTGTTCTGGGATAGGAATCATGACAGCGGATTTCCACCTATCGGGCACTACGCCATCCAACCATATTTTTTTTATGGTGCAAGCTAGTTTAGGGGGCGGAGCGCTACTCAGATTCTTGTACACCTCGTACTGAATATTGTCCGGGCCGGGCGCCGTTTTCCGTTTAGCATCATCTATTGCAGCCAGCAACTCAAGCATAGAGAATGGACACGCAATTCTACCTACGTCGACATCAGATGGCATTTCATATACATGCGCTGGGATGGCTGCCATATTTAATTTAGCGGATGAAGAAGGCACAGCATCGTATTTTGGGAAAAACTTTCGCTCTGCTTCTTTGGCGAAATCATCTGCCGGAAAGTTAGCCACGAAGCAAGCGGTTGCCGCTGCGTCAGTCGAACAGCGACCGCGTTCCATTGTACGGAATGTTCGCCAGAGAGAGGCATTCGAGGATTTTGCAGAAAGTTGTTCGCACCACGCATGCCACTGCCGCCGAGAGAGGTCGCGTTCATATTTGCGTGCCTTAGCTGTAAGATAGTGCAATCGCGTACGTGCCTGCGATGAAGTAGGGTCTCGCGTAGCAGCCTGCTCGGCTTCACGGCGTGCCACCCGCAAGTTAAGAAGGCCGAGGCCTGGTGCCGGTCGACCAACATCAGTCCTGGTGGTAGTTGTAGCACTGTTGAGCGCTGTTTGTACGCGCTCAACAAGGATTGGCGAAGAATCTGAGGAGAGATTGTCTATACTGGAGTGAAAACTGTCCCAGTTGATCACAGAACATTTGTAGCGTAAAGGCCGGAAATGTGAGGTGTGAAGGCCGATGATGATAGGGTGATGATCACTTCCCCAGCAGTCTGGCTCCATGTGCCAGGAGGGAATACTCGGACCCGACCGCCACGTCAAGTCTGGAGCATAGGAAGCACTGCGAGTTTGACGCACTGGCCGTTTTGCTGTCCCAGGATGGTTGAGCAGCGCAAATTGGGCATCCGTGAAGGCGTCCCGCACACGCCTGCTAGCGAGGGCTCGAAGTGGGGTACCCCCAATCCTGGTGAGGGGCGTTAAAGTCGCCTCCGACTAAAATCGGACACCCGGGATAGTGCCGACGGACACTTGTTAACAAGCCAAGATTAATACGGGAGGAAGCACCACCGGCCGGTCTAACATAAAATGAAACGACCACAATTGTTGCCTTATTAAGTTTCGCAGCCACTGCCACTACCTCTTGATACGACGTGCACCAGTTTTCGAGAGGAAGGCGTACATGCGAAAAACGTGAGTCCACATGTACCGCCGCCTTTCCCGGGGGAGCAGCAGTTTGTACACGACGGTCTATCATTGAAGGAGACATGTAGGCACTGAAGCCTGGAATCGATGGCATGGCGTTCGTTTCCTGTAGCAGCATGGCCCCTCCCTGGAGCTTGTGAATTTTTAGTCGGGTCTTGAGCTCTCCCACCTTCGTTGAAATGCCTCTGCAGTTCCACTGCAGCACACCAGCACGACTGGAACTTGCCATTTCTAGTTACTAGCCCAAGCACTGTAGAATCAAGGACGTCAGGTTGGACAACTGGTTGACCATAAACCGGAGCAAAGAAGTCGCAGAGTTGTCCAGTGGCATTTCGGTAATCTGAGAAAAGGTGGCAGGAAATGACACTGGTGGGCGGCAGGAAGGCGATGTTGTTGCGAGATTGATAGATGTGGCGGATGATTCCGCTACCCGTCTACGTCGAGGGAGCAGTTCACGGTGTTGCCGGAGCTTGGTGACCTCCGCTAAAAGACGTGCGATTTGTTCGTCGACATCGACCATATCGTCCTGCAGGCGCACTGCGCTGCTTTGTGGGCTGTTCTCGGAGGCGTTCTTTTCGCACAGTACCGTTAGAAGGCTGCTGAGCTGAAGGATCATGCGAGGTGTGCTCAGCGAGCTCCGGCCACTCGTCGTCATCCCACTGGAGGGTTGCGAACCGATTGGATGTATGCAATGAAGTTATACTGTCTTGTATTGGCCAATGCTTAGTCATTCGATGACGAGCCTGTTGTGTTGCCTTTTTTTTGTCGGACAGCTTGGAGATGTTATCTCGTGGTCGTCGGATTTACAAAGGCCGCATCGATAATCCACTTTCCCTTCCGATTTTCTTTCACCGTCACCAGTGAAGGGGCAGTATTTGCTCATATGTCCAGTACAGAAGCAGTTATAGCAATATACCGCACTCGGTTTATGTGGTCGAGGCCGTTAAATACAGCCATAATAGTACACAAGGGCTGGTAGTGTCAGAGGGCCTTGCAAGGTGACTATGCAAGAGCGCCCCTTTTCCATGCGTCGGGCCTGGATGACACGGTACGTGGGACAGTACAGCTCACGCTGGAGTGCAGTTTCATCCTCAGTGATATCGACGTTGTAGACGACGCAGAGCTGCAAGTAGGAGCCTTAAACTAAATACACTTGTACTGGCACTGAGTTTTCGCTTGTCAGGGAAATACTGGTGAGCGTTTGCAGCCGTTCTACGGCAGTCAGAGTCGGAAGCCACACTGCAATGGTGTTGGACTTTGTCCTGGCTGTGAAGCCCCGAGAACCTTTGGTTCCGAAGCCCGCGTCCAAGTTAGCTTGTAAAGCCTTGTTCGGTATATCCGTAAGGCTTCTGTTGGCCAGTGATTTAATGGTAACTTTCTAAGAAGACGATCCGGCTGTAGGCTCCACCGAGTTCTCGATCGCAAGACAAGTGCGCTTGCCTTGGGAGCCATCACTTGCCGAAGATATAATCGGTTTGCTGTCGTTTGAGGGACGCTTGTGAGTTGCGCGAGGGCACTTTTGCACTGGTGGAGGTGCCGATAAGTCCATTGGAATGCCTTGTTCATCATGCCGTGCGGTTTGAGGCCCATCCGGTGGTGTAGAGTTGATGGCCATGTGCCCTGGTGGCAGATCACACACGAGCAGTCAGGCATTTCGGGAAGGCAGGAGGGGTGCATCTGCCGATGAACGGGGAGCACAAATTTGAACCTGACGCCGCGGATCAGGTGTCGACTGCGCGGCAGGTGCTGCCACGAGAGACGCCGGCAGAGCTACCTCCGCCAGCGTGGCATCGGAGGCACTAAGCCTGGCGTCAGTGCCCAGCTCAGCTGCACTCATGCATGGTTCCCAGGAGGCCTCATACGGTGGGAGGACGTCCGGAGTTTCTTGAGAAGGCGAGGTTGCAGTTCTCTTCAAATAGGGCACGTATTCACGTGGATGGTTAAGTGGTTGGTTTACGCATGCATTGCCTCGCGTTCTGGCACATGCCTTGTGAATTTTGTTGCTGTGTTTCGTGTTACTCTCCTTGTTTTCCTCTCGAAAGAACAGGCATTGAATAAACCTCTTATGTGAAAGTGGCATTTTTTTTGTCTTCTTTTTATGAAGATTTGCTTTTGTTTTTTACGGATTCATGTTTGCTATTCGACGTCGATAAAATCTGCCGTTGCGCTATTATGCAGTAAGTCATCTAGTAAGAGCGTGATCTGCGCCAGTTATCTTGGGATAAAGACCTCACGGGATTTTTTTTAGCTTTTTAAAAGGCTCTCTGCCATATAAATCAATTGGCTGCTCTCTTCGCTTCCGTTGGCGTAAAGAAGAAAAACCTCTGCGGTAATTTCCGGGGACTGTGTGCCGGCATTTTCTCTCGAGCCCGTATTAAAATTTCTTCTATATAATGAATTTTCCTGGCTAACTGAGGCATCAAGTGCGATAGCTTCTGTCGTCAGAATTTGAATATACTTAATTTCTAATTCAACCAAGCGCTTACCGTTCCCATCTCTAGCAATGCCGAAAACTACAGAAAAATAGCGTTAAAAATCCAACAGAACGGTGGCATTCCAAAACGCGCTTTGTTGCTCAAGCTTAAGGCATACGCCGAAGCAGTGCATATGCCTGGCAGTCTACTGTACTGCGTTTCAAGCAGTATAAACCGCCCATACGTGTTTGCGGCTCCTTCGCTATAAAGCATCACCAATTCTATTCCTCAACATTTTGTAACCAGATTCAGAGACTTTCCTCCTACCCGTGAACCCATCACCTGGACCTTTCGAGGCTTCTCAAACGTTCAGTTGCAGCAATATAAGCCCTCTCAATAGCACTTCAGCAGATTACTTTGGTGGCGATTACCATTTGTGAAAAAAAATATCGATGAATAAAACGTCTCAAATAGTAAATTTTCAATGCTAGACAACATGTTTCAGTCATCCTGACCTTAATTAAGTTTGTCTGATTTGCTATCTCGGCTCAATAACGACTCATCTCTTTGAGTTAGCGTCTTCGCAAGCAACTCCAATTGTTGGTGGAACAAAATATTAGAAATAGACCGAGAGATGGACAAAAAGCCATCCCCATTTCAAAAGGCTAGAGACAGGGACCACGGGCTTAAAGACTTTTTCTGTGAATTTCGTTTCACTTTATGAATTATTCCCTTGGGATCCACCGTCCATTACAAAAAGCACTCATAAGGTGAAGCCAAATTCAAGCTTAAGGCGAATTTCTACTCTTACTGCCAGCACCGTTCTTTCCCCTCTCCCCAGCATTCTTGCACTTTTTTTACCCTGAATAAATTTCAACCGACTAGAACGCCATGGTTTCCTCCACCGATTTTCAGTTCACCGGGCACCCACGTCTGTGCGCTAAATGGTACGAGTAATACAGTGAAATATCGCTAACAACACGGTTTATAACGCAATAATGAATATAACAATAGAATCGCTATCTCCAGCTTCCAATGTAGACCATGTATTTGGTATCTCGATTTTAAGGACCATGAATTCCTTCGGCGGTATGCAACGAAACCGAACACAACAACTGGCCACTTATAACAGAATAGAGTACTGTTTCCAACGGCACTGAACACTTCCATAGTCGTTTGGAGTCTAAAATGGAAATTATGGTCCGTAACCGACGCAGTATAGCATCGCTGAAGAAGTTCCAGAAACAGCCCCTCAAGGCACCGCCCGCATAGACTGTTTCACTGCACGCATTTTCTTCTTCAGTGTGACTAAAGTTTGACGCCCACGTGCTCATCCGCACAGAATATAGAGTGCGTGACCCCGCTTAGCGATGTGACGCAGTGCGGTTGCATATCGCCGCTACCCCTCTACAGAATTTCCTAGGTCACTGTAGCGCGCCCGTCCTCTAACAGCCCTGCCGCGTAGCGTTCACAGCCAGTGCGACGTACATCTCAGTTACCATGTGCAGCTTGTATTAATTTTCAACGAGGGATTGCGCGCTATGACTTTTTTACGGTTATGTGGTTTAACGTCCCAAAGCTACTCATGCTGTGACGGACTCCGTAGCTGTGTGCTCCGGATGATTTCGACCACCTCAGGATCTTTAACGTGCACTAACGTACGTATGCGTACCTCTTGCATTTCGCTCTAGCGTGGCCTTTTGGTGGGCATGATGGTATCGGCACGGTATTAGTTTCAAAGGTCAATGGGAGTGACCAGGTTATAGACAGCGATGCACAACGAGAGCACAAGACGATTTCTGCTCACCAGAACACGGCCATGGGTATAAGCGGGCTCGTAGTATACGGAGAATTGTCATGTAACCGAAAGACTTTGACATAGCTCCAGCACGCATTTTGTAATCTTCAATAAAGAAGTATTCATTAATGTTGTCGCCTGTGTTCTGAAGGAAACAAGAAAGAAGTCGAGGTAATTTACTTTCGAAGCAGATAAAAAGCCTTTATAAATTTATAAAGTTAGGTTTGGTTTATGGAAGTTTAACGTCTCAAAGCGACTCAGGCTATGAGAGACGCCGTAGTGAAGGGCTCCGGAAATTTCTACCACCTGGGGTTCTTTAACGTGCACTGACATCGCACAGTACACGGGCCTCTAGAATTTCGCCTCCATCGAAATTCTACCGCCCCGGCCGGGATCGAACCCACGTCTTTCGGGCCAGCAGCCGAGCGCCATAACCACTCAGCCACCGCGGCGGCTATAATTTATAAAGTGGTTCTTTTGTGGCCCTGAGCCTGGCGTATCCATTCCTGACTAGTGACTACTGTGATGAAGGGAAGTGTTACATAATATAAATCAGCAACGTTAAACAAAATGGGGCTTCTTTACAGTGCAGTGGTTTGACACCGTGCAGCCAAACCATTAGTCGCGCTACAGTGCGACTGCGCCATGTGCTCGACTATGCGATGACCGCTCAACACCGCGGCCGTCAACTGGAGGGCAGCCGGACGCCGCACCATAAATTTATCAAGCTTGATAAGCACCACCGCGAGAGCAAGGGCGAGGTTTGTCGTTAGTCTGAACACTGGCTGTGATTGAGCGACGTAGCGGCGCGAGTCACCAGCACCGCAGTGCAGCCCCGCCACCGCTTCTGGCGCCGTAGGCGCGGTTCAATTACTTTTCAGGTTGATAACACTTGCGCAATGTGCCGAGCATGATTTGTCTCCTTAAGAATAATTGGCACCTAATGACGGCACGTCAGCATAATTGGCACGTAATGACGAACGTGCGCCGAAGCTGCGACGCAGCGTCATATATGAGACATTTGTGGCAAGCTTGCGTTTGTAATAGCTACTCTCGTTTGATGGTTCCTGTGAGTACAATCATGGACAGCTGCGGGTTTCTTTTTGTAGCCTGGCTCATCATCTGCGTTCGTGGTGCGACGCTGGAAGGCTTTCGAGCGGTAAGAATGTATGTAATATGCTTGACGTCGGGGCAACACGTTGCCAGTGTGTTTAGTAGACATGAAAGTGGAATACATTTGGAAAACAGTTGGTTTACAGTAGAACATACTCGGATTACTAGTATCTTTATTACAAAATTTTGAACTACTTTGGAATAACAAATCGACAAGAAAGCAAATAAGAGAACGCTTGAACCTTCATTCTGCTGCTAATACAAGAATGTAACAGGACTCCTCACGAAGTGAAATAGTATCGGCCTAGCCCACTCATGTAGGTGTTCCAATAAGCCCCCGGCTACAAACTATGTACACGCAGAACATGAACAGACAATATACATCGTCGTCCTTAATTGCCTGCCGAAATTTCTACAACGAATAATATTTAAGGGCTAGAAGTATCTCTCAGGTGCATCGCGTTCTTCTTCCGCAGCAGTTGGTAGCATAGGTTGGAGGTTCACTTTACACCGTGAAAACAATGCACTGGACTGCTATACGAGCATAACGCCCGAAAGGAAGGATTGCATGAGAAGTTTTGTCACTTGAAATCCGTGATCTATTGACTTCGCATGGCAGTATCGCTGGCTTCCGCAGGAATGATTGCTCCGAACAAGACATTCTGCGATATTTCTGAATGCTAATAATTTGTCCGGTTTGTCAAGAAATCAGTTTCCAATTGTTCAACAGCAGATGGTTAGAACCACGGTCCGTTTTACCGACAGCCGCGTATCACTGCCGTTGTTGGCATGTTTTAAGGAACAGTGTGGTCCCAGAACGCTTTTTCCCGTTTTCTATTTCTTGTCTACCTACGTGTCGTCCCCACCAATGCAGAGAAACTTCCACGTTGTGGGTGCAACAAGAAGCTAGGAGTGTAACAAAACAGCGAATTGGTCCAGATAATAGCCCCGCAGAAAGAAGGGCAATTCGGTAGTGACGACAATGAGACTTGCGCTTGGGTGTAGTGGGCAGCAGTGATTAACACTTCTCTAGGTTCACTTGTTCAGGAATTTCCACATTGCACGTTTATATCGCCACGATGCTGCCGGAAAGCTGCAAAGACTTATGCGCGTTAAAGCGAACATACTCGAGCAGTCTAGTCGCGTCGACCAAATTTGTGTCGCTCGGCCTGGAGAACAGAAAACACCATGTACAGTGGCGCTATAAGCAGAGAACAGTCTAACAAAGTGTAAACCTGACAGTATTATACTATATTACGGAAGCTTCGACGCTATTATTCTCAAAAACATGACAAACAAATTAAGTCATCGAAATTATTGGACATTTTCACGTAATCGACGCCACTCTACAGCAGCGCCGCGAACTACTTTGAGAAGGAACGGCAGCGCGCGAAAGCATTTTTTTCTCCTTCGTAGGCGTATTGAGACCTTGTTGTCACATTTATAGCTTAAGAATAGGCATATTTTACGGCATAAACGCCACACACTGCGGCCGCGCTGCGATCCCGTCTACGGGGAACTCGCCCGAAAGATTCGCGCTGCGTGCTGGTGTTGTGGTGTTGCGTAGCAAGCACTTTCGGATGTCTTCCCCGTAACACCGTGGGAAAAAGAAAGCTGGGCAGCAACGCTGCGCGCCTTTATGTAAGTCAACGAGATGGAAAAGCCGGGTGGTATCATTCCATTCCTTAACCACTGCTACCAGCCTGAAGAGAAGCCAGCTTTGGGCGCATAAAGTCCCTATTTGCAAGCCAGCCACCGCGTCGATGGTCGTGTGTTAGCGGCATTTACAGCGAGAATTTGTCCCGTGTAAGGACTCGGCGCCGTTACAGCTTCCTTTGGTTTTATTGAACGACCAGGGGGATAATCGTGGCTGGTCGTTGCAATTGCTGCCGCGATGCCGCCGTAATGCTCGAAAAATTGCACCTGGTCTTAACCCGAGCTGCAATTAAAAGTGGCGCCGGTTTATTGTTTCCTCTATGCGTTTTATATTTTCGTATTTCTGTCTGCTCATGCTAAAAACTCCTGCTTCACACTCCGCAAAAAAAAAACCTCAACGGAAAGAGACCTGCCTTGGCCCCGCCGTTCTGCCTCCGAGGGCGCACCCCTAGTTGATGGTATCGAGTTCACCCCGCAGCATGCAGACGTCAGTAGGCGTGTATCGGACTGACAATTTTTATCGAGAAAAACTAAAGAAACTGAACTAACAGCCGAAATCTAAAAAAAACTTTTGCCACACGCTTCCTGGCACTCCAATCTTGTTAAGAGAGCGATAGCCACCCGTTGCCTCAGCAATGCCCGGCTGAAGAGCTGTCCACATGCAGTGAATTACAGCTTTCGCCAGCATATCCTTCGCCTAAGTTACCCAGGTTATCCGGCCTACTTGCTGAGTGCAGTTGTCGAGTCGCTGCTCCAAAAACAGAAAAATGGGACAGGCGGGCTTCGGAAAATGCTATGCTATCGAGAAAATCCTGAAGTAATGCCTTATCTTCACGGCATCTCGCATACACAGAACAAAGTTCCACAACGGCACTTTCTGGCGGTGTTCTTCTCTGTGCCCTGTAAGCTGCCTGGCCTCTGTTCAAGAATTGCAGAGGGCAGAGAAAGAAAGCGGATATCGAGTGGTTGCACTCCCAAACATGCCAAGAAGTTCGTTGGCTGTGCCAGCCATGTCTTCTATACAATCCCCCTCTCCTGTGGTAAAGTGTATACGGGTGAAACTGGCCGATGCATGAATGACCGTGCAGGCGAGCATAACAGTTGACTGAAAAATGTCTCCAATGTGTCCCTTTCCTCTCTGTTCTTTCATCTTCCTATTACTGCAATTTTGTCGAAAGGCAGAACACAGATTTCAGATTGCCTACAGTGATGGCGGAGCTTATTTTACCTCCGCCATCACTGTAGGCAATCTGAAAACTGTATTCTGCCTTTCGACAAAATTGCAGTAATAGGAAGAGAAAAGAACAGGGAGGAAAGGCAGCTACTTGAAGCCTTTCATATCAGCATGCAAGGTAGTAACACGTGCTTCACAGTACCGCCAATGTTGCTCACGAATAACGAGGTTTGGTTACTAAACAACCGTGTATACGTGTAAGTTTCGAATAACAAAAAATATCTCTCATTTGTTATATGTGGAATAAGTCTGAACGTGTTTGTGGTGCGGTGGTGACTCGCCACGTCTGTTTTGCGCGTTTGATACTCATGCGTCCTTTGTAATCCTGGGTTGGCCGTTTGTGAAACTTCAGTTGTAAGTCAAGCGCTCTCCCGTGTACTCCTTATGATAATCCCGTCTGTTCACTGGTCCCAGAATGTCCGAAGCTACATACATAAAAATAACAGAAAGGAACGAGCATATTACCCTTAACACAGCACTGGAGCGCTATGATTTGTTTCTATAGCTCACCCCTCCAGCGCCCTGAACAAGCCTACTCACGAATGTGCAAACATACAAAGGTGTTGCTTGCTCGATGAAGTGATGGCCATGACTAAATACTGCAAGGGTTCAGCTTACTGGAATGAAATCCAAGCACAAAAAGGTCGAAGGGGAGACGATCGGGAGCATTTTAGCTTTCAGCGTAATGCAATGATCTCGCAAAGCCTTGCCGAACATAGGAGTGCAACAGTAAACCAGAGAAGTGCTTGCATTTTTCTGAATTTCCCTCGATGTAGGACCGCTATGCGCTGGTGATCTTGACATCGCTAGAAGGGTCCTGGTGCGACGATTGTGTGCGGGCCTGCTTGCACGGCCAACGTCTGCAGACAGAGGTCGACGATCTACACCTTTTCATTGGTTCTGCGCTTTAACCTACCAATACAGCGTTTGGCTAAAACTAGGCGCTCCGCTTCAATGAAAAAATATTCAGATAACTTGTTTATGCGTTCATGCTGATCACACACAGACTCCTCTTTACTGTTGCTGTCTTGGCTCCACAGCGGCGCCGCCTAGATTTCGAGAAAATCGCCGAGCAAGAAACCTGTGAAGAACTGCAGTTGCGATGGCTTGCGATGGCAGGATACTGAAAGCGAAAATCAGAAGACCGTCTGGCTGGAAATGATGCAGCGAGGAAAATCTTCACCCTTGAATTTGTAGACAACGCGGTTGGGTTTTCGTCCTCTGCGTGAGAGACTTTGCCTCAACGCGACCCGGAAACTGTGACGCCAGTGCAAAATCAGTGGGACACAACAAAAGTAACCTTGCAAAAACGATATGCCAGCACAGTCTTCTTTGATTAACCGAGTTAAATAGTCAGAATTTTTTCTCTTTTATTCCAGAGTGCGAGTTCTCTTTATTCAAAACTGATGACGTGCTTAGAATTTCCGCGGCTTAAAGTACCAAGGCTAGTTGGTGCTATAGTGAAGCCGGCACTAGCCTGCACTTCATAATCATCATATCATAAGACTGACTAAGTCCTCTGCGGAACAAAAACCTCTCCCATACCACTCCCTTTGTTGTGAATTGTTAACCGAGGATTACTGTTAACCCTTTATTGTGCCAGCTGCGGCCACCTTACACCCACCAATCTTCATTACCTCATCCGCCCACTTACCTTTCTGTCATTCGCCAGTGCCCCAGGTTAGCCTTTAGCGAAGAGAAAACTGCATTGATAGTTTACTAAAAGGGGCGAATCGCACAGTACTTATGTTTTATGAGAGTTTTCTTCATTGTAGCTCGCACGTGGCATTATTATATTCTGTTCGGCCACGCGGGCAGAGTTTCCTTGCCTACAATTGGTGGCCGCAGTTATATATTTCGCTAATTAACTGTTCAACCGGCCGCCCAGAGTACAATTGTCAGCGCAGCTCACCGTAGTGTAACCGCGTTATCTGGAGCAATATGAGTAAGGTCGTCTTCCGGCAGCTGTCGGTTGGGTTTTTTGTAGCGCAACAAATTGTAGTTATGGACTGCGTCAAGAGAAGCTATTAAATTTGGAGAAAAGAACTAGAGTCTGAAGGTCATTGTTAATAATTCTCTCTTAATTAGCGACAAAAGAAAAGATAAATAACTCAGATATAAAGGTATCAAGAAGCGCTGCTGCATCAGAGGCTACAATAACATTATCGGTAATACTTTAGTGCTTGAGGCAGAAATTAGAAAAGGCTATTTTCAGATAGTCCAGTAATGTAATTCTCCCTTTCTTCCAGGCTTTGGACACCAGTGAGCGCATATACTTGTACTTGCGAAGCGAGGGCCGTATGTACCAGAATTCGAAAAGCGTGAACATTAAGTCATACAAGCCACATGTGGGAGACACATATTTCTTTCAAAAAGAATAGGAATGGACCGCTTCGGTTAGTAAGGTCTTGTCAGGAAAAAAAAGAGAGTAAAGAAATTAATTGAGTGTGAAGTGTGAAAGGGAATTTAGTGGTTTTGTTTGTTTTGAAAAACGCTTAGATCATCTTAATCTACAAGGAAGGAAGCGTCAAGGACTCGAAAAATTACAGACTGATCAGCTTCCTGTCCGTGGTCCATAAGGTATTTACGAAGGAAATCGCTAACATAATCAAGGCAACCTTAGAATTTAATCAACTAAATGATCACGCAGTCTTCCGTTAAGGGTAAGCGACATAAGCGAGGGGTGGCATAGGTGGCGCTGTTGGTGGAGTTGGCGTGTCGGCAGAGCAGTGACGCGACGAGTTTCTCTACCGAGAGCCTCATACGAGTGTGGAAGTCCTAGCGGGAGTTTTTACGGAAGATCAGATGGCTTTGTGCTAACTAGGGAAATAGGAAGGCTGCAGTGGTTGGAATGCACGGAGCCCTGAGGCGAAGCGGCGGGAGTTACACATCCTTAGAGCTGATAGGTTTGCATGGTTTGGCCACTGTGTGCACGCAGGCCCTCAGTCGTGCGTGGTTAACCCTCGGTGGTTATCGGCTTGAACCAGCGATCGTAAGACACAACAATTTCTGGAAAGCGACCGTCGTCCGGCTCGCCATCTATATTTATTCTAAGCACCTAGATTAAGGCTGCCAATGAGAGTGGTTTCCACATCCTCCTCGAAAAGCCTCTTGTGCTCTTTGTTCGTCGTAGTGTAGGCTTTAGAAACTACTATAGGAAATGAGTAGGTAGTAGTCTTAAAGTGGGTGGTCACGCAGATGTGATTAAGGAAAGGTTTCAGGAACAGAATGTTTCAAAAAAGCAGCGGTTACGCGTCGTTACTCTGACTTTCGCGACTTACGTACCGTAGCATGAGTGTAATCATATTCTGTGACAATTTAGGACAGAGTATCAGCAAAGCATGTCAATGTTCTGGTGAATTTTCTTTATGAAGTAAAGTTCTAGTTTCTGAGAACGTAACCTTGGTGAGAGAAATTACTTGTGCTGCTGTGGACATCAACCACCCTGAGGACGTCGAAAATATTCCGGAGCCACCCACTACGGCTATTATTGCAGGCTTGGCTTTGCCACTTGCAAGTAAAATTCAAATTACTACTGTGATGGTTTTTTTTTTTGTTAGTGCAATTATGCATAACCTTTTTCTTTTTCTTCTTTATACACGATTCTGATTGCATTCTACCGCTTCTTTCTGCCGCTTAACTATTCGTGTATCTCCAACCCCCTGTTTTCCCGGTTGCATGAAAAACTGCACTTCTTTCATCGTTGCTACACTGCTCGGACAAGCACTAGGGGAGCGAGACATGTGTATTTCGACGGGTGGATTGATAATGAATTCAGCTTGTGGACAGTAATATAAGAAATAAACGACAAGCTTTCTCACTTGCTAATCAACAGCGCGAAAGCACAGAACGTAACAGAGAGGCGCAAGATGAGCACGTGTGTCTCAACATTAGATCCACTACAATAAAAGGCAGGACTGCGCGAGTAACAAAGTACCGGAGACATAGATACAAAAATGAAATTATTGAACTGAACCAACATGCACGCAAGAACGTTCGCTTAAGCACTTTTTGCCACTTCGCCCATCTATCTTACAGTGGTCACAGACAGCTCCTCGCAACGCTTGAAGCTGGAAAAGGAATGGACCAGAATGCCACAATGACTGTAAGCCCGTTGATTGGTAAGAACGCTCAAACCATAAACATATTCTTGCGTTCTCTCCGGAGCAAGAAGGCAGACTTCCTTACAACTCGCCAAATCTTTGTAGTGGGGATATGATACCCGCAACGTCAATAAGTAACAGAAGTTAGGAAACAAATGGTGAACTCGCAAAAAAAGGACGGAAGTAAAGAAAGCAAAAGACTGACATTGGCTGTAAGCCGAATTGTAACTAAAATGCAAAATGAAGTGCTTAAAACGCTTTGAATACTTCAGAAATAATCGTAAAATGATCAGCAAAAGCCTGTCCGATACAACTCGCGTAGTGGCGTTTGGTCTGTACACTTCAGAAAGCATCTCTTACATGATGGACCGAAAACTATAAACCTCCGCGCCAGTGCCGATAGGCAAGAGGGCTAATGAAATACACAGCTTAGGAAAATTTCTCTCTAGTATATTTACCGCACTCAGGCCCTTAAACATGTGTGCCCATTAACAATTTGTTCCATTCATCGTGTGATCGCCACTTTCTGGATGTAGCTCTCGAGGGCGTTTACATTACGTGACAATCTCAAGATCAAGAGAACAATTTTTTTAATAGGCACACATTTTTAAGAACCTGAGTATGCTAAATACACTAGACAGAAAATTTCTTATGCTGTGTATTTCATCAGCGCTCTTGCCTATCGGCACTGGCGCGGAGGTTTGTAGTTTTTGGTCCTTATATGTAACAGATGCTTTCCGAAGTGTGCAGACCAAACGCTACTATGGCAGTTAAATGCTGCTGAAACGTGCTGTCACGGCTCCCAAAGGAGTGCGAGGCACCTTCCCGAACATAGCCGAAGGGTTGGGGTTTGAGCCACGGTGTCAGTGAAAAAAACAGCAAATATATTCTCAGGAAGTTACAGAGGCGAATTAAACGCAAGCCTTTACAGGCATTTACGGACAACAGACTGGCAAGTTGCTACAAAGTACCTTGTACACGTATTTACACTACAGACGTACATTAATACATGATGTAAATGCCACACTAGCGATTCCAACTATTTCAGTCAAATTTACACTCTATCGGGTCACATGAAGATTGCACACATGAATTTACAATTGCAGAAGACAAGTGCTGTAAAAAGTTGAAATTGAAGTCAAGTTGGAAACGCGCATACGGTTCACCGGCGAACTCAGCGGCAGTCCACCAACAAAGACGATGCAGGATGAGCGGCTCCCGAAGGTGATGGTCCTTCCGGAGCCCTCGGGCAGTCTCGGGGTGTTGTGCGGTGGCGGCTTGGGGTTCCGGAAGTGATCGGTGGCGAGGAGCGCACTGAAGCTGAGGGACTGAGTCCGCTTCTGTTAAAGCCATCGGTCGCCCACGGACAAGACACTCGCGGCCACTGGTTCACGCATGCAGTTGTACTCCAAAAAAAGCAAACACCACCAAGAGCACCAGGTAGTTGATAAAGAGAGCAGAGATCACGTAGGCTCCGCACTTTCGACACTGCATGGTCGCCATGTTGAAGTTAGAAAAAGAAAGATACAACCAAAAGAAGGAGCACGTACACCACAACTTCTGTCCTGCAAGGCGGACCTTGCAGGAGGGAAACGTTTACCAAACTACAAAAGGTGTTCAAGGCTTCGGGCCTGTGAGGAGTGACTTTGACTTGGGAAAAAGTAAAACACAGGCAAAACAAGTAGCACGCGCGCCTCCGCTAGCGAACTGTTTGAGCCTAACTGGATGGAAACTAACAGGCGAAGACAACGGGCAGGTGTTCATGCTCTTGCATTGATCGAACCATGCCGAGATATACCGGCTACGTGGACATACTACATTAATCGACCCTAGAAGCCTACACATGCTTACTTACACAAGATATTATACATGTATAAATGCTACCACATTTTAGCGCATGCCAGCTCGCCCTACCCCTGGGCTTGAGCCTCGTAATTATAGAGGTACGCACATCGTGGCGCCAATATTGCACCTAGATGTTTTATTTTCTGCGTACCCTTTCATGGCCTGTTCATTCGCTTTCTTCGAGAGAAAATTTATAGGCTCTCCCCAGCGATCTGTAGTAGAATAATTGGCCTTAGAAACGGAGGCACTCTCTCAAAGAGTTCTTATGCGGATGCCGCGAAAGCTGTGAAGCCATAGAACACTTGTTCCTATTTACTAAAAATACCAAGTTTGCGTCTGCAGCGCGGTCGTATAGGAACCCAGAGGCGTGCCCGAATTCCTTCGTAGTAATAAAATTTTTCTCTCTCGCTCTCCGGTCTGGACGGACTCATCCGTCAAATAATCATTAAAACTCTACGTCATTCCACCCACATTTACAACAATACTTGAGATATTTCACTGAATCCGAAAGAAATTTTTTTCTATATGTTACCTTAGAGTAGTCATGCAAGTTTGATGGCAAGCTGCCTCCTGCAACATTCAAAGAACCCATTTCAAAGCGCAAAGCTCGGTATGCTATGTTTAGGCCAAATAACATATGTCAGACACTTGATTCTGCTCATATATTTCTAGCGGTAACGTGTTTATATTTATATTTAAGCTAGTCCGGACGTTCATCACGCAGGTAACAATAAAAAGTTCTACATGTGAATCCACTTCGCAGTCATTCAGTGTGCCGCTAGTCTACTTCTCTCGCCTCGATCTTCAACGAGTCCGCGCCTTACTATTTGTTCATTGGTAGGGGCTCATATAGGCAATACATTGCGACCTGGAAATGAACATCCGGTACGGAATAACATGCGTATTTCATTCTCACTATCTTGAAAGCAGCTGCTGATTTTGTGCACCATGCTAAGCTGCACTACTTGGCGCACTTGCAAACCAGACCGATCACACAATCTGAGCATCTATCTTCTGACGGCGCTGCTGTCTTGGCGACTGGACCTGCTCCTTCATCTTTACAATTTTTGTAACGTTGTTTCACGAAATATACACATAAGCAAAGCTAATCACACCGTCCATAAACATGTAGAACGCCTATATGTTTTATCCATTAGAGAGGCATAATTTTTTTCTCGCACAAACACAAAAGTTTTGTTTCATCTCGAAAACTTTTTTCATCGTTTTTATATGAAAGGCTAATTCTCCAGCCTTCTTTGCAATATGTCTTTTGCAGGTCTTCGAAAAGATAGAAATTACACACTGCGGTATTGGAACGACACGGAGAAGTGTTTTTAACTTACATTAACAGATCAAAAAGGTAAACATCGCTTCGCTGCATTTTATCTCTTCCCTATTGCACTACCTACTAACCACTTCGACTACTGCGGTATTGTTTTCATCATTTCAAAATTCTGCAGCGAAAATCTTTTATTCTTTAATTATGTTGTCTTTGCATAGACCACGATTTCTCCCTGTCGTTGGTTCCTTCCCGCAGCGCCCCTTTCGCCACGAACATAAAATATATGCACATGTATTGAAATTATGCTGCCAGTACACAACCCGAATAGAGTAAAGAGAAGAGTGTAAAATACTACAGCTCCTTACTTTCGGCGACATACTTTATGATGACCACGTTTATCTGTGAGGCTCCAATTTGACTTAGTTAATGTTTAGAAATCCCAGCATCTCTGAACTACACTCTGCCGGCACAAACAATTCATCCAGCTCTCCTGTAGAGCAGCGACGTTTCGGCTGTTTTCTTGCGCATTGCTGACTCATTGACGTGTGTATCTTTCAAGCACTGAGAGCGAAAATCTTGACCTCCGTCTCCATTAGAAATCCCTAAAGAAACTGCCGACACCGTGTTCGAAAAATGAACAAGTTGAGGCGTCTTCACCCTTCGCCCAATTACTGCATTTTGAAGGCGATGGCGGTCGCTTTGGCATGCGAAACATGCATTCAATTTCCAAACGCTTCAAACGCTATCTCTCAATACACCAAATTCCAGAGGAGCACGGCTGTTTCTTTGTGAATAGTCCCAATACGTCAACCATTCTACTTTTTTATTCAAAAACACCATAAAATCACGCAATTAAAGGAGCTACACCAGACTCGAGAACTCTTTCGGACGTCTGTCCATCGTAACTGTGCCTGCGGGTGTCTTTTGCAGCATGCGGTAATTATGTATCCGGACTGTTATTGTATAATGGTTGCAGTAAGACAGTTGAACCTGTTGGCGCAAATTTGTGCAGTTAGAGAGTTATGAGCGCGGTATCGTTCGTCACCTCTTCTTCCACGCGCAAACTAAATGCTCTCTCGAAGTAGCGTCACATCTTACGACACGCTAATGTAGTCGCTACGTGGTGCTATATATCAATTGAAACACGTAGTTCAAATTAACTAATGAAGGTAAACATCCCATAACAAAACATTTCATAACGATGAGTGGACATTAGCAGAAAGGGCTATTCCTCATGGGAGCTTTACATGTTCATGGATTGGATATCTCATTTTTAGGATGTAAATATATTTTCAAAGGAATATGACGAGCCGCGAATATCGTTCACTGTCCATTTCGCCATCTGTTTATCGATGTGTTACGGTGCTCACCATTTCCGTTGCCATTCGATGACGCAAACTTAAATTGCTTCGCATGAACAGATGTGTCGTCCACAACAAGAAACAGGCGTGGCACTTTCCCCGCTTCAAGTGGTGCCTGCATGGAGCACTACTCGTCAACTTCGCTGCAATTAAATTTTGACATCGGCGCGGCCATGTCCGGTAAACCTCCAATACGCTGCTGGCAGCGATATTTGCGGTCAAGGTCATCAACATCTATAACGAGGCAGTAACTAAAATAAGAAATAGCGGATTCAC
>JARKHS020036263.1:0-66795 GCA_030143305.2 Amblyomma americanum | reverse complement strand
ATGCCTGTGACATGTCGAAACATTCCAGTGTAGAATCACTCGATCAGTGATTCGCCTGCAGCTGCGCCAAACCGCAATTCCATTTGTTTTTGCCCGTTCCATCGATGCCACTCTTTCATCAGCCCCACGCGATCAGCTCGTCGCATTGCTTCATCGTTTCCGTCCGTCTTTCGGCTTCCCGCGCATTTCTCTGGCCGCACATTCGTCGTCACTCGCTCCATCGACACCGGCATGCTTGCTCTTTTTGGACCAGCGTCCGTATTGCGTGTAAGCCACTCTACGCAACGTAATTACCAAACAAATGGATGACATGCTTCACTGTGCCGTCACTCAGCCTTCCCTAAGCCATTCGGTCTCCCCCGTTGCTTCCGTAAGGAAGATGGACGGATCCACCCGCTTTTGTGTTGACTACCATCAACTCAGGATTACGAGAAAGGATACGTATCCACTACTGCATACTGACGATGCCATCGACTGCCCGCAAGGCGGGAAATTTTTTTCCTAACAGGACCTGCGCTCCGGCTACTGGAATATGTCCATGGCTGCTTCTTATCGGCAAAAGACGGTCCTTGTTACGCCAGATGACCTCTGCGAATTTAACGTGATACCGTTCGGCTTGTGCAGCGTGCCGGCCACATTAAAGCACATGATTGACACAATCTCTGCGGACTCAAGTGGCACTCGTGTCTGCGTTACCTCGACGATGTCTTCGTTTTTCTAGAGACTTTTCGCCCCACCTGGTCCGCCTCAAGCGCATCCTGCAATGTTCGGCGACGCCGGCTTGCAACTGAACTTGTGGAATTGCTTTTTCGCTCTCAGGTTGCCTACGATCTTCAGCTACGTCGTGTTCAGTGATTCCTGCTCCCTTGACATTGCCGACATGCCATCTGAGCAACACCGGGACCGCACATTCCTTGTATCTTCCCTCGTCGCTCTCCTATCGACGCCATTTCCGCATCCTGTGGCCCTGACTCTCCACCCTCAAGCCCTCCACATTGCAATACAGGACGGCCTGCTTTACAACCGCAACTACCTTTCCGACGGGTGCAGAAGGCTCCTGGTCATTCCTCGGCGCATCCGTTCCTATATATGCGCCCTCTTTTCACACCGACCCCCTGTGTGTTCACGCTTGTGTCGTGAAGAATTACACGCGCCTTTTACTCTGCTTCTATTGGCGAGGAATGCACCGCTTTATCCGACAATACGTTCGCTCCTGCCCGGAATGTCAACAACAAGCCCTCCTCACCTATCTACCGCTCCGATACGGCCCCTGCCCTGCCCCACGCGCCTATTCGACCACGTTGGTACTGATCTTTACGGCCCTTTCCCATCACTCAGGCTGGCCACCGCTGGGTCATAGCGGCGGCAATCACTTCCTCCGCTATGTAAATACCTCATCCTTGGCATCTGTGTCTGCACAAGATGTTGCATCTTTCATCTTGCATTGTCTCATTTTTCGCCATTGTTCACCTAAGGAACTACTGAGTGACCGGGGTCATGTCTTCCTCACCGTCGAAGCACTCCTTCACCAATGCCGCATTGTTTGCCGCTCTACAACGGTCTACCGCCCTCAAACCGTTTTATTGTCGAGCCTCAATTCCAGAAGCATATGGAATAAATGCCATGATCTAGAAGGTCTTCTGATCACACACGACCCATAAATACGATAACTGAAACGTGGCTCAATGAAGCCCTTCCGACACAGAAGCAATACGTAACACCCACAATATAGTTCGACATGCTAACAGCATGCGAGTATGGGGTGTAGCAATAGTTACAAAAAAGGAATTGGTTTGCACAGTAATTCCACATAACAGAGGCATCGAAATGGTCTTAATACTGCTGCAGTATTGTCACTTGAATATACTTATCGGTTCCATGTACAGGCCCCCTGATGCATACATTTCGGTTCTTGAACGATTGCATGATTTCTTGGGGAACACTGTAGACGATACAATCATGTAGTGATGTGTGGCGAATTTAACTTGCCAAAAAGTCAACTGGGAAATATTGCGCACCCTACTTTCATGTTAACACTTTGATCTTTTGCTTTACATTGTCTTTGCATTCAAATTAAAGCAGGTAGTACAAAAACCGACTCGTATTAAGTCAAGGTCAAGCTCGCTTCTTGACCTTGTGCTTATGAGTGACGCCATTGAGAGGTTCGGTTTTTCGGTTGACGTTATACCATGAATGTCTAACCGGGAAGCAGTGTTCTTTGAAAGAAACGCGGTGCGGCCGCCAACCCGTGCACTAAGAAAACAGTTTCTTGACTTTAACAATGCACTAGATGAAAGTATTAGATTTATTAGAGCAAGATTACGAAGAACTTGTCAAAAAACACGCCGATGGCCTCCAGAATGTTAATGGCCTAGGGGTGCTCTTTTATACTACCGTGCAAGAATGTATCACAGGATACGTTCGGGAGAAATTTACAAAAATGAATCGCATTAGTGTCTGGCTGACACATTAAATCCTCCAGTTAAAACGTCACATCCAGCTCATTGGATCCAGACGCAATACAGCAGGTCACACTATATTACAGTCCATTCGCACAGAGCTTCGCACGAAAATGAAGCAATCTAAGTTTGATTTCGTTAATGTCAAGATGCATAATTTTCTGTCTCCAGGGCCCCGAAACTTTTCAATGCACTTACACAGAACAGAGGCCCAGTTAGTAAGATTCTTTGGGACCAATGGGAAGTACACGATCCTTGTGGCATTGCATCAGCTTTCAACTGTTACTTTTCTTCAGTTTTTACAACGTACAATATGCGCGACCCTGAATTTCGTGTCCCCATTCCTTATCTTGCTAGACTTAATACCTGTGGAAGGAGTCGTTTCAGCCCTGCTTAATTTAGACGAAAGGAAGTCTTCAGATCCAGACGGATTCCCAAATGATTTTCTTTTCCGCTGGGGAGAATGGTGTGCAAAATACCTGGTGAACACCTATAACGAAAGCCTTCTAAATTGAGAAGTTCGACTGAATGGAAGGTTGCCAAGGTAATACGCATTCAAGAATCTAGTGATAAGCTCCGTGTAACTAACTATAGGCCAATATCACTATTGTATATTTTCGGCATGGTTACAAAACATTTCATCTTCAGGCACTTGAGTTCTTGTTTAGAAAGCAGCAATTTCTTCTGTAGTAGCCAACACAGATTTTGGCACTGTTGGTAAGCCGTAAAGCAACTAATTCATAAAAAATAACGAATTATTACCATGTCTAGATAAATATCGGCAAATAGACGCACTGTTTCTCGACTTCGCAAAGGCCTTTGATCGCGTTTCACACTCAAAGGTAATGGTAAAACTGTGACATGAGCTTCAAAATCAGCGTCTTGTCCAATGGCTTTACTCCTACCTTTCTGAACGACACCACTATGTTCAGATACCTCAGGAGCCCCCAAAGTTCTGTACTTGGTCCGCTATTGTTTCTTATTTATTTATAAGACTTGTCGTTTAACTCCCCAGTGCGGTGCTGATTTTTCCAAGACGACTGCGTTGTATACGTACCAATTCAAAAAGCAGAGGACTATTGCATGCTGAAGTATTACCTTTCCGAGGTGTCCAAGTGATTTCAGGCCTGACAGATGTCTAAGTACCTCTAAGTGTTTCAAAACGACAATAAAACCGTAAAAATTTGTTTTTTAGGAAAAGATTTGGTGCAGTAATTGTCTCACATATGTCGGTGGACACCGGAACCGCGCCGTAAGGGAAGAGAGGAAGGTGGAAGTGAAAGAAGAAAGGAAGAAAGAGGTGCCGTAGTGGAGGGCTCCGGAATAATTTCGACCATCAGGGGATCTTTAACGTGCACTGACATCGCACAGCACACCTGCCCTTTGTGCGTTTCGCCTCCATCGAAACGCGGCTGCTGCGCCCGGGTTCGAACCCGGGTGCTCCGGGTCGGTAGATGAACGCCTTAACCGCTGAGCCACCGCGGCGTGTAATGAGAATAACACGGAAGAAGTATTTTCTAAATTACACATACAAAATTAACGGTACAGCTATAAGTCATGTAAATGGGTACAAATACTTGGGAGCTGTACTTAACACTAATTTAAATTGGAGCTCTCACATCAGGCAAAGAGTTTCAAATGCGTCCAGAAAGCTTTGGCTGATAAGAAATCACCTCAAGCACTGCACAAGTAAAACAAAGTTAGCAGCTTATACTGCATTAGTACGCCCACAGCTGGAATCTTCCGAAGTCGTCTGAACCCCCACCAGCAAAATCAGATATAAATCGCATTGAAGGAGTTCAAAAGAAAGCACTTAGATCTATCTAAAACGCATATGGAAGGCACATTTCAATTACTAATCTATTGAGGCGACCCGAACTTCAGACACTTGAATTCCGCCGCAAGCTGCATCGCTTAAAAATTCTGCATAGTATTAATAATCAAACAAAAATTAACTTTGATGACAACATGCAATACAACACATCACACCCAACACGCAGCAAACACATTTCCACAGCTGTGGTGCCACAGCGGCTAAGGAAAGCTTTCCTGTTTTCTATTTTTTCCAAAGACGATATCCGAATGGAACGGGCTTCCTTGCGACGTGGTCTGCTTGACAAATCACAAGTCTTCCATATCTGCTGTCATGCATTTTTTCAAGCATAGTGTGTATTCTTAACTTTACGCCTATTCTTTTTTTTCTTTAGAAAGAACAGTGTGTTTGTTTCTGCTCATTCCGTGCTCACTTCTTTCTTTGCTTTGTTGAATTGCAATGTACAACGACGTATGCCTGTGCCGCTCCTGCCTTGGCCTCCAAAAGGCAGCTGGCATTATTTAATAAATGGATAAAATAAATGGCATGACAAAACTTTTCAAGCCAACATTGAATGACATGCTGGCCTAAGTACTTACCATCTTTCTGTTCTCTTCTCTTCTTCCCGTGTTTCTGAGCTGTTTTTTTTTTGCTTCTGTAAGATGTATCAACTTGCCCAAGTATCCGCCTTAACACAGTTAATGTACTTCGCATCTGACCACGCAAATTGTGACCGCATTCTCCTATTTCTCACGTACGCTTATAACACTGCCAAGCAGAGCACAACGGGCTCTCCAACGTTCTTCCTTATTTCTAACCGCGAGCCTGCCTGCACCATGGATACAGTGTTCCCGTTTTGCTCTGGTGTGCCCCAGGCCGTGACCCTATCTCAAGCAACCACATATGCTGAAGAATGCCGCCAGCTTGCCTGCTCTCTTACAACGCAGGGCCACACTCGCCATAAGCATATATGTGCTGCTCCCACGAGTCCGCTTCCGTCCTATGCTCCGGACTCACTCGTATGGCTTTTTGTTCGTCAACTGGTTCCTACCTGCCCAGGAAACTCCTTTCCAAGTATAAATGCCCATACCATGTGATCTGCCAGACCCCTAAAGTGAACTACATCACTGAACCGCTTTGGCCGCCCCCCGGTATGCGTCATCGCGGCCGAGAACAGTTCATGTCGACCGCCTCAAGCCATCCTACCATCTCCCTAGTGTGCGTGCTCCTCAAGCGGTCAGGATGTCTCCTTTTCCGCCGAGGGGTAATTTTAGCGTAGCAGCCACGCTCACTCACTGTGGTGAAAAGACGGCGATGACCTTGGGGTGTGAAGCTCGCAGCCCGAACGCTTCGCTGTACCGTTGTTGCGTGTTGCAGATTCAGCTGAGTCCCAACGGCCTCATACAGACGGAACAAATCCATTGCTACCGCGTTGTGTATATGGTCGCAAGTGCAATAGAGGCTATTAATTCAAACATCTGTTATTCAGATTAGCAATGGACGCTCGTGGCCGAACTTCTAACGTGTCCTTGTAGGGGGATAAAGTGTGGACACAGTATGGGTCGTTCGAATCAAGAACGGTCAAGCAGATTGATGCCCAGTATCTGAGACATAAATTGAGGTTTACCCGGTCTGACGGGTTAGCCCAGGTGGCCGTATATGCGGGCTCAGTACATTTTTCCAACAATCTCACAAAAGGGATCAAAGAACTTCTCAAGGCAATTATGAAATATGGTGGACCCAAACATCCGCCTCCTTCACGTCATTACACCCAGCGTGTAAGAGGTGTGATGCGCAGTGGATAAAAGACATTAAAAATAACTCGGATATTTAAGCATCTAAAAGCAAATAATTATCTGAAAACAAGCGTTTTTTTAGGAGGAGCTTTAACTGTAGAGGCATTAGCCGCGGATACAAGCGCAGACCTTTAATTTTCTGCCGCATTTATGGGCGCGCTGCGCGTAATAAGGAATCGCGGCGCGCCCGAGGGATGGCACAGGTGGCGTTGTTGGTGGAGTTGGCGTGTCGGCAAGGGAGCGACGCGACGAGTTTCTCTACCGAGAGCCTCACACTAGTGTGGAAGTGCCAGCGGGTGGTTTTACGGAAGATCAGATGGCTTTGTGCTAATTTGGGAAAGAAAATGATTGCAGTGTTTGGAATGCGCGGAGCCCTGAGGGGAAGTGGTGGGAGTTACACATCCTTAGAAACGATAGCTTTGCTTGGTTTCGGCCACTGTGTGCACGAAAGCCCTCAATAGTGCGTGGTGAATCCTCGGTGGTTATCGGCTTGAACCAGCGATCGTAAGACACAAGAATTTCTGGAAAAGCGACCGTCGTCCGGCTGGCCATCTATATTTATTTTAAGCACCTAGATTAAGGCTGCCGATGAGAGTGGTTTCCACATCCTCCTCGAAAAGCCTCTCGTGCTCTTTGTTCGTGTTTGTGTAGACTTTCGAAACAACTATGGGAAATGAGTCGGTAGCAGTCTTACAGTAGGTGGTCACCCAGATGTGATTAAGGAAAGGTTTCAGGGACAGAAAGGTTCAAAAAAGCAGCGGTTACGCGTCGTTACTCTGACTTTCGCGACTTACGTACCGTAGAATGAGTGTAATCATATTTTGTGACAATTTAGTACAGAGTATCAGGCAAAGCATGCCAATGTTCTGGTGAATTTTATGTATGAAGTAAGGTTCTGTTCCTGAGAACGTAACGTTGGTGAGAGAAATCACTTCTGCTGCTGTGGACATAAATCGGACTGAGGACGTCGAGAATATTCCGGAGCCACCCACTACGGCTCCTATTGCAGGCTTGGCTTTGCCATTTGCAAGTAAAATTCAAATTACTACTGTGATGGTTATTTTTGTTAGTGCAAATATACATAACGTTTATCTTTTTCTTCTTTATACATGATGCTGATTGCATTCCACCGCTTCTTTCTGCCGCTTAACTATTCGTGTATCTCCAACCCTCTGTTTTCCCGGTTGCATGAAAAACTGCACTTCTTTCAACGTTGCCACACTGCTCGGCCAAGCACTAGGGGAACGAGACATGTGTATTTCGACGGGTGGATTGATAATGAATTCAGCTTGTGGACAGTAATATAAGAAATAAACGACAAGCTTTCTGACTTGCTAATCAACAGCGCGAAATCCCAGCACGTAACAGAGAGAGGCGCAAGATGAGCACGTGTGTCTCAACATTAGATCCACTACAATAAAAGGCAGGACTGCGCGAGTAAGAAAGGACAGGAGACGTAGATAGAAAAATAAAATTATTGAACTGAACCAACAAGCACGCAAGAACGTTCGCTTAACAACGTTTTGCCACTTCGCCCATCTATCTTACAGCGGTCACAGACAGTTCCTTGCAACGCTTGCAGCTGGAAAAGGAATGGACCAGAATGCCACGATGACTGTAAGCCCGTTGATCGGTAAGAACGCTCAAACCCATAAACATATTCATGCGTTCTGTTCAGAGAAAGAAGGCAGACTTCCTTACAACTCGCCAAATCCTTATAGTGGGGATATGATACCCGCAACGTGCAGAAGTAACACAAGTTAGGAAACAAATGGTCGAGTCACAAAAAAACGACGGAAGTAGAGAAAGCAAAAGACCGATCATGGCTGTAAGCCGAATTATAACTAAAATGCAAAATGAAGTGCTTAAAACGCTTTGAATACCTCAGAAATAATCGTAAAATGATCAGCAAAAGGCTGCCCTATACGACTCGCGTAGTAGCGTTTGGACTGTACACTTCAGAAAGCATCTCTTACATGATGGACCGAAAACAATAAACCTCCGCGCCAGTACCGATAGGGAAGAGGGCTGATGAAATACACAGCTTAGGAAAATTTCTCTCTAGTATATTTAGCACACTCGGGCCATTAAAGATGTGTACCCATTAAAAATTTGTTCCCTTGATCTTGTGATCGCCACTTTCTGGATGTAGCTCTCGAGGGCATTTACATTACGTGGCGATCACAAGATCAAGGGAACAAATTTTTAATGGGCACACATCTTTAATGGTCGTGAGTATGCTGAATATACTTGACAGAAAATTTCCTATGCTGTGTATTTCATCAGTGCTCTTGACTATCGGCGCTGGCGCGGAGGATTATATTTTTCAGTCCTTATATGTAAGAGATCTTTTCCGAAGTGTACCAACCAAACGCTACTACGGCAGTGAAATGCTACTGAAACGTGCTGTCACTGCTCCCAAAGGAGTGCGAGGCACCTTCCCGAACCGAGCCAAAGGTGTAGAGTTTCACGCCCAGCATTAGCCCGTTTATGTCAAGCGTTGCGAATGAGGACAGAGCGACGGTGTCAATGAACAAAGACAGCAAATATATCCTCAGGGATTTGCAGAGGCGAATTGAACGCAAGCCTTTACAAGCATTTAAGGACAACAGACGGGCAAGTTAGTACAGAGTGCTTTGTGCACGTATTTACTCTACTGACGTGCATTCATAGGTAATGGGAATGCCACACTAGCAATTACAACTATTTCAGTCAAATTTACACTCCATCGGGTCGTCACATGAAGATTGCACACACGAATTTACAATTGCAGAAGACAAGTGCTGTAAAAAGTTGCAATTGAAGTCAAGTTGGAAAAGCGCATACAATTCACCGGCGAACTCAGCGGCAGTCCACCATTAAAGACGATGCAGGATGAGCGGCTCTCGAAGGTGATGGTCCTTCCGGAGCCCTCGGGCAGTCTCGGGGTGCTGTGCGGCGGCGGCTCTGGGTTCCGGGAGTGCTCGGTGGCGAGGAGCGCACTGAAGCTGAGGGAATGAGTCTGCTTCTGTTAAAGCCATCGGTCGCCCACGGAAAAGACACTCGCGGGCACTGGTTCACGCTCGAAGTTGGACTCCAAAAAAAGCAAACATCAACAAGCGCGCCAAGTAGTTGATAAAGATAGCAGAGATCACGTAGGCTCAGCACTTTCAACACTGCATGGTCGCCATGTTGAAGTTAGAAAAAGTAAGATACAACAAAAAGAAGGGGCATGTACACCACAACTTCAGTCCTGCAAGGGGGACCTTGCAGGAGAGAAACGTTTACTAAACTACAAAACGTGTTCAAGGCTTCGGGCCTGTGAGAAGTGACTTTGACTTGGGAAAAGGTAAAACACAGGCAAAACAAGCAGCACGCGCGCCTCCGCCAGCGAACTGTTTTAGCCTAACTGGATAGAAACTAACAGGCGAAGACAACGCGCAGGTGTTCATGCTCTTGCATTGAACGAACCACGCAGAGATATACCGGATACGTGGACATACTACATTAATCAACCTTAGAAGCCTACACATGCTTACTTACACAAGATATTATACATGTATAAATGCTACCGCATTTTAGCGCATGCCAGTTCGTCCTACCCCTGGGCTTGAGCCTCGTAATTATAGAGGTACGCACATAGTGGCGCCAAAATTGCACTTAGAGGTTTTATTTCCTGCGTACACTTTCATGGCCTGTTCATTCGCTTTCTTCTAGAGAAAATTTATAGGCTCTCCCCAGCGATCTGTAGTAGAATAATTGGCCTTAAAAACGGCGGCACTCTCTCAAAGAGTTCTTATGCGGATGCGGTGAAAGCTGTGAAGCCTTGTTCCTATTTACTAAAAATGCGAAGTTTGCGTCTGCAGCGCGGTCGTATAGGAACCCAGAGGCGTGCCCGAATTCCTTCATAGCAATAAAATTTTTCTCTCTCGCTCTCCGGTCTGGACGGACTCATCCGTCAAATAATCATTACAACCCTACGTCATTCCACCCACATTTACATCAATACTTGAGATATTTCGCTGAATCCGAAAGCAATTTTTTTCTATATCTTACCTTAGAGTAGTCATGCAAGTTGGATGGCAAGCTGCCTCCTGCAACATTCAAAGAACCCATTTCAAAGCGCAAAGCTCGGTATGTTATGTTTTAGCCAAATAGCATCTGTCAGACACTTAATTCTGCTCATATGTTTTTAGCGGTAACGTTTTTTTTTATATTTTTAAGCTAGTCCTGACGTTCTTCACACAGGTAACAATAAGAAGTTTCATGCGAAACCATTTCGCAGTCATTCAGTGTGCCGCGTCTACTTCTCTCGCCTCGATCTTCAACGAGTCCGCGCCTTACTATATGTTCATTGGTAAGGGCGCATATAGGCAATACATTGCGACCTGGAAAGGAACATCCGGTACGGATTAACATGCGTATTTCATTCTCACTATCTTGAAAGCAGCTGCTGATTCAGGCATACGTGCTTTGTGTACCATGCTAAGCTGCACTACTTGGCCCGCTTGCAAACCAGACATTTCACACAATCTGAGCATCTATCTTCTGACGGCGCTGCTGTCTTGGCGACTGGACCTGCTCCTTCATCTTTACAATTTTTGTAACGTTGTTTGACGAAATATACACATAAGCAAAGCTAATCACACCGCCCATAAACATGTAGAACGCCTATGTGTTTTATCCATTATAGAAGCACAATTTTTTTTGTCGCACAAACACAAAAGTTTTGTTTCATCTCGAAAACTTTTTTCATCGTTTTTATATGAAAGGCTAATTCTCCAACCTTCTTCACAATATGCCTTTTGCAGGTCTTCGAAAAGATAGAAATTAAACACTGCGGTATTGGAACGACACTGAGAAGTGTTTTTTACTTACATTAACAGATCAAAAAGGTAAATATCGCTTCGCTTCATTTTGTCGCTTCCCTATTGCACTACCTACTAACCACTTCGACTACTTCGATATTGTTTTCATCATTTCCAAATTCATCAACGAAAATCGTTTATTCTTTAATTATGTTGTCTTCTGCGTAGACCACGATTTCTCCCTGTCGTTGATTCCTTCCCGCAGCACCCCTTTCGCCACGAACATAAAATATATGCACGTATTGAAATTATGCTGCCAGTACACAACCAGAATAGAGTAAAGAGAAGAGTGTTAAATACTACAGCTCCTCACTTTCGGCGACATACTTTGATTATGATGACCACGTTTATCTGTGAGGCTCCAATTTTACTTCGTTAATGTTTAGAAATCTCAGCATCTCTGTACTTCACTCTGCCGGCACAAACAATTTATCCAGCTGTCCTGTAGTGCAGTGACGTTTTCTTGTGCCTCGCTGACTCATTGACGTGTGTATCTTTTAAGTACTGAGAGCGAAAATCTTAACCTCCACCTCCGTCAGAAACCCTTAAAGAAACTGCCGATACCGTGTTCAAAAAATGAACAAGTTAAGGCGTCTTCAACCTTCGCTTAATTAACTGGATTTTGAAGGCGTTAGCGGCCGCTGTGGCATGTAAAACATGCTTTCAATTTCCAAATGCTTCAAACGCTATCTCTCAATACACCAAATTCCAGGGGAGCACGGCTGTTTCTTTGTGAATAGTCCCAATACGGCAACCACTCTACTTTTTTATCCAAAAACACCATAAAATCACGCAATTAAAGGAGCTGCACCAGGCTCCAGAACTCTTCCGGACGCCTGCCCATCGAAACTGCGCTTACGGGTGTCTTTTGCGGCAAGCGGTAATTATGCATCCGGACTGTTATTGTGTAAGGATTGCAGTAAGACACTTGAACCTGTTGGCGCCAATTTGTGCAGTTAGAGAGCTATGAGCGCGGTATCGTTCGTCACCTCTTCTTCTAGGCGAAACTAAATGCTCTCTCGAAGTAGCGTCACCTCTTACGCACACGCTAATTTAGTCGCTACGTGGTGCTATATATCAATTGCAGCACGTAGTTCAAATTAACTAATGCAGGTATACATCCCATAACAAAACATTTCATAACGATGAGTGGACATTAGCAGAAAGGGCTATTCCTCATGGGAGCTTTACATCTTCATGGATAGGGTATCTCATTTTTAGGATAGAGCCGCCGCGGTGGCTGAGTGGTTATGGCGCTCGGCTGCTGGCCCGAAAGACGCGGTTTCTATCCCGGCCGCGGCGGTCGAATTTCGATGGAGGCGAAATTCTGGAGGCCCGTGTACTGTGCGATGTCAGTGCAAGTTAAAGAACCCCAGGTGGTCGAAATTCCCGGAGCCCTTCACTACGCCGTCTCTCATAGCCTGAGTCGCTTTGGGACGTTTAACCCCCATAAACCATAAAGCAAACCACTTTTAAGATGTAAATATATTTTCAAAGGAATATGACGAGCCCCCAATAGCGTTCATGGTTCATTTCGCCATCTATTTATCGATGTGTTACGGTGCTCACCATTTCCGTCGCCATTCGATGACGCTAACTTAAATTGCTTCGCATGAACAGATGTGTCGTCCAAAACAAGAAACAGGCGTGGCACTTTCTCCGCTTCAAGTGGTGCCTGCATGGAGCACTACTCGTCAACTTCGCTGCAATTAAATTTTGACATCGGCGCGGCCATGTCCGGGAAACCTCCAATACGCTGCTGGCAGCGATAGTTGCGGTCAAGGTCATCAACATCTATAGCGAGGCAGTAACTATAATAAAAAATAGCGGATTCACTTACACATCATCATAACCAGGTTCAACTGCATAACTATACGTTACTGAAAAAAATACTCGGAAATAGATAAGAAATTTTACATAGGCACTATTGACTGCTTACGCGTGCGTATGAGTGAGCATTTACATGCAGAACTACGCAAGGTAGATGAACAATCAGTCTTCTGTATGCTTCAGATGCTGCCGTGCCCAGCGCCTGCGAATCCAGCACGAGGCGCATTTGTTGCTTAATGGCATGGCGTCTCCAAATGGTGTCCCGGTGCGCAGTACACGGCGCATGTTGACGTAGAATGATGATGCAAGCACTGGCGCTGGAGGGTAAGATATTTATCCAGATATCCAAGCGGCGCGTGGTGGTCATGCGCAGATGCGTTGGCCACGGTGATGCTGCTCCGAAATGAAATTCGGTGCCACGCCAAAACATGCTCTGAGATCCTCCAAATTTCGTGCCATTGACGGCGGACGCCGACTTTTGTGTTATTGGGACATATAATGATTTCGCAATAAAACGTAATTTCAAGTTTAAGTGAGCGGTGTCCGCCGTTAGAAAGCACAGTGTTTCTAGATGCACTCCTGTTCTTTCGGATTCCTCAAGTGGAACCCTGATGAGAAGCTGTGTTTTTGTTTTGTTTTTTCTCAGAGTTTAAGCTTGAGTTTCACCATCATTCTCACCGCCGGCTTTGCTGTAGTTTGGAGACGGTGTTCGCTTTAGTTTGCGGCGAATAATATCTAATAGCATTTTCTGTTTAAAAGATCCTAGCTAACTGTTTTACTTGTGATGCTAGAACCTCTCATTCTCGTTCTTATTAAATGGTAGTACCTTTGTTAAGCCTAAGCTAAACCTCTTTGTCAAGGCCACCAAACTTCCTAAGTCCATCCCTTCGCCTATATCTACCAATCAATAAAAATTACTAATGCGCCGTGGAGCGATTGATGAAAAGTTCTGCAGTCATTCTGAACTATATTCATCAAAGGACTCCCCTTATCAATGTCATGATACTGAACGATGATGCGCAACAAAACGGATGTTTTATATTAGATTATTGTCCAGATGGACCGCTGCTCCAAAGGGTCTGTGTGCCTATTGAGGCCTTTGTTTGTGTGGATATATTGATTTATTCTATTCAAAAAAGCCAGCAAATGAACACAGTAGCCACACTTGTGAGATTTGAAGTACAAGCATCTCCCACCGGTTAACACATAAAAATTGTAATAATGCAGCCAATGGCACCCGAACTTCCTATTATAGGAGAGGATGGCCTGTATAATAGTAAAGTGAAACAAAGATGAATCATATTATTCTATAATCGAAGACCTGTACTGCGGGCATTAAATCCGACGTGAAGGCAACATAATGCGACTAGATTGTTGGTTAAAGTGCGTGTTTGCTAGCCCGACGTATCTCTGCTTGGCCAGACGGTAAGACTTAATGAATAGCGAGCCGTAATGAAGTAGCAAAGAATGAATTCCCTACGGCTTAAGATAGTCATTCATGCTGATGCAATTTTGATGAAAGTGGCATTTTCTTGAATTGACGTTGTAGTCTTCCGGTCGTAATACTTACAAGCTGGATTAAATACCGCTGGAATGATGCCAGCCAGTGATAGGACCGCAGATCCAGATCTGGTCCAGGTTTAGGCTTAAACTTCCGTATAACATCCAACGGCGAGAGGGAACCCTGTACTATCGGCTAAAGCTTCGCGCCGTCAGTATTAAACGGTCACTCCACAGGAGAAGAAGTTCAATCTAGCTCTCTGTTCATGCAATATCCAGGAGACAATATTTGTCAGTACGCTCACTATGGCGTGGCGAACCATTTGCAGACCGAAGTGTCCTTGCTGCGGGTTGCCGCCGTTGTAAAGTGGGCGCTCTCCCGGTCGCATCAGCTGCTGTTGTCACGCGGCAGCGTATATAGCTCTTTCGTGGAAAAGCCGAAGACATCGTAGTAGTAGTTGTAGTAGTATTTGTCGGCACCGCGAGTCAGGAATAATTGCGGGCTGTGTAAATAATCAGAGTGCATGCCCACCTATTGAATGAAAAAGCCTGGGTCAAGACTGCGAATCGAACAAGGGCCTTTGGCGTTCGGGGCGGGGGCGCTTCCACTCTGCCACGGAGGCTCGACGTATGGACTTGAATAAAGGCGCGCTTAGGGAATGCACAGGTACTTAGGCTTACATGATTAATTATGAGCATATAAATTACAGATGCCGGAATTGAAAGACTATCATGCGTTTCAGGTAAATTTCCTCCGGGCTTGCTGTGGAGTCGTAGCGCTATCGTATGGGACCCACTGAAACCCCCTTCGCCATGCATGGTGCCGGCCCGGCAGATGGCGCGCGCATAGGCGACCTTTCTGCGTCGGAGTGGTGTCATTGGTTTGTGAACTGGTGTGATGGAATCGCAGCCGTCTACAAGTGCTAGTGTGCAGCAACGTCGGTATTTCTAGAGGCCTTCTAGGGACTCCGAGCGTTTTATCCAGCGGGCAAGGCGTCGTGCCGAGCGGGCGATGGCGTTCCGTGGACCCGTTGGCAGCACTGCGACACGCTGTCGCGTCCCACTCTGAAAGACGAAGCTTAAGCGTCCTTCATTTTTATTTTTGCCACCTGTTGAAACCGAATTTTCGTAGTATGTTCTAATGCGTCCACCGGTTCTAGGATGTTCATCTGGTAAATTAAGTTGCAGTGACCTAATGAACTGAAAGCCACATGGCCAAACTGCTCTCCCCTTCTTTTCGATCTTCGCATAATGTGCTGATGAACGAAGAAGTGCTTTGGGGACACTGAAAAGGGTGTGACGAGATAGCTTTAATAGATCCCTTCAGTGGCCCAGGGGTCGAGGGGTAGCGCGCCCGGCTTACGCCCCAAACGGCAGTTCGAATCCCGGCGGTACCGTTGTTCTGTTCAGCGCAGCTGCTTTTGTTTTTCTCAGAGACGCTACGTAATGATGGTGGAATGTGGTCACTGCCCAGTAGGCCTCATCGCAGTTGTACTGTGATCGTTGTGGGGTGCTGGAATTACCCCCATCAGGTGTTGTGGTTGTGACGTGACGACCGTCTCGACCAATGCGCATTTTGCGCTGACGCCACCGCCAAGCGGATCATTGATGCGCAAGTGGCATGGTCTTGAAGCGCAGCTAACCGTTAGTGCGTAATTAGGAGTACTACGCTGATTTCTCAAGGTCACGGGGTGCCATGGTCTCAAGCTTCCACTCCACTCTTCGGAGAGGGCAGGTTAAGGGGAAGCGAAAAAGCCTTCAAAGCCTCTACCACAACCCACCCTCCACCACCAGAAGCCTCAGCTAATCAAATATAGTGAGACGCAATGAAAAGACGCGCTTGGTTAGTGGCACTAAGACCATTTGTCGAGTTAAAGGCTCGTCCAGTCTCAGTAAAAGCCTTGAAGAAAGGCAATGCGATTAGCGCTCCTAGGGAGGGGGGGGGGGGGGAGCACTAGAGTCCTTGGCTCGGCGATGTGCTCCCTGCTGACGCCCGCGCTTCGCGTGGAGAGCGCGTATGACGGGCCCCTAAACGGTGCGCACCCCAAAGTTCTACACCAGTGAGCTCATTTAGTTTTTCTCTGGCGTGTCATGTGTGCGGACGTGCTTGGATGTCCACTCACCTGACCCATGCGGATATGGAGAAGGGGCCACAGCCGGGTGCGCTCATTGTGCGCAGCAACGTCTTCGGTGCCAGGGACAGCGAGAACGGCATCGGCAGTTGCTAAAGCCACACTTGGCTTATCGCAATGTGCGACAATTGTTTTTAGTGCGCTGGCAAGTCTCTGTCTCGAAAAAGCCCATGGTCTGAGCGTGTGAACCCACCTATAGACCAGCAGAAATAAAGTAAATATGGCCGCGACTATGGCGCGCCTGTGTTTTGAACCAGCGGCAACGCAAGCAGATCACGTTTGGAGGACACTACGCGAAAGGATTATGCTGCCGCCGACTTTTTTTTCCAATGTTCAGAGCGAGCAACCTGAATACATGCGAATGTTGCGTGATCTAACCTGGCAAACTTGAAGCGTTTTTAAGTCTCAGTGCAATCTCAGCTGCGGCTGCATTTGAATATTATTGTATCGTTATTATTACTTTGCTCTGCTACTGCTGTAACTTTTTTTGAAACGGAAATAAAGACTATGCTCTCGCCGCAACCGGTCACCGCTCGTGCTTAAATGCCACCCTTTTGCGCTGTGCATTGCATGTCGTCGTCTTCATCAACTTCCATCTGCGCGCAATGCATCCAGAACGCATCGCAGTCGCAGTGCCCTATTAAGGTGCGTTGAGTGGTCCCAAAATTCTATAGTACGCTACCACTGAGTTTCCCAGTAGCTAATTTAACTGACCTTTGCCGGAAGCCTGACCTTGGATCCCTAGCCTCGAACCGAAAGCCAACTAAAACCAAACATACTAGCCCATATACTTCAATTTTGCCAAGTAAGCTAAATCGGCTGTAATTCTTTCACGGAACGTTTATATTTAAAAAGCCATCGTGTCAATGGTGCCGGTCATTATGGACATAACACGCATTCACGGTGACGTAACGCGATGCTGCTGAAACCCGTCGTTTTTCGACCGAGTTTGTTTCGATAACAGCCGTAAATTCTCCGCTATTCAGTTGGGTGACCATCCCAAAGTGTGAGTGTGCCCCGTAAAGTGCTTGAGCGGCTTCATCTGCGGCCAGCGACGACCGTAATACTGAAGCTCGCAAATGGCACCGTCCTTCAGCCAAGCTGTCACGGGTTTCCGACGGAATTTTCATCCAATCGAGAATAACCAAACCGGCCATGAAGCTTTGTCTGTCTCTTCTTGTTTGCGACGTAACCAGATACTCGCATTCCTATGCCGATGGACCATAACACGCGTTTCTTATCTGCGGAATAGGATTACTTTTATTGCTAGTGTCACTTCAACACCTACGAAAATAACTCAATCTAGTGCTTCAACCCGCATCATTCCAATCGGAAGATTTTGTCATCCGTACCGTTTTCTTATGTAGTCGCACGTTCAAGTCTGCCAATTGCGCCACATCACTGTTGTGCAGTTCTTCCCTCTTGCCTACGGTGTCTACCGTTTCAGCAAGTGAATTACATGCCCTTGACACTTACGTGGGTTGGGTAGATCCTGTGTTGTGCGATGGACACTTGTATAGGCCTTCGTCCCTGCAGTTGTGAAGGTGTAGTAGTGCATCCTATTGATCGTCACGAAAGCCCTGACCTCTTGGTGCATTGGTACAACGACTAATTTTTTAAACCCAGATTCGTAGAAACATTTAACTCTCAATTTCTTCCTTTCTAGGCAAATTTTAGCCTTCCTATTATATATGTTTCCCAAGACGTACAGTTCGAATCTTTATGAACATTTTCATGTCGCTGATCACAACACACGTGCGCGAGCCATTATGACCTCATTGTACAGGTCTTGTGCTCGACATTTTGCTCTGTAAACCGCCTGACGTTGCGTTCAACGTAACGGTGTTGTCAGCTTTTAGCCACCACAACAATGTTGTGGCATATTCGACAGCTGTGGACGCTTAGGAAGCAAAAACACACTGCCGAAATATGTATGTGCACTGCAAAGCCAATTACGAGGCAATTACGCGGCTTTTCAGCCACGCGATGAAACTTTTGATTCAGCTGCAAACAACTAAAGCATTGATGAACAAAGAATCATTTTTAAAAAGAATTGATTTCAGCCTCGTCAGGCGTTCTTCAAGTCAGGAGCTATCTCTTTTTTCCAGGCATATTTTTAGCGCAAAGGACGGGACGAGAACAGACAAGACGAGCACGGGCGCTGTTCTCGTCCCGTCCTTTGCGCTAAAAATATGCCTGGAAAATCCGAACACCAACTAGCCCAACAACTCACCCTGTTGAGCTATCTCTTCGAGGCCAAGCTCGAGGAAAACCTTAGTTCAATGCAAAATTAAGTCCTTCCTTCTAAAACGAAAAAGCGTCGATTGTACTAAAAGTGCAAGGCGTGCTATTCCCTGCACGTTTCGTCCTGAGAGCTAATAAACTTGGGTCCTGGCGAATGTTTTGCATAACTAAGACTTCTTTTTCTTAAAATCTGCGAAAGGCTTCTGAGCTCTTCACAATATAACGCGTTAAGGTAACTTATGTGTAGATAACGTCATCTTCTGTCTTATTCTAATGCTATTAGCTTTGCGTTGCTTGTTGAGGTAAACCACATGAAAGGGGTAACCTTCTGAGTCGATGGTGTTTTAAACTATGGAGAGATCCCAAATAGGACATGGCTCGTGATGCTCATGACATAACTGCAATATATATAACGGAAATGAAATGAGGGGCTCGTTTGACAAACATATGAAGGAAGCCAACAATCACCGAAATCAAGCTGCATAGAGGAATGTTATTATTATTATTATTATTATTATTATTATTATTATTATTATTATTATTATTATTATTATTATTATTATTATTATTATTATTATTATTATTATTATTATTATTATTATTATTATTTTATTTTGGAGCGCCAATCAATGGGAGTGAAACACATTGATTAATCTGTCGCTTGAAGAAAATTACTTATAGAGCGGCAGAACAAACAACCATGCCGCCGGTGGGATGCGAACCCACGACCTGCGTTTAAGCGAAAGATTAATCGAAGTGTTATTCTTCCATTGATTGGCACCCCAAATGAAATAATAATGATAACAACATTCCTCTACGCACCTTGGTTTCGGTAACTGTTGGCTTCATTCATTT
Organism: Amblyomma americanum; assembly: GCA_030143305.2. Taxonomy (NCBI): domain Eukaryota; kingdom Metazoa; phylum Arthropoda; class Arachnida; order Ixodida; family Ixodidae; genus Amblyomma; species Amblyomma americanum. The sequence continues at coordinate 47,319 of JARKHS020036263.1, read as the reverse complement.
ATATATATATATATATATATATATATATATATATATATATTTAACAGAAGTGGGCACTTCTACAAAGACACTTTTATTTATCAACGTTTCGACCGCGGTGCGGTCTTCTTCAGGACTGTAGTGGTCTCGCGTCAGATGGACGTTTTAAGTTTGTGAGCTCAAGAGGAGGGAGAAAGGAGTGTAACACGCAAATAGCAACAACGGTTCAAAAAACTGAAAAAAAAAATAAAGATGGGGGTGCGGGGAGCAGACCGGGAAAATATTGGGGGAGGAAGCAAAAAAATAGAAATAAAAGAAAAAAAGGGGGAAAACTAGTATAGTAAGGAAGGGTGGGGTACAAAAGGAGATGGCGAAACGAGAGAAAGGGAGAGGAAGACGGTGCGGGGGACATGGGCAGCACGGCAACCACAGGCGTACGAAAGCAAAACGTGCAAACAAACGTGCCCCGCCGCGGTGGCTCAGTGGTTAGGGCGCTCGACTACTGATCCGGAGTTCCCGGGTTCGAACCCGACCGCGGCGGCTGCGTTTTTATGGAGGAAAAACGCTAAGGCGCCCGTGTGCTGTGCGATGTCAGTGCACGTTAAAGATCCCCAGGTGGTCGAAATTATTCCGGAGCCCTCCACTACGGCACCTATTCTTCCTTTCTTCTTTCACTCCCTCCTTTATCCCTTCCCATACGGCGCGGTTCAGGTGTCCAACGATATATGAGACAGATACTGCGCCATTTCCATTCCACCAAAAACCAATTATTATTATTATTATTAAACAAAACACACAAACAAAATGCACAAACACAAAGGGCGCCGCTGCAGATGCGTGGCCAAAGAGGAGCCGCTGCGCAAATGACACTGGCAGTGACGAACAGGCCAAACCAGGCGCCTTTTGGGGGTCTCACTAATTTCCGGTGAGCCGAGGGCTAGAACGTTAAGGAAGGAGCGGGCTACGTTAACGAGCACATGTCTAAGAACTTACTCACGGGGTCTGGGTTTCACTGAACGGTGCACCCCTCTCCGTGGGTGGGTCGTTGAACCGACCTCGCCGGGAATACTTGTTTGTAGGGGAGGAGGGCTGGGCTAGCTGTGTGCAAAGATTTCAAATTGTCGGAAAATGTAAGGAAAGAACGTCAAAAGCTTATCAATACTGCACGAGGCAGGATAGTGTAAGCAAGGAGGGGTATGATTGCCTGGGATATACACTAGGAGTTATAAAAGGTATATCTGAGTTAGCCAATTAACGAGAAGTGTAGTATTATTTTGTTTCGAGGTCGTGAATAAAAGAAAGGGTACCAGGCTTTTCGTTAAGACCTTCTTGAATAGTATTAAACTTGTGGATAAAATAGGATTCACGCTGTTCACGTTCTCGCCTGTTTTTGAAGCCCCCTTGAATAATTGTTACTTTTAGTTGGTCAAATGGGTGTCCTTCTGCGTTTACATGCTTGGATAGGGGAAGGTTTGGGAGAGACTTGGCGTGTGCGCGGTGATTGTTAAATCGAATGCGGAATGCAGTGTTTGTCTGTCCTATGTATTGCTGGTTACACAAAGTGCATTCAAGAAGGTAAATAATGTTTGATGAGTCGCAGTCAAGTTACCGTTGATTGAATGCTGGAAAACTGACCTCGTACTAGTTGCGGAACACGTAGTCTGCATGTGCCTGCAAACTTTGCAGCGACCCTTACCACAGGGCTGGCATCCATATTTTGGGGTTTTGTGTTCCTTGGAGTGGACTAGGTGGTTCTGAATGTTTTTGGCACGCCTGTAAATCACGCGGGGTGCGCATGTAAATATTTTCGATAGTCGTTGACTTTGCTGGAGAATGTTAAAGTGCTTATTAAGAATTCTGTTTATGTTCGGTGCTTTACTGTTAAATGTGAGGATAAGGTTTGTAGTGTAATCATTTCGGTTATCTATTTGGTGCCCCTGGAGTATTTGACTACGGTTAAGATTTGAAGCTCTGCTTATGGCGTCATCAATAAGGGAACGTGGATAGCGCTGTGTTAAGAGCACGTTGCGCATGTGTTCGGAGTTTTCATGAAAGTCTAGGTCGTTACAGCAGATTCTTCGAAAACGATGGGCCTGCGAATAAGGGATGCTGGTTTTGCAGTGACGGGGGTGGGCGCTTTGAAAATGTAGATATTTTTGTGAGTCGGTTGGTTTTCTATAAACGGTTGTACGAACTGACCCCTTGTCCACCATAATGTCAACATCAAGAAAATTGATTTGACTGGCTGAGTAGGTGTGCGTAAACTTTATGTTTGGGTGCACGGAGTTGAAACTGTCAATGAAATGGATAAGTTGTTGTTCTGTGTTTGTCCATATTATAAAAATATCATCCAAATAGCGCTTGTAAAAGTACGGCTGAATTGTACAAGAAGAAAGAAATTTTGACTCTATATGATGCATGAAGATATTGGCATAATTTGGGGCCATTCTTGTTCCCATAGCGGTGCCACTTACTTGCAGATAATATTGAAGATCAAATTCGAAGCTATTATATTCTAACACAATTTTGGCTAGTGTTCCTAACACGTTTGGGCTTGGAGATTCATGAGGTTTCTGCTGTTCATAAGATTCTAAAAGGGCTGCAATGCCGTCGGCATGGGGAATGTTTGTGTATAAAGATGTTACATCCATGGTCACAAGAAAGGCTCCTTCTGGTAATGTTATATTGTCTATCTGGCGGAGAAAGTGGTTTGTATCTTTGATGTAGGATGGATGTGTGGCTGGAATGTGGCTAATTAGAGTGTCAATGTACTTTGATATTGGTTCTGTGAGAGTGCCGATTCCTGAAATTATTGGCCGTCCAGGAATACCAGCTTTATGTAATTTAGGGAGCATGTAGAAACGCCCAGGATAAGGATGGGTAGCCGTGAGTGCCTTGCATAGTTTCGGGGAGATTTCATTGTGTTTTATGAGGTCGAGGAGAATGTCAGATATAGCTTTTGAGTGCTCGTCGGTGGGGTCGCCATGCAGTTGTTATAAAAATGGTTGTCAGAAAGCTGTCGGATGCCTTCTGCTATATAGTCATCCCTGTTCAAGATAACAATGCCTCCGCCCTTATCAGCTGGCTTTATGACGATGTCGGTACGGTTGCTGAGCGCCTCGAGAGCAGTACGTTCTCTTTTAGAAAGATTGTCTGGTCCTAACCTGCGGTTCTTAAAATTTTCAACAATGTCATTTTGAACTGCCTTAATATAGATATCCAAGTGTTTTTCCCGCCCGATGTTGGGAGTCCAATTTTGGTTTGCTGGGTGGAAGTCCGTGTTTTGGTGGGGGTTTTCGGGCTTATCAAAAAAGTATTCTCTCAGGCGAAGTTTTCTGGCGAAGTCGTCAAGACCTTTCAGGAGTTGGAATTCATTGAATTTGCCTGTGCGGGGGCAAAAAGTCAGCCCTCTAGATAGGACGGCTCGCTCATACTCTGTGAGCGGTGTTAGAGATAGATTGGTGATGTTGTCTACACTGTGATGGCCCTGTTTTGAGAGGGTTTGCCCTTGGCTGACCTTTGATTGAGCGATATCGGGGTTGGGAGAATTTGATCCAACCGAACTTAGTACTTCTTTCATCCATTCGTCATGGGGAACTTTGTCCCGTGTAAATTTTCTAATTTTGATTATGCCAATTTCTGAAGTTTTTTTTTGTTTTGAAACGTTCTAGTTCCTCGGCCTCCAGCGCGGAAACAAGAAGATTATTCCGAGCCCGACGCTCCTCCGTTCCCAGTATCACCGAAGCTTTCTCAGAGTGCCGAATTGTGATTTTGAGTAACTCTAGGGAAGCTGATTTTAATATGTCGTTCCATTGCTTTTTGTCTCCTTCTGATAGATTATTCATTGCTGGTATCAGCTTCACTTGTAGACCTTTCGGTACGATATTAGCCCGAAGGTACGTTTTTAAGGTTTTAACATGAAGGTCATGTCTAAGCCGCTTATCAATTATTTTTCGTAATTTAATAAAAGCTGAAGATTTGAAACAGGGCTGCCGGTGATATGAGAACAAGGGAGGCGGAGTACTCACGCGGCCTGTGTATCAGTCCCGGCGCACTCGCTGGGCGGAACCACAACGCTTCCGGAGGTCATATGATAAAACAGGGGTGCTGGGGATCAGTCCACAGTTATATGACGGGCTGCTGGTGATGGGTTGCTGTTCTGGTGTAGAATCCACGGCAGGTTTTTGCCTCGGTTGCATACCTCTCTTCGGGCTTGCCTCTCGACACGATGGCTTGTTTGATGTGCTCGCCTGGGCTGAGGTGCTTGCTGTAGGAGAATGTGCTGCTGCTGTGCCACTGGTGGTCTGGGGTGGCTGTTTTAGTGCGGCGCTGCAGTGTCCCCTCGATGTCCGGGAGGTGAGTGGTGGCCTGGTGGTGATGTCTGGACGGCTGGCTGCTGCTTGTCTAGTAGACATAGCATTTTGTCCTACGACTTGTGCAAATGTTCGAGGCTCTGGAGTACTCATCGAATTTTGTTGCTGCCGAGGCTGTGGACGTTGTGGCGCGTAGTCTCTCCATTGCCCCAATGTGAGGTGGCGAATTTGGAGGAGTAAATTATAGATATTCCATGACAGCAGCGAGACTCCACCGAAGCTGGGGTGCACGCCGTCTCCTGCTGCCTTGCTTTCTAAGCGAAGCTGAGTCTCTGGCTGCCGCACTTGGCGAACGAGTTTCTTGGCGTGAATGCACGGCTTGCGGCTTGGATTAGTTGCAGTGCTGAACTGTTTCCATCTTGCGATTTTTGTTTATCTGTGTATCAGTATTGTTCTGGCCATTGCAACATACCAAGAGCTTGAACTGGCATCACCGACCTTTCTGCTAGGAAAGCACCGGTAGGTCAAGTTCTTATCTTTCCGGTAGATGTAAAATGAAGTTACGCGCGTACTCTTCTTAAACTTTTTTTTAATTTTTGCCGTGCAGGTAGTTTTGAGGCAAGAAATACGCGCTCAAGAGTTGTTTTCTTTGCTCTGTCACTTTAAACGCAGTGAACAATATTGTTTATGATGACTCATAATTGGAAGGAACGTTGCTGCGCTACAACACGTTGACGGAACCTGCATGGATTCTCGACTAACTTTTATTCGGTAACCCAGAAAGAATGCAGGAATATATTAGACGTCAAAACTGCTCTTTTACCGGCTATTATGTTTTGTTTCTTCGTTGCTGACTCTATATATTCCTTCTGGCTGTACCAGTAAAGTAAATTTCAAATCTCCTCATGTCCAGTTCTTTTCTTATTGCGTCAATGTGTCGTATAGCAGTACTATTCTTTTTCTCATGTTTCAAAGATTTCTTTGTTCTTGTACAGGCGTTAGCATTTTTAAGGTCCTGCTAAGATGCCTTACAAGGAATTTAAGTAAATATAATATATAATTACCGTACCGTATTGTGTTTTTGACGTCCGCTTTCGGAACGTTTTTTTTTTTCTTGCGCGAAACGAATGCGCAGAAGGCTTCGATACTGGCTTTGCGTTCGATGTAACTGGATATGTTTTGTATGTGCCTGTCCTTATGGTTATTTCTTTTTCTTTTCAGAAAGACTGAAATGTGAACTGCACCAATGGGACGAGAAAGTCGATGTAAGACGCGGTCCCACCTTCAGCCACCAGCTCGTCAATCACCGTGGATGCGAACTTGAGTTCGTAGCTACGAATACTGCAGCGGTGAACCTCCAGTTATAGTATATGATATGCAATTGTGCAAAAATAAGAATCCACCACTCCAGTAAAACACAGTCGACGGCAAGCTTATTTTGATGTTGCTAGAGGAACCAACCGGCTGAAATTTTTTTAATAAAAAATTATGAACGTTTACAGCCCGCTACAACTTTGCCCTAAGATTTCGGCGGTGGATTCGCGAACTGTTGCGTATGGTGCTTTCGCGGACTGCGCTGCAGGGAGTCATTATAAAAAGCGATAATTTGCAGGTTTTCTGATAGCTTCAAACATTGAAAAATATGTGATCGCTTAAAGCAAGGATGACCGCTCTCTTTCATTATTTGTTGGTGGATCTGTTTTCAGACAAACAGGTTAGTCTGGAAATCCTTTCTTTAAATTGAAGTTAAGAAACTGTGTTGTTGATTTGCATTTAGCATCTACAAAATAAGTAGAAAAGATTTTGTCATTGCCCAATAAACAGGCGAAATATAGTGCCTCCATCGGAGAAATTTTACCTTCGATTGCTTTCTTCTGGAACTTAAGGCGACGTCTGTAGGGATAACGCGACTCAGTACATCCCTTCAGCAGCAATTTAAATTGCCAAGGAAGATGGTGAGTGGCGAATGCTACACTGAACGCACTACATAGAAAATACAGATTAAGTCTACTTGAGTTCTTGATGCATAATTAAGAAGGATGGGCAAAGAGCCTCAAACACGGATCTTGACAAGGACCATGTTCGTAGTAGATATAAGTCAGTTGAGATTCACGGTCAGTCACCAAAAGCGGGCGGCCGCGGGCGAGCTGATGTAGGCGTTTCATCAGTGCAATTGCATCTGCCCAGCCCACATGCAATGCTGCGAAAGCAGAATCGTGCTTTCAAAGTGCTTATGCCTGTCTTCTCAGGTACAGTACATAGATCACATTAACTACAGAAGCAGTTTCATTACCGGATGCGCATAAAACAGGGAATTAAACCTGCTTCCCATAATCATGATTTTACCTTAATCATGTCTTCTAAAAATCGCTTACCTTTTTTTTCACTCGCTTTAAAACAAGGTCCATCTTGATGTTGCACGCATAAAACAATTTATACTTAGTGGGTGACAATATTAAATGCAGCGACACATCTGGTATTCTAATAAGGCACTACGAATATGATGCCTGCTTGGAGCACTCAATAAGTTAGTTAAATGAATTCATCTCGGTGCTAGTTGTCAGCTACACCTCTGGCGCAGAAGATGAACGCGAGTTTAGCATGAGGTGCTCGCCGCTGATCAAATCAGTTACTTCCGCAAGTAAAAAGAATCACGCCAAATTGCAAGGCACATAGAGTTAAACAGGTCCGCTCCAGCCTACTGCGACAGTCCAGTGGTTGACCAGTGGTTCAGTGGCAGTGGACAATATCGAGTGATGGCGACATAGTAAAGAGCGCACATTAAAATGGTGTGGTTCACAGCAGACCTGCGTAAACATATTCCTAACGCTTGCTCTGCATAACTCAAAGTATTTGGCGACGCTGGTTGAGATCCAAAACTCTGTAAATTTACGTTACATATCAGTTAATCATGATACGCCCCCTTGTCAATATTTAATAATTTCTGTTAAGTGGCAGCACTGTGAGAAGGTTTTAAAATGGCGGCTCTAACTGAGGTACGTTCCCAACCGAGAGCTGTGACAAAATTTCATCTTGCGGAATGCGAAACAATCACTTATATTCAAAGGCCCTTAAAACAAGTCTACGGAGACTTGGCAGTCGATGAACGCGCGTTGAGCTGTTGGGCGAAGCGTCTGCCAGTTTGAGAATGAGGAAAATGAAATCTAATCTCCCGCTAGCGTTAATACTTTTTTGGTTGTAAATGACAATGTAACGAAAAAATTTGGAATGGTCGGCTTCATGCTCGGCCTTTGTTTAGTCGCAGTTTCCGCACGATCTTCCCCTGAGTTCGCCATGATTAGAGCTTTGAGGTATTTTCCGCCTAAAGCCTGACAATTACCACTGCAGTCATAATTGGCCTACTACGTCCACTGCAAGGCAAAGGCCTCTCATTTCCCCCTTTGAGTTGGCTGGTTGGCGTCGCAGGGTAGGACGGTAGCGAGGGTTCGGCTGCGCAGACCCACGATGTGCGCCGGAAACCTCCATCAAAATAAAACGAGCTCTGTTGGCAGAAGAAGATCGAATGGCAAGGCTGAGCAGAGCAGGAAGTTAAGATCCCGGCTCGAACGTATTGCGCTTTCGTCTCGCGCTGTGCACTGAGGCTCCGGCTGTAGGTATTCATTATCTTCCTGTCTGTAGCTGTTTGAGTTGTGAAGACGGCTTTAGCAACATAGTAGTACTAGTTTGACGGACATCTGAAAAAAGGTGAATAATGTTAATTGTTAAGCTGGTTAACTAATTTCTGCTCCTTAAGTTTTTGTCTACTGCAGTTAGCCGCCTGTTTCAAAATAGGTTTGCAGCCGGCAGTCAGCAATATGCATATCAGTTCTAGAATTTACAAAACGCGATTACTCTCGCTGCAATGGTTTAGCAAATTTTGGTCATCTCCCGTGCCAGAAACAATGCCTCCCACAGCGCGTCACTCTGTAAAGCACGTGTCTTGTGATATTATCTGTACCGACTGGCTGCGGTGTTAGCTGCTCCTCGCTCTTCCAGCCCACATGGGAACGAGAAGGTCAGATGATGCATGCCCCATTAAGTGACGTATCATAAATAATCCCTTGCAAAATTGAAACCAGCGCCAGCGCAGAGAAGATTCGTGCGCGATGCCTTGCAACACTCGTCCATCACCGCGACCTCTCGCCCTACGTGTTCCAAGTACTCGTCTTCGCCATCGCTCATCCGCCGCTTCTGCTCTTGTGAATGCTCAGCGACAGTAACCCTGCTCCATGGCTGCACAGTGGAACCTGACTGTGTGAACACCTAGACAGCCTCGCACAGGTCGCCGACGGCAGCTTTGCGTGCCGCACACACACAGGTGAGAGAGCAGCCGAAAGCGCCGCTAAAGCCAACGATGACCGGACGAGTGTAATGGCACCCCGAGAGTGAAAGCAGCGAGGAACGCTGAGGACTATCGAGCATAACAATGAGAAACAGCTGAGCGCTCCGGCACTTATTCCCTAAGAGGATATTGAAAACGAGAACGCTGCTTGGCAAAGAAGAGCGCATTATGGAGGAAGCTCCCAAAGCTGCAAAAGCTGCCAGGCGCGCTGCGTTGTTTCTATAGAACGGGCTATCCAGGGGACACGTTCAGCAGCCATACGATGTAGCCAATACGCGATGTACGGCTATAAACACAAACTAGCTCTCTATAGAATGCAATAGGATTCACCTACTATGCCTTTCACATGTACACTTACTCTTGACGACATGTTCGGATAAAAGTTTGCACAGTGAGAGCTGTAAACGGCACGTTTGACGAAAGTTCGGCCTCGACGGCGCCGTCCTGACACCCGTCACCGGCACTCCTCGTTTTCCTTCTATTTTCCCTCTGGCGCTAGCTCATGCTTGACCGGAAGAACGTTATGCGTAGCTGTCCAGCGTACACTTTTGCCTCACCCTCCCCCCCCCCCCCCATACAGGGTATGTTCGATGGGTATTCGTGTAGGGCACCCACATCCCAAGAACTTGAACCCGACAACTCGAACACTAAAAAATGTAGGAAACTGTAATGGTTCAGTGGAACGTCTTATAGGGGTGCTAACGGCTTTCTCTTTCCCTTAAAGCTGCGGTACTAAAAGTTGTACAGGCAGTTCACAAGTTTGTTTTATTTCTTACAGGTCACACTGCCAGTTTGAACTAGACATGGAAAGCGCAATACGGACGAGTTCCTTCATTCTGCCTTCTATCCCTCCCTCCGTTCCCATTCCCATGTGTAGGGTAGCATAATGGGCGCCCCCTATTTAACCTCTCTGCGTTTCCGGTTATCTTTCTTTCTTTCCTTCTTTCTTTGTTTTTTTCTTTCTCTCTCTCTCCTTTCTGCCTTCTGAAGCAAAGATGTAACGATCGAACTGAAATTTAAGCACCTGACGGCCAATTGAAATCATGTTAGAAAGGAAGTGCTTTTTTTTCGTTTTCGAAAAGCCGAGTTACTACTTATTCCGACCGCAACGACAATCCTCTCTGCGCAGAGCAAAAACATCATTCAACAGCACCGTTGCATGTACTCATCGAACTTTCCTTCATACACTCCCGTTGCTGAACCATATGCAAGTTGTTAGTAATTCCACACAAACTTATCTATTTACAGAATGCGGTAATGGTGTGAGTTCCAGGGAAGCGCAAGTGTAGCAGGGGGTGTCAGAGGGTCAGGTGGGCTGATGTGCTTATGAAGTTTGCGGGAAAATGTGGCCGTAGCTAGCGCAATAGAGGGTTACTTGAGGGATATGGGAGAGGTCATAGTCCTGCAGTGGGCTTAGGTCGATAATGATGATTATGATGGTGCAGGAGACGAAGAACTGACAGAAAGGCCGCTTTTTTCTGGAACTTCTCCTGAAGTTGGATGGCGAAGAGTCTCCGTGGGTCTGATACGCGGTATGGATTTTTCAAAACTAATTAGCTCATTTCGGTTTTACTGGACGCACCAATAGTTTATTACATTAGGCCACTTAAACGCTGTCTGGCTAGTACTTTTACTCATGATATTTATTCTGACTAGAAAAAGAACGAGAATGAAACTCAGCACCTAGAATTGGGGACAGCGCCCACCCAGTGCCGCTAGACCACTCGGTCATATTCTTCCTGTGTTACGTCGCAGATGATGTCAACATGCTATATTTTAATGCCCAAAGCCGTTCGCCACGTGGTGGCGGCCATGATAACTAGAACCGCTTGTCCCAAATTTCTGCAGACTTGACTAAGGCAGTTGACTGTCTTGTTAAAGCCGTCAAAAAGCTTTGGCACAAGTTCTGGCAGCCGGACACCTTTCAAACGTTCATCACTATGCCTTCCAACAACATTTGTTTTGAAATGATATCATTGTTAACAAAATCTCACAGGACAAGAATCTTTAGTGATGTGTGCAAAAAGTGATTGCTAATGAGCACCGCGAGGTCGCTTTGTGAAATATTTTTCTAAGAGTCCCCACTTCTTCGCGAATACTATAGAGCATGCAGTTTTACGCCGAACTATGCATTGCGCTCCAAGTAGTTGAACATAGTCGCTGGTGGTCACTTCATGAAAAAATATTCAGGGTGCATGTGGAAGGCGTCCTCACAACGACCACTTCAATCAGGAGCGAGGCGTGATGTTCTGCCTCGGGCTACAGGCTTGATAGCACTGGCCGAGGCTGGCGAAGTTGTTGGCGTTGCCGCCACAGCCACCATAAGCAAATCCTTGGCACATTCTGTTGCTGACGTCGTAGTAAAATCGGTGGATGAGGCCGGAACACATCCCACGGACCGGGGGCAGTAGGCAAGCCGGATTTGTCAGCACTGGCGTGAAATAAAAACGAAAGAGATATCAGAAAAAGAAAACAGCATATTTTTTTGTGGTGCAGGAAAAGCTGAAGAGCATAGGTTGCAGCTGCCATTTGGTGGCACACGAGGAACGTCCGACAAATTTGTTAAATTTCTATGAGTAAGTGCCATATTCCGGGGGGTGGGGGGGGGGGCATCCCGGCTAAAACGTGCAATGCTTTAGTCTTGCTCTGGCCATATATTATGAGGAGCGCTACGTTGTTCATATCCGGCGTGCGTTCTAAGAGAGCATGTCAGAGCTTGCCACGAAAATGGACAGACAAGTTTCCCGCCGTAATATCAACTTTTGTTGCAAGATTGTAGGCGGCTGCACAGCTGCAAGCTGTGTTGGATGACAATCATTACGCCTACCCACCAGGTTTAGAGACAGCTGGGTTTGAGCGAACTAAATTGAAGGAAGGCGGATGTGCACTTCAAGCTTACTGAGGACTCAAGTGGATAAGGCGAAAAGGTCATCCGTGTCTTAATGAAAAACCTACAATTGAAAACGCCCAAAACTGATAGGAAGGCAACACTTAAAGCAAAATGTGACATTATATAACAGCAGAGTTTTGCTGCGCTTTTAAAGGAACCGTTGCAAGCAAAATTTAGCATTCAGATTTTTGCAGCATTCCTGTTGCGTTAGAAAACGAAAGTTGGTTATTTTGCGTCAGATATGCTCCCTTCATGACAATTTATCCATTTTACTGCGTGAAACTCGAATAAAGCAACATTATTATTTCCCCATCCGATACCGAACGCGCGTAATATCGGGCTAAAAACATCATAGAAGCAGGAACAGTAGCGGTACGCGCTCCTGATGAGTGCGTCATGCCTTTATGCACGACCCGACGACAATACGCGAAAAGCGACGCCCGTCGCACACCCATGCTGCGGAAGCGCTGGCTAGAAAAACGCCCCCCCCCCCCCCCCCACTCATTCCCTCTCTGTCTTGGTTAGTGCTTCTTCGATCCCCAATCCGCCACTCTGTTTTTTTTGCTAATTAAACTAGTCAGCGCACCGGAGACAGCGTTTCTGAGCTATCTTTTCTATCGGCTGGCCCAGACTCCTACATAATAATGACTGCGCGAAAGTTACTTGAACTGTATAGGTACCGAATAAAAAAAACTTACAGTAGGGTTATCACTGTGTAAGGCGAGATTCAGCGACAGCCTCTGAGGTGCATTCATTTCGCGATATATTAAGGTAGAATGTTTGTGATTGGTATGCATGCAAGTACGCATGTTGGTCACAAATAAAGCACTCTTTTAAAATTTCCGCACGCACTCGTTCTTCAACCAGCACTTCTCTCCAGACTCCAATGGAAACCATGGCGCGTAAAAGCGCGAGTTGCCTTTTGTTTCAGCCTCTCGAGCGGCCAGTTCTGCACCAGCTAGCCCGACAAATTTAAAGCTGGCAGACACCATAGTAATTTGCATCCTCAGTGAAGGGACAAATCTAAGCTCGGACCCGTATAATGGTCAGCATCATAGGCATAATGCAAGAAATAACTATAAGAAACCTACCGTTTTGTTCAAAAAAACGTGTGTCGAAACGTTGCTTCTCCTGTCGCTGTGCTGGAGCAGTACTGTCTAGAACCTGGGGCCGTTGTTACTAACCATAAAGACTAGGCTGCCAGACACTACTTCTTGCGCAGAGATCGATCATATGATTATGTTTCCGCCCCTTTTCGTGCTATGGTTATTGGCACTTAACAAACATTTTGTAGAATGCTGTTCGCATTAGTCCTAGTGTTCACGTGCAGTGGCCAGTGAAGCTTGTCTGTTCGCTGCGTGACGGGTTTGAATTCCAGTCCCGCCAATGTTATTTATTTATTTATTTATTTATTTATTTATTTATTTATTTATTTATTTATTTATTTATTTATTTATTTATTTATTTGTCGCTGTCACACCGATGGCGGCAAGAGGGCTGAAGCATGGAACGGGCGCTTAAGAACAGGGCTGTAAAATTTGCTGTTACCGCGTTTTACCGTAACTGTTCTGAGCTGTCTTAAACACAAAGCACTCAAAAGAGCGTAGGCGCATTCAATAAAACCTACTGTACAAGTAGCCGCCTGAGAGCTGCTGGTTGTGTGCAGTCCGTGTTTGATCACAAGAGCTAGCTCATTACCAAGTTTATAGACTGCATCTAAACTAGGGTCAGAAGGAGCAGCGTGAAAAGACGAGGGCGAGCACAGAAGCTAACAGGAAAGTCGCAGACTAGCTTCTGTGTTCGTCCTTGTGTTTTCGCGCAGCTCCCTCTAGCCATGCAACAAGACTAAGAAGCCCAAACCACAACTCTAATAGGTGCACAAGTATTGGACGGAATAAACGATAGCCAGAGTGGGAAGATGTACGCAAGTAAATGTTTAAGAGTAAAAAGCGCTTAAAAGCAAGAAGCACATTCTGAGATTGTTTAAGTATCTGCGTGCCTATTTCGGCGGCCATTTTTGCGGGGCTTTCTGACTGTGCGCCACACTGGTATTGCTCCTGCACGCATGAACGTTGGCCTGCCCAAAAAAGGTGGTTTCACATCAGCGCTTTAGCATAGCGGAGGCTTTTAAGCGTAGATGTATATAGGATTATGGTATGCATGTGCGCATGGGCTGTGGCAGATTCGTGCCCAATCTTGACCCACGCATTACAACTACGCACGGGCCGCAGGCGCATACCTTAATCCGGTAACCGTCTACGCTAATATGTCACCGTTATGCTAAAATTATTGATTTGTACAAAACGAAGTATAGCGCAGCGGTCGAACCACTCTGCTATTGGCAAACATCTGAGGAACAAAGCGGCGTACCAGACCACATCAGGGAAGGGACCTGCTGCGGAGAGAGGACTTCCATCGTGTCCTCTCGGAGCTCCTGGGGCCTCCCCGGGTCTTGAGAACCTGCAGATAATATACTGTTAGATTCATTATCAGTATTAATCATGATTCTGAGACCCCTTCTTTATGTGGGGTAGGTAACAAAATGTCCTTTTTATAGCCCATCTCTTGCTCTGCCTCCGGTAAGCATTTTTTTTCTATCGTGCATGCACCATCGTGTGGACATTCTGTCCGGGAGGAAGTGTGCTCTTTACGGGTTCATTTGCGGGCTCATGCGCTGTAACTCGACTACATAGAGTCTTAATCTCGGCGGTGGCGGTGATGTGTCAAGTAGTTCCATAAGATGCCTATACAGAGATCTGCAGGCACTGTGTCTTAGCCATCTCAGTCTTCATGGCTGGTTTTAAATTACTGGAATGACGTGAATATTTCCCTATAGCATCAATTTCTTATGAACCAAAGAGCCTCTCGCTGTTCAAAAGGATAGGAGAATGAACAGGATACGAAAAAGAAACCATTCATTGATGTTTTAAAACGCCCCCCGTGAGAACGAAATGGTACACGCTCAACGCGCGCTTAGGAGGAAATTTTACCTCAGTGGCGTGAACGATTAACGCTCTTTTACAGTCGGCAAACGAGAAACCTAGACGCTCATCTTTGTGGCTTTAACTAACACTAAGCACGAACAGACGGTTGTCACCCGGCTTGCGTAGCAAATAAGGCAAACTTAACTTAGTGAATCGTAAGCAGTCAGATGAAGGCATGCAATAAATATAAGGGTGAAAACCTCGTTATTGGGCTACCTACGATGACACACGTACACAGAAAAGAAGAGAGCGGGGACATACTGGTTTGACCATCGACCTCGATATGTGGGGGGTGCCCGGCTCAATGCCCAGTACAATCAGGTACAGACCGGCTATCCAATGGGTACAAGGTTTCCCCTCGCATCGTGCTCGATTTTTATGGCGTTAAATATTCGCGAAACGGCTATTGGAAAAAGCCCTTCCTTTGACGCTTGTCCCGTATATCTCCTAACTCGTCTCGCCGTTTTCGCGTTACATGCATTCGTGAATTTAGGTTCTCTATGATAGTTCTTTACTTCAGCTTCTATGGCATTGTTTTCGTGCGCCCGATCTCAGGGACTGGTCCAAGCGAAAGCGTGGGACAATGACGAAGCTCAATAAGAATCAGGATGGAATGAATTTCAAATTAAAGCTTTATTCGACCCTATACCCTTATCTGCGGGAATAGCAAAGCACCACATCACCACATATTAGCCCTAATAACCGCTGTCGCTATTGAAACCATCATCAACCAGCTCTCCGCCCTTGAAATGAGCCTGTTAGTCGCCTGTCTGATAGTGTATTGGTATTAGTCACCTTTACCCAGCAATATTTGTTGTTAAACGGTTCCTCGTATGCTGCCACTTGTACGGTCATGCCTTCCAGTAGCGCGTAATGGTTGTCCTCTACTCTCGTATTAAAGTCGCTCTAAATCCGTCAGTAAGCCCGTACAGACGTCTGAGTGGGGCGCGCTTTTTTTAAATATGGCCCTGCTGTTCGTCAAAGCAGGTGAATTTATATTGCCTGGGTAGCAGCACGACTGGGAGCATTGTCAATGAATCATCCTTGAGGGAAGCGAAAACTTTTAGTTGTTTAACGTTTCTTTTTCTGTTCGTTAGTTCCGTCTTAATTATTTTAGTTTGATTACCTACATTCTTTTTCAAGGAAGCTCTATCGTAAGAATGGCTGTAGCACTTGTTAGTTAAAAATCTCCCTTCGCCAGCACGACCATCACCGACTCACTATACTTATAATAATCGTCAAGCAAACGTGCGCCTATTTCATGGCAAAACGCCTCTCCCATTCAACATGATTTTTCTATGTGTTACGTAAGCTGCAGCCGCCCAGTACCAATAAATTTACGGCTATCATTTCTCGCCAGATACTTTCCTGTCCACTCTCTTTTTTGGCTTCTCGCTTTATCCACTCTATCAACCAATGCCGAAATTAATTAACTTTTCACCTACTTATATGCTCAGCCCATCTCTTAAATTTCCCTACGTCGTCATTAGTAAATATCTATAACTTATTACTGAAAAAAACAACTGCGTGCTTGAAATAAAATTTATACATCCCACACTAAAATACCAGATGGCCCCCAATACACACATCAACAATAAGCAGCAGTTACAGCATTCGAGATTACCCTACCACCTGCAGAGTTAGGAAAGGTTAGCCGCAGACATTGAGAAGATTTACGGCTCTTTACTGCTGCGGCATTGAAAATAACAGTGGGAGGCTCAAGCTTGTTGGTACGTACGCGATGTGCGAATAGTTTCCTACTCAGTGGGTAAAGGAATGGAGCAGATAAAATATCTACATATTACACGTACACAAAAGCCCGTTTAAGAGCGAAATTCATAGTAGATTACCAGTTCACCATGAAACGCTACGGCACACTTCTGAGACACCTGGCCCGCTCTGGTTAGTATTTTTTCTTGCTGCACGTATTCAGATGCAGAATAAAATAATTTAAAACGGGGATAAGTCGGGTAAATCATCTCTGCATTTTTCTACAAAGCTTGGAGCCACATACGTGATCAGAATAAAGCACTGCTAGTGCCGTCAAGTGGTAGTCTAGGCATGCTTTACAGTTCCTTCGTTCGACTGGTTTTCTGCTTTTGTTTCTTTTGAAATGCCCTGGCGAATGTCCGCAATCCTCTTCATGTTGCGCAATTCCCCTGGTTAAAAGGCAAACAGCCGGTTTGCGACCGCATCCATGTGTCCAGTTGATTTCTTCAGAGGAGAAGGTCAACTAAAGCGCTGAGACTCCTCGACATTTTTTTTTTATCGGCAGGGCCATAATCGCATGACACAAGCTCAAAAGGTGGCCTGTAAGAGCACTACAATTGCGCCACGAACTGCTTGCTCCTTTCGCTAAACTTTGGGTTACGCCGCTACTGGCAACGCGGCAAACTTCAGAGCAGGGTGTCCAGAATACATGACTTCTTTATATTTTCATTATATTTTCATTTCATTTTTTTTCTACCTTTGCGATAAAAATAACCAAACACTGTTGAACCCATAGCTAAACTATACTATGGCGTATTTGGGCAAAGACACAGTTCTTTTGTGAAATTACATGTACAAATTTACCAGCAAGAAGACCAAAAGATAACATTAAGCTCGGATGAAATACATTAGTTTGCACGTTTCAGTGCAGTTAAAAAAATCTCAACAAAGCATCATAGCACAACACATACAAACCAAAACCAACAACTACATTGGTCAAATAAGGGCGGTTTACAGGTTTCATGAGATTTTTTTTCTCTGGTGGTAAAACATTCGGTTCCTACAAGTTCCACCAACCTTTCACTGTTGCAGCTCGCGCAAGAAGGGGCAAAACACGCGAAAGTCGCGCTAATCGGCCGCCAACCCCGTGGGTAACTGATGGCGATCTATTTAAGCAGCAGTTAGATCCAGTGTTACGCAGCATGTGTGTACACAGTTTTCTTTTAATCTGGTGGAACTCTTACGCCCACTCAACGAAGTTGAATTGTTTTTAACGCAACAGCAGCGTTCAAATAAGTACGGCATAAGCCATGAGTCAAGGTAACAAAGCTGCACCTTTTGAGTGGAGGCAGATCAGCTCGCAGGCCGTCTTGGTGTGGTATTTGTTCTGGTTTCCGTCGCAGCCGCCGTAGGTGAACCGCTGGCAGCGTCCCTTTGTGACGTTGTAGGCCCACATGGGGATGCGGGCGCGGCATGGTCCTCGATCAGCCGCTGGTGTGCATTTGCTGTGGAAGTCTGCGAGCACTGAAAATGACAGCAGATAAGGAGACAGGCTCGCGAAAATTCGACTTTTTTTGCGCACAACTAGGAGTCCAAGGCGAGGCTACCGCTGCTCATAAAGGGGAAGGCGCTTCTTCCGGTCAGATTCCGCAGGTCTGCATGTCCCCAAAAAAGCATCCTCCAACAAAACTTAATTTCCTCCGGTATAAAAACCTTGTTTCATCGCAGTCACGTATTTGTTGTATACGTCGCCAATACTTCAGCATTTAAACCTTTTGCTTTTAATTGTTATCAACACTTATGCGTTGCTGGAGAACGGTTCGCTGTCAGTCGCGGTTCACCATCTCAACCGATGCTGCCAACAACCGCACGGAAAAAATATGCACACCGCCCGCAAGTACCTGACGCGTCCGTAGGCTTGCGGCTCTCACAGAATCAAATTGCATAGTATTGTATCGTCCTCGGCCTAACTTGCACACTTCAGAAGAAACGCCTGTCTCAATGGCCTCTAAATAATAATTTTCTGGGACAGCCGCAAAACGTAAAGTTTTAACTCTCTTGTTAACCTTAAAAATACCGTTCTTTGACTGAACCAGACCTTTTCGCTGGCCTCTGCAATAAACGATGCGGTCATTAACAACTCCAGATCGCCGCCATTTCCTTCACCCTACAACTCATTTCAGAAAACGCTAGGCAAAAGCAAGGAGCTTAGACATAAACGGGGAGGATGTTCCCTCGGTTTTACCGTGTCATAATGAGTAAACTACTGTTAGTGTGGAGGAAAAAACGGAGCTCTAAATGACACCTGCAGAAAACCACTCATTTCGAATGCCCCGCCCTAATGTGAACAAAGCCAAACAGATGCCATGAGGCCAGATATCAAACTACAGTATTATCTGCCTCAATCGAACCCCGAATTCTCTGTACAATAGATATTGTTAGACCAAGAAATGTGTTATTAAATTGCTTTTTCCGAAATTACGCCTTTGCATGCGCCGTCACCGCACCAACCTTATAATTAGGTGAATGTGTACCGCCATGAATGTTCGGATATTAATATCATTAGATTACTTTTTGCCTTGAATAGATGCCGTTACGAATGTCCTGACACAAACAGTGGCAAACTAACTGTTGCAGTAGTTAACGTGACGGCTCGCAAAAGTTGCTCTCAATAACTGCGTTTCTGCGTTGCATGCGCTGTAGATATTACCAAGCACTCTTTACTTCCTGCGCGTCTTTACTTCCTGCGCGTACCATTACCCTAATTGATGGTGAGCGGGTCAAATATTTTCACCAGTGCAGTGCAGACAAAAAACGGAGAAATCCTTTCTTCACAAGTACTGCTAGTGGCTGCGCGTATGTTTTTAAAACGAATGCGTTGCCATGTAAACTACAGAGGCAGCGCGAAACGAAGCAGAAGCACTGCTCTATTACGGTTGTCCCATTACCGACAATCGCACGTGCTCGCCCTCACGTTTACGCAATCGCGCTCTCGCGCGGCCGCGACGACATGGGGGTCTCCGTACACTCGCTTATGATCAGCCGGCTATTTCTGCTTGCAGCGTTTAAGTATAACGATGAATTTTCGTTATTCCTCTCTACTCTCCACATTTCTTAACCTGCCGATCGCTCCGCCTTCGAGTTGTTTGTGAATGTCAGCCAGCCTTAACAGCGACACGACAGATTTCTATTCAGTGAACATCATCTGCACATTTGCGCCGAATTATTCTCTCGAGTAGCCTTTTCTGAAAAGCTGTAACGCCTAAAATTCTCAATATTTTACCAAATCTGGCTAACAAATTCCACTTGATGTCGCCGCCTGCATTTCGTGCTATTCAGGTTAACAATCTGTTGCAGATTGCTAACCTCTCGCGTACTTTATCTACTGTTGTAAAGCACCCTATGCCGATACTTCAGCGAATACTGTCACATGCGTTTATACAATTCGTAAGGAACATCGTTTTCCATTGTCATACCAGTACTACGATCGAGATGAAACTTCGAGTCTGCGACCAGAGGGTGTTACATTTTAAAAACATCAATTTAGCGAACCAGCTATTTGCGCGCAGGTTACCTTGCGCAAGGACGGTAGTTCTCTGTCAGTACGTAAGGTAAAGAAAATAATCGCAAATAAACTTTTGGATAACACAAAAAGAGACTCGGTCTCTATATTCAAGTAGTATACCAGGCACTCGACATCGGCGTGAACTCCATTTCAAAGATGTTAACTTTTGTTCAGCGCTCAGAACCGTTATGGGGGTACTCTGAAAATGCTACTCACCAACCACAGCGAAGAGAAGCGTCAACGAGACAGTGACCCCCATAGCGTCAGCAGGTGTGATGCGAAGAACTGGCAGAGAGCCCTGACCCAGACATTGATATCCTTTTAAGAGCAAGGTGAGGGGCAGATAGCGAAGCCAGCTCCGCCCACCCTCCTCGTCTTTATAAGAGGCTCGGAGGATAACGGGCTTCTCTTATCGCTCGGATGCCGCAGCGACGACGAGCGCGGGTGTTTATCGGGTGTTTACGTCACATCTAGGCAGAAAAGGACGTTTAACTTTGCCAAGCTACCTGCCGCGGTGGCTGAGTGGTGAGGGCGCTCGGCTACTGATCCGGAGTTCCCGGGTTCGAACCCGGCCACGGCGGCTGCGTTTTTATGGAGGAAAAACACTAAGGCGCTCGATTGCTGTGCGATGTCAGTGCACGTTAAAGATCCCCAAGTTGTCCAAATTATTCCGGAGCCCTCCACTACGGCACCTTTCCTCCTTTCTTCTTTCACTCTCTCCTTTATGCCTTCCCTTACGGCTCGGTTCTGGCGTGCAACGATATATGAGACAGATACTGCGCCATTTCCTTTCCCCAAAACCAAATATTATTATTATTATTATTATCGCCAAGCTTGTTTTCTCATCCAAGGTTGCATCTCAGAAGGTCATATGGACATGCCCTCAACCAGTGTGCAGTGAGCATAACTGTCGCGAATTGGTAGCGCGTCCCCGACTTTCCGAAGGGGAACGCTATCGCGTGCAGGTTCGAACAAGAGAACAAACAGGTGAGACAAAAGAAAACGAAGCCGTAATTATAATTTAAGAAGGACACTCAAGAGGGGTGTTGTGAACGGTTCTGAACGGCTGTTTTCTGTGGTGCCTGTGGTTTCCTGGTGGTGCTTGCGTGCTCATCTCTGGTGAGGCCGTTCAGCGAGGGGGATTTGGCCAGGTCTAAGGTTAATTCTGTAAACGCGGTTAATGTGCACTTGAGGGCGCGTTTGGCTCAGGTGTGTCGCTGACCTCCCCGGGCGGAGGGTCGGCAGCCTGGTTTGATAGCTTGCCCACCTAAAGCTTGCCGCTGGACCTTTTTAGCAAAAATAAAATTCACGTCATCCCTGTGGCACTCGTACCGATCGGTGAAGGAAGGATCAGGATGAAAACCTCTAAGGTTCTTCAGCAGGAGCTAAGGTCTTTCTCTACCCACTACCTCCAGATCTCTGAGGTGCAACTATTCGGCCGTAGAGGCATTGTTTGCAAGTCCTCTGACATTGCTTGCGTCACAGACCTGCTCCAGTGCAAAAATTTTCAGTCATTAGCGGTAAAAGCATTCATCCCTGAACAGCTCGCATGCTCCAAAGGTATTGTTCGTGGAGTGGACCCAGCATCTTCCCCACAGGAATTACTGGAGGAGTTTCAGGATGCAGGTGTGGGGATTCTCTCTGTCTACCGGTGCAGTAGAGAATTAAATGGTGTGCGAGTAGCGACAGAATCAGTTATAACTACTTTTGCTGGCTCCTCCTGTCCTTCTGAACTCAAGGTCTGGCCAGTAGTGTATCGTGTGGATCCTCTGCAACCCCGTCCACTTCAATTAACCAACTGTTGGCGGTTCGGTCACAGTGGCAAAGCGTGTAAATCGGCGACCCGCTGCCGTGTTTGTGGAGAAGGGCATTCGGATGACAGCTGCTCCTCTGATCAGCCCCAGTGTTGCCACTGCAAGTGTAACCACTCAGCTGATGATGCTAATTGCTCGAAGCGAGCTGACGAACAAAGCCTGCTAGATATAATTGAAGCGAAGCGATGCTCGAGAGCAGATGCGTATGCACCTCTGGATCGGAAGAATAATACATATATCTGCCGTGCGGGAAGCTCTGTTGCAGATATAGAGAGAGTCAAGTTTGACTACTTCGATAGCGTCCTAAGTAGAACAGTCTCTTTCTGTGGTGGTCAAGCGAATGCTGTGCAGCTTCACCGAGGTTTTACCTAAACTTGTTGCCGGCCTGTCTCGGCCTTCTTAATCATCTGTTTCGGCGGCGACGCCTGGATCGCTCCCAAATTGTGCTGCTAGTAAGAATGACTCCATGTCGCCTCCTGACACATCTCAAGTCCCGCCTGCCAACAGCGCTCCTGCAGTGTCTCTCACGTAGATATCTGTAACACGGATGTTGATATGCTCTGTCCTTCCCAAAAGTGTCGAGCTTCTCCCTCACCCTCGAAGTCAGCTGTTCCGCAAATCAAAGCAAAGAAAGGACCCCTCAAATTAATCCCCCAGACTTATGTGCTGAAGGAGGCTGTTGCTGCCTCTTTCATCAGTCAATAATCATGGCGGGTCTAAAAGTTCTGCAATGGAATTGTCGTTCAGTACTTTCTTCTCTCACGGATCTTGAAATACTTCTTCATAAACATAATCCAGATATTGTGATTTTGCAAGAAACGTGGCTCGCTCCACTTAAATCATTTTCAATGAAAACATTCCGTGTTTTCTGGGTAGACCGCATTAATGACTATGATCTCTACAAAAATATGTCACCGGGCATCAATCTCGCAGAAAGTTATGCTCCCTGACTGTGAGTTGTTGGCGATTGAAATCTCCCTTCCACAGTGCGCCAAAGTAACTATTGCTAACGTCTACTTTCCTGTAGGTGTTCACAGGACAGACTGTTTGGGTACTTTACTGAGCGGGGCAAACAACACAGTCATCGCAAGGGATTTCAATTCGCACCACAGTCTCGGGGGTAGTCGCTCTGACTCCTGCGGCCAGCTTCTCTAGTCATGAATGCGTATGAATGCAGTGCGCTGCTGCAATTCCGGAGCAGTAACCTTTATGCGTGTATTTTCTCGTTCAGTCACAAATTTAATATTAGCATCTCGTGGGGTCGTAGTATCTGCATGGTCAACAGTAGACTCAGGTACATCTAGTGACCACTTTCCAATAACCTTTACTATTATGTCCTCTCCTATCAGAGAACGTGGCGCAACCACGAAATTCGTAAATCACATTACGTATAAAAACATATCTGCCTCACTTCCCTCCATAGTTAGCTCAGGTCGAGCAGAAAGAGGTCAGCGGGCAATTTCCTTTCTGCAATATGCTGTTGCGAGCTCTGTATTCTCTGTGAGTGCTACTGCCCTGCCAGACAGCCGTCTGCTTGGTGGACGGAGGAGTGTGAGAAAGCTTATCGCCTTAGAAAAGCAGAATGGAAAAGCCTTTCCTATAATCAGAGCCCAGCTAATTGGATAAATTATAAATTCTACTCTGCATCTTTCAAAAAACTGTTAAAAAGCAAAGGAGGATTATAATCAATATTTAAACACGTATCTCTCTAAACCTCACAGTAAGAATGCTTTATATAGATTCATGCCGCAGAATAACAACTCCCTGGACTCCAACCGCATAAAGTCAATGATATTGTCTCCGCAGGAAGCTAAGCAACACCTTGAACGTATCGCTCAGGGGCTGGCTTTACGTTTCCAAGTGCAGAAAACGGAACCTTTGCACACTCTCACCCCCAGCTCGGACTATCCTGAGGTGGACGTGTAGGAACTCCTCACAATTGCTTCCTCAATGCAGTCTGCTGCCCCGTGATTTGATGGGGTTACTGTGGGCATGTTAAAGATTTTAGCGCAAGACTTTCCAATGCACCTTCTGGATATTGTAAATGCGTCATTGGAAAACTCTTGGATTCCTTACAGTTGCAAAATTGTGAAAATAATTTTACTTTTGAAAAATGCAGAGAATGAAATTCATTTAGACAATATTCGGCCGATTGCTTTAACCTCAAATTTAGTAAAGCCAATAGTCGCCTCACAGAGCATGTTCATCAGGTTAACGGTCTCAGCTCCGCACAGATTGGCTTTCGTGGCGGTTGTTCCTTATGGTCGATCTCGAGAGCCGAATACGTCTATCAATGCGCAAGAGAGAACTTGCGGCCTTGGTCACACTTGATGTTGCTAAAGCCTATGACAGCGTTGAACGCACGATCCTTATTAACAATCTTGCTCTACATCCACCGCACTACATCTATGCTTGAATTTGTGAATTTTTATAAGATAGATTTTTATTCTGTACAGACAGATCTTTCTGTTCTAATACCTATGTTCCATCAAAAGGTGTGCCGCAAGGATCTGTTTTGTCTCCACTGCTTTTCAACATATTGGTTCGTCCAAACTCATCCATATTCATCCAAACATTACAGCTTATGTATACACAAATGATATAGCTTTTTTCACATCAGCAAAGGATATTCATGCACTGTACGAGTGTTTGCCGAAATACCTGAATGTTATTGATGTGTGGTTGAATCAAATTAATTTATCACTTAAAGTCATCAAATGTGGCGTGCTGGTATTTCCGCCCGACACTCCTTTGTACATCTCGCTAGTATACCGCTCCACTCCAATTCCGCAGGTAGAGTCGGTTAAATACCTAGGTGTTACTTATGATCGAAGTTTGGACTGGCGACACCATATTAAGAATAATTTTATTAAAGGGGAACGTGCTCTGGGCCAGTTGACACAAGTTGACAATAAAAAGTTTGGCATGCGTCGTGACACGTTACTGTTGCTCTATAAGGCTTATATGAGACCGATTCTGGAATTTGGTTCTGTCTTGTTCTATGGTAGCGCTAACTACAAGCTGCAGCCATTAGCTTCACTGGAAAGGCGTGCTTTACGGCTATGCCTCGGGCTCCCAAAATCAGCTTCAAACGCTGTCCTTTATCTGGAAGCCCGTATCCCCGATCTCTTTTCCCGCTTCCAACTTCTAACAGTGCGTACTTTCCTCAGGTCCTTTGACCCAGGCCCCGGTGTTGGTAGTCCCATTTTTCTATCCCACCCACACCTGTTTTTCGCTAATCATGGGCCACGCTATCAGCTTCCGCAAGTTAGGTTCACGCAGAATCTGTAAGCCCCGCTTCAGGTTGATCTGATCTCATTGCAACAAGTTGCAGATACGCAGGCTGACCGTCTCTTCTACTGTGACCATATCTTCCCGTCCCAAGCGAAACATATGCCCGCAAATATCCTAAATGGTCTCCTTCTGAACGCCTACAGAATTTTCCTATTCATACTATTATCTCCAATGATGCTTACCCCAGCTGTGAGAAGGCCGCGGTAGGGATATATTCACAGGAACTGGCTTGGAGCTATTCCGTTCGTATCCCAGATTATACTCCTACATTCTTCGCAGAGTTTCTAGCCATTGGTTTGGCTCTTCTCAAACCTCCTAGGCATGTAGCACGGGTTCTTATTCTTGAAGACTGCCTTTCAGTTCTAGTCTCTCTCCAAAATTCGGGAAAATCTTTATTGAATCGTTCGCTTAGGTTTTTTGTTCCGCGTACAGTGCGTGAGATCCGCTTTGTCTCGGCACCTGGGCATTCGGGCGTCTATTTTAACGAGGTGGCTGATTTATTGGCAAGGTCAGCTCTCAGCGCTTCTGTTATCTATCCCGCCCCTCACCTCATTCTGTTAGAAACTTCACGTTTCCAGCGCTTCCAACATATTTCAGCCAACCTGAGTGATCCTTTGCTCAATACCCTGGATTTTAACCACATGAAGTTCCCATGGAATATCCGGTGGTGTAAATTAAGGCTTTTGGAGGTGTCAATGCCTCTCCTTCGATGCAAAATTCCTCACTTAAATTTGTACTTATGCAGATGTGGGTTCGCTGCGACAAACCTTTGTGTATCATGTGGGCAAGTTGAAACAATACATCATTTTCTCCTCCCTTGCCGGCGGGTCGCAGTTCAGAGAAAACGGCATTTGGAGGTCCCTCTTTCGAGGTTAGGACTCCCTCTGTCTCTTCCAGTTATTCTTTCGTTCGGTGCGAGCGCAAATGGATTCCCGTTAAGCAGTGTCTGCGGCTACCTTCATGATTACATAAGTGCAACTGATCGATTACCTTGTTAGCTGTGTACAAAACTTTGTCGCATGTCCAAAAATGCTCGATTCTATTCCTGGTAATTCATATTTCATTAATTCATTTGTCTTTTTCAATTTTCATCTTGATTCAGTCTTCTCACGGCTATTTTCCCCCGCGCAAATACCTCATTGGGATTATCTACTGAACCATGGCCAATCCCCCTGCGTGGGTATGTGCCGTGCTTACTAAGGAGAATAAGAAGAATAATTTAAAGGAAAAGAGCCGATACGAAACCAAAACAAGAAAATGGAGGTAGCCATTGCTACCGTGGCTTAGCTTGGTTAAGCCTGGTGATTGCGAAGCAATAGTGTTTCTTCTGCACGCTGTTTTCTTCGCTTTTCGTTTTCCTTCTCTCGAAACGCACGTTCCTTCTCGAGCCGCTGCTGCCGCTGTCCCGGGGTTTCTTGGACACGCCTCTGCCGTTTAGTCGCGTTCCAGCGTTCTGAACTAGTAGAAGGAGACTCACTGTCGGGCAAACTCATAATTTCTTCCTTTGCTTCTGCTGTTTCCACAGAGGAGGTTGCACGTTGTCGCCGAGCTGCATACTGGGCACGCCGCTTAGAAAGTCGTTCTTCTCGTTCTTCTTCCGTCTCCGTAGCTCGCTGATGCTTCCTCTTTGCATTCTGCCGAGCTGCCTTGTTCGTAGGCACCATCGTAACATCTGGCTGTATGACTGCCCTGGCGAGAGGAGCGGAGCTGTTTTATACAGCTGGTGTGACGTCACTATGACCGTAGCGCCCCTGGTGAGAGGAGCGGGAGTTAGGCCGCCGTTGGTGGCTACCGCCTCGCCTCGCGACGGCGTGAGATGGGGCCCCGTTTTTGCACAGCTGGTGTGACGTCACTCTAGGTCACGTGGCGTGACGTCACGCAGCGAGGTCGCGCTAAAGGTCAATGGTGCCTACCACCGCCTCGCCACGGAACGGGCTGAAGTGCGACCTAAAGTAGTATTGCTTCGCAATAAAAAACGCTATCTCAACACGCGTACAACACGACAGAAAAAAAGAAGAGTTCACCAGGTACTGAACGTTCCATGGATGTGAAGCGGGGATGCCTTGCAGACAGGGCGGACGCGGGTTATTCTAGTGCGACGCGTCGTTGGCGCTGCGTCGAAGGAAGTGACGGAAGGGTCCCGGGTGGTATTAGGAGCGGAGAGAGACACAGGAAGACGCCGGTGGACACCCGCCAGCCGCCCCAAGAAGTTGGCAGCAGCAGGAGAAGCGTAGCTAGGACCCGTCGACGGCGTCCCGAAACGCAGTAAGCTTAATACCGGCTATCCAAGGGAGCATCTCGGCAGCACAGACCCTCAGTCCATCGGCTGCCACCTGCAACCTTGAAAGGGACGCAGGAGGCTTGCTTCGGTGATCCAAGGGAGGTCCACGGCAGCACGGACCCAACGTCCGACGGCTGCCACCTCCTTGCTTGAATGACCCGACCTCCGCGGCGCTGTCTTCCTTAACACCACGGTTCTTTTTTTTTTTGGACACGTCAGCTCTCCGCTCCTCGTGCTCGGCCCGCTCTTTGTCGCCGTCGCCTCGCACACACCCTTCGCACGCGCGCACGCGCAACGCTGGGGTGGCACGCGCAGCGCTCCACTGTCCGACGCACCACTGTCGACGCACCGCGTCCACAAATCCTTCGAGGATATTTGTGCACCTCAGAATAACTCGAGGCTGCCGTGGATATCCGTCTCAAGGCCCAGTTGAGGCTCGAAGCAACGCTTTGGAATGTTTGGCCTTTTATCGCATACGCACGAGGTTCTCTCTGTTTTTTCATGATGTAATAGCGATGACTGTACATATGTCCGAAAGGAAGGTTGTGTTGCAATCCTGCCTATTCTGAAAGCTTTAAAAAATGTGCAACAATTATTTTTTTAACAATATCAGGCAAGGAAACAATATGAAATTTATCAGAGCGTTGACAGCACTCTGGTGCTGCCTCCATCGCATGAAATGGATGATCGGGTGATGCCGAGTTTGGTTGACCTGCATAGGCCGTAAAGCTAGTACCCTTAAGGGATAGGGGCAGCTCTGTCTGTAAATACATGCAGAAAGGAGGAGAGCAATTGGGAGTTGTTTCTGTTGTTCCCTAGAGCTGTACGTTTATTAGGTGTTATCACGCTTTGAGTCACTCATTCAAAAGAACTTTCTCACATATTTTCAAGTAATTCGTTAATGGTTTGGTTTGGTTTATGGGGGTTTAACGTCCCAAAGCGACTCAGGCTACGAGGGACGCCGTAGTGAAGGGCTCCGGAAATTTCGACCACCTGGGGTTCTTTAACGTGCACTGACATCGCACAGTACACGGGCCTCTAGAATTTCGTCTCCATCGAAATTCGACCGCCGCGGCCGGGATCGAACCCGCGTCTTTCGGGCCGGCAGCCGAGCGCCGTAACCACTCAGCCACCGCGGCGGCCTGTAATTCGTTAATTAGAACAGAGGACACACAGGACTTGAAAATTGTAGCGGGCGGCTTGTTCCGCCTAGTTTATTCCGCTAGCGGATGCAGATTTCTTGCATAGATGTTTTTTTTATAATCTTCACTGCAAAATATCTGCCGAAGCAAAATTATAATGTTTATGACAGACGATGAAAGCAGTGCGTGTACCGAGAGTTGAATTTATATACCAGATAGCTGGTTTAAAGCAGAAGTGGCCGTGCCACAAAGCCGTCCCCAAAATCATCCACTTTCGGCATGCAGGGGATTTGCCCGCTCGTAGCCAAGGCTCAGTTTTAAGTCTTGGTATTCGCCTCATGTGACATTGCAGCGGCCGGTTAAACCGTTAACTACGACTCACACGCCAGCCCTTTCGCTCAACCGACCGCAGTTTCGGATGGCCCGAATTCGCCTCCTCTATCAGGCCTCTTCAGATCGGTTACAACAGGCGCACGCCAGCTATAAAGCTGAAAAAATCCAAGTTGTGACCTCAGTTGTCGGGCGACGAAGAAGCCATCAAGCTTAGTGAGTGTTTTTGCTAGCCCACGGCGATTGGCGCGTCGACGGCTGGTTGGGGCTGCGCATTTATCTTCGCATCGGCCTTACCTGAGAATCTCTTCCGCTGTTTTCTTATAAAGAAGGCGGCGTGAAATCATTCAGCGGTAGCGGTGGTAGCAACTGGTGATGAATAGAGAGTGTTTTTTGACAGGAAAGGCAGAGAGATTGGCCGGAGAAATGAATATCTGGCCTGCTACTCTGCACTGAGGAACGGGAAGACGAGAAAAAATAGGGTCACGATGGGGGATGATGAGGATGGGAGGAGGCAGATGAAAAAAGGCAAGGCACACTTTCTGACATTAAAAATGCGAGTCAAGGCACGGGTCGCTTAAAAAGCGTGAGAGCGTTCGCGTTCCCTGTGGAGTTTTCGAACTATTCGGCCAAGCGCCGAGGATCAAATCCTCCGAGAGCAGCCTGGTGTCAAAAGACTTCAAAGTAGATGCGAGCGTGATTCTTTCTCGTGCATATGCTGGGCACCCCACTAAAACATGCTCTACAGTCTCTAGCACGCCACATGTGGAACCGCCCAGGGAGTCCGCTTGTCCAATTCAGTGCTACTCTTTGCGCGTTAAGGCTACGTTTAAACGTAACCTAAGTATTATTTTGAATGGGCCTCTATAGAAGCCTTACCGTAGTACCATGCACCGTTAGGTACCTCCCCCTCTCTTCCATGACTGCGTTTCTGTCCTGTCGTGAGTTTTACCTGACCGTGACTGGACGAATATTCGTCCGCTGAGTTTCGAGAGCAATATTTTTAACCAACACGTAAACCTATACACCAATAAATACTGCAGCGGCGATCTGTTGCAGTTACCTGCCCCTGTAGTCTTAATCTTATGGAACATATTAACATTTTTCAGTGGTTGCGTCCTTGCTTTTCATAGCGAGACTGTAGCGCACGTGGGTACGAGGATACACGAAGGAGAAATGAACAACGCGAGCGCTAACTTGCAACAAGTTTTATTTCACACATGCATCTCATATATACGCCAAAAACATGCTATCGCTTGTGCTAACAGTAATCATACCTCTGAAATGATAGTTCTCTATCGCATAAAATTATATATGGAGTTCTAACACACGTCACACATGAAGCATTTGTCTTTTCGGCTTCACTTATTAATCGCGTGGTCATATCATTGTTTTGCCTATCACAACAGTCTTCTCAAAAAATGGTTTGCACGTTTTCAATTCCCATGAAAGAATTGTGGTTGACGAATGAACTATCTTTCCCTCTCTTGGGTTACATGCATGCTACAATAATCGCTCATTTAGACATCGCCCAGTTTGCCCTATGTAATGACCCCCCGCACGATAAAGGTATCTTGTATGCACCTTCAATGCAAGCGACGTACGGCTTCTGATGACGAGTCACGCATTTGCTGTCGGTATTTCTTAATTTGCACAAAGAGCAGATATTTGGGGGCCAGAAATACGACTGTGTAAATGCCTGTCGTACAATTCTTTTCAGATTATGCGACATTTTATGCAAGTATGGCACTACAAGGCGCTTCCTTTCACTGAGCAACTGAGGCAGTTGACATTTATCTTAATTTAGTTTTCTCAGAAGTTTCTCGGCAACAGATATCTGGACATCAGCGGTGTAACCAGCATTATACCTGTGCTACACAAGCACGTTCGAATGACATCTGAGTCGAATGGCATTCGAGACTTGGAATGACATTCGGACTCCTCGGACTCCCGCGGTGCTGCACGACACTTTCCGAGCACATTTGAAATTTGCTCAGCTCGTTTTCAGTGTACAACGACGATGACGATGGCGGTGGTCACTGCGGTAACACTGGTGCGACAACGACACTGTCACGGTCAACAGCAGCATATGATTGCAGTGGGACAAGTTTTCTAGGCCAACGACACCGACGAATCCGATCGGCGGACGGTCAGCCTTCATGTCCTCGGCAGGCCGGCGGCTGAGCGAAAACACGCTGATGAGAAGACAGTGTGAATATATTCGCGCTTCTGCCTTATCCGTATTGAAAATAAGCGAAACGAGCGGGTATATTTCACATGTGCACACTTGAACACTCACCAGCGATAAGCGCTTGCCAAATTAATATTAATCGACGGCGACTCCCTTCCTTTCCGCGACGACTAGGCCTAGCGAGTCCGCAGGATTAAGTCTGTGAACTCGGCAGTTGTGAACAGCGAATTCACAAGTTTAAGCGAATGCAAATGATCAACGAGTGTAGTTTTGACAACAGCGATCTTAAATCAACTATTGCTCACATCGCAGGGCGCGCATACGATGCACGGGAAGCGCCGGTGGTATACCCAGGCCGCCGAGCACTGCTTTACGCCCAGCAAGGGTCGTCGCCGTTACTATTTTGTGAACAACAACCAATGCTTTTCAAATAGCACGAATGGTCCCCAATCATACTTCTGGATAAAGTAGGTTAAAATAAAGTGCTGGTCACGCCGAAAGAACTCAGGACGTTTAGTGACAACCACCGGTCGTACGCGATGTCAGCAGCTAGGCTGTCAAATGTTTCTCAGGCGAACGATCGTATCGGCGCTTCCCACAGATTGTCGCACTGCATTAACAAGCACGGGCACAACCGGTACAAATGAAAATAGATTATTTATTAGAACTAAAGCGCAGAATGCGTTTTATGTCATGCAATCGAGCGCTAGCTGTTCGTACGCAGCGATGTAAACAACAGTATGAGTGCAACCAACCGTCCTCGTCGGCGCACTCTTGGGGAAATATCATGCTCACGCGGTAAATGTTCATTGGTATACTATTATCTGCAAGCACTTAGACAGAAGAGGGGCAATTTTCTAAACAAACAACAATAAATGCGAGCAGCGGGTATCGAGATGAGCAACGACAGGGCCGAAAGCAGTCCCGCGGCTGTGGGCGGGGCGAAGCGATGACGGCGGCGACGCCTATTGGTCGGTACGGGCTGTGTTCGCGTTTCGAAGGCATTCCAAATTCTTGAATGTCTCCGCTGAGCTCCGTCGACTCGAATGTCATCTGAACCGAATGCCGTTGAAAAACTTCGTGTAGCAGCGGAAGTTCGGCAGTCGACCTGAATGACCATCGGTTCGAAGGCATTCGAAACGCCCGTGTAGCAGGGGTATTAGTAAGCCTCGTGGAGTGCTCCTTGAAACTTTCAATTATCTTGTGCGTGCAGGATTTCCGGAGGGAGTTCTTAAAGCACATGCCGACGATGCCTCTTTTTACGAGTTTCGGGGTGCAGAATTATAAGGCAATACAGGTTTTTACTATGAGGCTGGTAGGCTCAGTAAATGCGACTAGGGTGGAAGGTGAGGTTAATACTGTCGCGGGTAGTTCAGACGACGCGGGATGACGACACATTGGACCAGGAGCACAGGAGCAGGCGCCTGAGACAGGTCAAGCGGTCGCGGCCGGGCTCACGAGCTATTCCCTCCGAGCTTCTTCCTCTTTGCCGTCAATAGGCACCCCGCTGGTCGAGGATGACGTTGAGTAAGTGGAAAATCAATGAAGAACAAATAACACACGTGACACTGCTCCCCTCCCCAAAAGCGCATCATCCCGATGCGCAGAGCTGAAAGACATGTGGAGAGCGCGAAGAGTTAAGCCACGTGCTCCGAGCGGTCACAGTAGGCGTTCAGGCGAGCTACGTGGACAACTTCGGAGGCAGGCGGGTGGCGGGACGCCCACGTTACGATCGGTAGCACTTCGTGCTTTAACTCGCCTATACGGCGAAACACTTCGTACGGGCCAAAGTATCCTTTCAGCAGCTTCTCGCTAAGACCACGGCGTCGAATTGGAGTCCACACCCACACTCGATCATCAGGATTGAACTGAACATCACTGTGGCCTTGGTTGTGTCAGTCAGCGAGCATCGACTTGCTGGCGGGCTTAGATGCGAAGGCGTGCCAACTGTCGGGCTCCTTCCGCAAGTTGGGCGAGGAGTTGAGCATCGGCGTGAGCGTAGACGTCTTGCTGCTGGGGCAGCATAGCGTCGAGCATGGTAACGACTTCCCAACCATGCACCAGGCGTAATGGCGAAAATTCGGTGCTTTCTTGAACCGCAGTGTTGTACGCAAAAGTTACGTACTGTAACACGCCGTCCCAGGTTCGGTGCTTGATGTCGACATACATTGAGAGCATGTCAGCCAAGCTCTTCTTAAGGCGCTCGGTAAGCCCGTCGGTTTGCGGGTGGTATGCGGTAGTTTTGCGGTGGGCGGTGTGGCTTAAGCTCAGTATCTGTGAGACAAGTTGAGACATAAATGTGGCACCACGATCAGTGATAAGGACTTCTCGGGCACCGTGTCGAAGAACGACGGACTCGACGAAAAACTTTCCCTCATCCCAAGCCTTTGATAAGGGCAGAGCGCGTGATTCGGCATACCGCGTGAGGTAGCCCGTCGCAACAACGATCCATCGGTTGCCCGATTGCGACTTTGGAAAAGGTCCGACTAGGTCCTTACCGACCTGCTGGAACGGACTGAGCGGTGGAATGACGGGCTGAAGGAGCCCCGTAGGCTTCACGGGTAGAGTCTTGCGCCGTTGACATTGCGGCAGGTCCTGGTGTAATAGCGAACAGTCTTGTCAAGTTGTGGCCAATAGTACTTCGAACGTATTTGCGCGAGCGTTCGACTGAATCCCAAGTGTCCCGAGGAGGGGTCATCGTGAGACGCTTCTATAATTTCGTCGCGTAGATCAGTGGGCACAACTAAAAGCCATCACCTACGGCTCAGGGCAAAGTTTTTCTCATAAAGAACGTTGTCTCGACGGCATAAATTACGTACTACGCGAACAAAAGGATAACGAACTACGCCTCCTTGGCCCTCCAAATGTGATATCACTTCGCGAAGGTCCGGGTCGAGTGGCTGCCGCGCCGCCATATCTTTGGTACTTAGAGATCCTAAGAAGATGTCATAGTCGTCGTCCATATCAGTAGGCGCGGATTCAATGGGAGCGTGGGAGAGGCAGTCAGCATCAGTGTGTCTGCGACCAGACTTATAGATTATCGTAGCTTCGAACTCTTGCAGTCGAAGGGCCCACCGCACAAGTAGGCCTGCAGGGTACCTTAGATTGGTCAGCCAGCATAGAGAGTGGTGGTCTGTGACCACCTGGAATGGGCTTCCATACAGATAGGGTCTAAACTTTGTGATCGCCCAAATTACTTTGAAGCATTCTTTTCGGTGGTCGAGTAGTTGGTTTCCGCCTTCGACAAAACACG
Source organism: Amblyomma americanum (assembly GCA_030143305.2). Classification (NCBI taxonomy): domain Eukaryota; kingdom Metazoa; phylum Arthropoda; class Arachnida; order Ixodida; family Ixodidae; genus Amblyomma; species Amblyomma americanum. The sequence goes on along the minus strand of JARKHS020036263.1, from coordinate 13,231 downwards.
ACTGGCGTATGCGATGACACGCTCGGCGCCGTTCTGGGGCTGGATAAGGACGGCCTCGAGGCCCGTGTTACTAGCGTCAGTGTGTACCTCAGTCGCGGCGTCCTGATCATAATGGCCTAGGACAGGGGAAGCCTGTAGGCGTCGTTTTAGATGGTCGAATGCAAGCAGCTATTCACTAGACCACTGGAATGAGACAGACTCTTTCGTGAGGCGAGTAAGCGGCGCAGCGATATCCGAAAAGTTGGGAAAAAAGCGTATGTAGTAAGCGCAGAGGCCCAGGAACCTCCCCACGGCGTTCTTGTTCGACGGCGTCGGGAAGGAAGCGACGGCGACTGTTATATAGAGATCAGGACGGACGCCGTCATGACTCACGACGTGACCCAGAAATTTCAGTTCGTCATAGGCGAACTGGCACTTCGTTGGCTTGAGGGTGAGGCCGGCGTTTCTGATAGCCTGCAGGACCGGTTTTAAGCGAACAAGATGTTCATGAAACGTGTTGAAAAAACGACCACATCATCAGGGAAGACAAGGCATGTTTGCCATTTGAGGCCGATGAGCACTGTGTCCATAACGCGCTAGAAGGTCGCTGGAGCAGTAGAGAGTCCGAAGGGCATCACCTTGAACTCATACAGTTCATCCAGGGTGATGAAAACCGTCTTTTCTCTGTCGCGCTCATCAACTTCTACCTGCCAATACCCACTTCGACGCCATGGTCTTAGCGAGGAGCTGATGAAACGATACTTTGGCCCGTACGAAGTGATTCGCCGTATAAGCTAGTCAAATTACGAAGTGCTGCCAAACGTAACACGGGTGTCCCGCCACCCGCCTGCCTCCGAAGTTGCTCACGTAGCTCGCCTGAAAGTGAACTGTGACGGCTCGGAGCACATGGCCTAACTCTTCGGGCACTTGATGTTGTATTGTTTCACGTTCTTTTAACGAAACCCGATAAGATGACTGACGAACAGGATCGACAGCGTCGTCGGTAATTATTCTGTGCTTTGCTATTGGCGTCTGGCGAACCCCTGCTGACGAAGAAAAGCAGTCGTGTAACTCACCCACCAGAGCGAGGAGCTCGACTTTCTCCTGAGCAGAGAGTTGCGGGGCAATGCTGACACCTAAAGCAGGCACCGAGGGCTGGGCAGGGGGCGGACAAGAAGGAGCCGCAGAGAGGATCTCAGCATCGACAAGAGCGATGAGGCGCTCAATGAGGCGCTCAATTTTTTGTGGGGCAATAAAGTTTCCGTACGAAAATAAACGACGAAACTTTCATTCAGAACGTCTCTAAATTGGCCTAGAATGGGGTTGTGCGCTCACAGGAGGGTGACCTCATGGGGGGAGGACGTCGAAAATGTCGAGAACACGGTATATGACAGACTGCCGTTCAGCAGCAGTGGCACAACTTTTCGCCACAGTAGACATCATAGTAGGTTTAGCTTCTACGATATGTGTCTTGTATGCTCTCAGTCATCTGTTAAGCATTAGTGTGCGTGCTCTTTGTTTCGCTTAGCGGTTTTTTTTTTCAGTGCGGTGACACATTTCTACTTCTGACCTGTCTTCCGAAATGGTAGTCCGGCACAATAATTTTCCACAATAAACCATCCTTCTCTGCACTAGCTGGGGCAGTGTGCATTGTAGTTTTTCCAGCATGTGTTTTGCAAGTGTGTGACACCGTGACCTTGATTTATTTCGCACACGACGCAGTAGTGCCACCTGGGGCATGAGGGAAAGCTTAACGTTTTGCGCACGAGTTCCCCGCAAATAAACTACCCCGAAACAACGGCAGTTTGTAAGATAGACACTAAAGACGGAGCCACGATAGAAAGTTCATAACAGTGAATCTAGTTAACCTCTCTACCTTTCCGTTCATCTTTTTCTCTCTCTCACATAAGAGTGAGTGTTAGGTCACGCAGCTCCAGGTCTGGATTGAGAAGATAAGGTATGGTTCTATACATGGACGTGAAAACTACCACCATACAGGAAAACGTGACGGCCGAGTGCACTTTGTTCATTGTGTAATGACACACAGGTAGGTGTTCTCAAGACAAAATGCCAAATTTACAAAAAGCCTAATTCGCATTCAGTCTCAATCGAGGGATTTTTGTCTTCCAAAGCTCAGAATATTACCACCACTAGTTTCCGTTGAATCCTAGAGCTCAGCTTGAAGATTTTGCGTCTAGTTTTGAAGGCGTTCTCTTTAAGAGCCCCCTTGATGGGTGAAAGATAGTTATAAATGTTTGAATCGGGCGAGACAGTTGTCGAAACGCCTCTTCTCTGGACTTTCCGAAACCGGTTTCACCACCACTTCCATTGTGCTAGCACCAGGTGCTCAGGACAGTCCAGTGAACAATATGGCAGCGCCCAGGGAGCACTTATTTTCAGTCTTTTCAACTACCCCTTAATGCAGCTGTGAGGTCCGCTAAACGCCATTACTTTGAATACAAACTGCCTTATTTTATTCGAACTTCACCTGAAAAATTTTGGAACCACTTATGTCAAAAGAAAAAACCTGAAGGAGCTAGACACCGCAGCGGACACGGGACAGAGAAAGAAGACGACACAGGGCGACACCGCCCTGTGTCGTCTTCTTTCTCTGTCCCGTGTCCGCTGCGGTGTCTAGCCCCTTCATGTCTCACCAACTGGCCTACACATCTACCCTCCTAAGAAAAAAGCTATTGACCGAATAATGCACAACGACGAGCCTCTCACAGATAAAAACTATATTGCTACGCAATTTAAACACTACTTCCACAGTGTCTTTGCTAATGCAAGTGGTGAACATTGCCCTTTTGAAACGCCCTGCACTACGCCTTTTATTACGATATCAAGACCTGGCATTGTTGAATTGCTACTAAACATGAAAGCTAAAGCGTCGCCAGACCCTGATGAAATTCCGAACGCTTTCTTGCGCCGGTATGCCGAAATGCTTTACGAGTTTCTGGTTGTCATTTTTCGCGCGCCCCTTTCATCTGCTGTCATTCATTCAGAGTGGAAAACTGCACGTGTTGTTCCTGTTCTTAAGAAAGGGGCGCATTACTGATATCAAATTATCCTCCCATATCTTTGGCTTCAACCTGTTGCAGATTACTGTAACACATCATCGCCAAGTACATCACCGGTTTTCTTGACGACAATAAGATCCTTTCTAACGTTCAACACGGGTTTAGGAAGGGCTACTGTCCTGTAACACAACTAACATCGGTTGGTCATAGCTTCGCAGCTGTACTTGATAAATCCGGCCAGGTTGATATTATTTTTATCGGTTTTAGTAAAACATTTGACCTCGTCTCTCACTCTAAATTAATTGACAAGCTTCAACAAGCTGGTCTTCCTAACTCTGTAGTTAACTGGGTTTAATCTTACTTACCTAACCGAGAGCAGTTTGTTAGTATTGACGACCATTATTCACGCAGACTGCCTGTCTCTTCTGGTGTCCCCCAAGGAAGCGTCCTCGGTCCCCTGTTATTTTTAATATATGTGAAGGACATTGTTAAAGTAGTTACTCATCCCGTTCAAATCCGGCTGTTTGCAGATGGCTGTGTTTTGTTTAATGTAATTATTTGTCGTGAAGACCAACTATTACTCATTTTAAGCGTAAAGAATATTTTAGATTGGTGCAATCAGTGGGACATAAAACTCAATGCTCAGAAAACCGTTTTCTGAGATTAACCAAAAAAATAAACAGCCTTTTATACCCCTACGCTCTTCCTTCATTTCCACTTTCGGAGGTAACTGAATATAAATATCTAGGCGTTACGATAACTAATAATCTAAGTTGGGCCAAACATATATGTAACGCATGTGCATCGGGTTTTCGTAAACATTGTGTCCTCAAGCACACACTGAAGAATGCTCCTGCAGACTTGAAATTTTTTGCCTATTCTTCATTAATCAGACCCAAGTTAAAATACGCCTCCATTATGTGGGACCCATTTACTAAAACTAACATTCAAGCACTTGAAATGATCCAGCACAAGGCCGTTCGATTCATCTTTTCAAAATAACATTCAACCGACTCACTACTGCCATAATGCGATCACACCGAATTAAAACATTGCAAGTAAGACGTAAATATCTCATATTAAAATTTCTTTTCCTTCTAATACATAACAAGTTGTCAATGTGCCCGGATCCCTACGCAAGCCATTTTCAGCTCCACGACCAACAAGACCTCTCCACTCTGATTCACTAACTCCAGTCGCAGCCAGAACTAACCTATTTAAATACTCCTTCCCTCGAACCGTTACTGAATGGAATGCTTTACCTTTAACAGCACTACGTGACATAGAATCCATTGAAGAAATAGCAAATTGACGCCATCAAACTTATTTGGCTTTGTGTTTCGAATTTTTTTAGTGTGTTTTTGCGTATATTCATGTTGCATTGTATTGCCCCTTCTGCTAGGGCACAGAAGGGCCTGCAGTAGTCTGTAAATAAATAAATAAATATAGGAACCCGCCACGATCGGTCAGTAGCTTTGACGTTCAGCTGCCTGGCCCGAAATTCCAGGATCACATCCTGACCGCGGTGGTAGCATTTCTGCGAAGGACGAATGCAGAAACACGTAAGCATTCTTTGCAATGTAAGCACTTCAGTGAGCCCCACATAGTTTAAATTAATCTGGAGCACTTCCCTCTGCCGGCTCTGATAGCTCACGCTTCGCTTAGAGACGGCAAATTTCAAACACCATATCATACCGTAGCCAGAGGCAGGCTGCAAAAGAAGTTAGGTTGAAAGAGCAATACTTGTTGGGGGGCTAGTTGGTGTATGTGTCCAGAAAAGGGTTGTAGCTGTTGTAGAAAAGGGTTGTAGGTTCATGGTCCAGGTGATTGCGCTGATTGAATAACGGTTTGCCTGGTAGAAAGATGGTCGTTTCACATAGAAGGATTCAACTGAAACAATGTAGAAAATCGCAGGCGATGAAACGTGTTGTTAAATAAACTGTTCCTAGTGTAATACAAAGGAGTGCTCACAAGTGCAAAAGTGAAGTGAACGCAGTCACTGAGATAATATAAGTTATCGGACGTGTTGGCGCCTGAATTCTGCTAGAAAATATAGAAATAACTAGAATCTCAGTAACAAAAATGAGTTAAGATCACGGTGGCTCTTTCATACAAATGGCTGGCATGTCCTGATCGCTTTGCTCAGCACAGATGCGAATAACAACCTAACAGTTGGCGTTCACAAAAAGGTTTTCTAACGAACCTGCTGTTCATTATATTGCAAAAATATTCTGATCGCTTCCGCGAGAAAAGACAATAGAGAGGAAAATAAGCTACAGGACATGAGTCAATAGCGCACGTAATAGTGTAACGGCCACGAAGACGTTAAAGTGCTGTCTGCCTACAAAAGAGAAAAGATGATCCAGGCTCTGTCGCGCCGGGTTCTCAAGCAACTCTTAGCTGCCACAAGGCCTCTGCCTGAACCCCTTCCTTCGTGAGGGCTTGTACTCGTAACAACTTGGTGGAGATGCCGGGTAAGATGTGACCTAACCAACGGCTGCCCTTCAGATCGAACCTCGCAGGAGTCCACGTCTCTTGCCGGTCTACCACCCTCTGTGCCTGATCTCTCTCTGGACAGAGACGCCACTCAGAGGTCTGCATCCAGCATCTTCTCGTGGGCGCAGCCGCTAAGGGCGTAGACGAGTGGCTCACCCACTACCAGCGGGTAAGCCGATGTAACAAGTAGGACGCGAACGCCCAGCTGACCAACGGGGTGTTCTTGCTCACACACACTGCTCTTGTCTGGCACCAGGACCGTGAAGATGCCTTCGCGTCCTGTGCGCACTTTGTGGAGCAACTGACCTTCAGTGACTCCAGCTGCGAAGAAGAAGCAAGCCGAACATACATTGGCTAACAGAGCACAGCTCCCAAGAGAAACTTGCGCCCAGTATATGGAAGCGATCCTTAAGCTTTGAAAGGTTGTCTGCCCTCGCATGTCCGACGAGAACGAAGTGGGTCACCTGTTCAAAGGTTTCACTCAAGACATCTACTCCTTCCTGCTCAGAAAAGAGAGCATGCCCTCTGTCTTCGATATCATCGACCACTGGCGCACTTATGAAAATTTGAAGAAGCGAGAATTAACACCGGTGTTTGGTCACCTGGCTGGTGTGACTACAGTGGCAGCCATGGACACCGTAGCTTCCAGCGACCTTGCCGCCAGTATTCGCCACACTGCCCGCGAAGAATTAGTTCACTGCCAGGATCTTACTTGACATCGCTCTGAGCTGCGATGTGCGTACCCGCTGTATGAGGTACAGCCCCTTCCTCTCAACGCAGCGGACTTCGCGAGGTACCAAGCGCCTCGGCGATCCCGATCGCGCCACGTTCCACTCTCGCACCAGGAAGCACGTGTGAAGTACAGTGACCGGCTACCGGCTATTTACGAACGTGACGCAAGGCGAAATGCTTTACCTCTGGGTCCAGATAACTGTGACGACTTCAGGGCTCGTATCGTCCGCCCGCCGGTTGTTTGCTACTGGTCTGGATATCATGGCCACATCTCGCAGTTTTGCCATCGTCGCCGACCACTCCGCTACAGATCCGCGACCTTCACTGAGCGGCCAACCTACTCGTCTGTGCCCCTCCCCCCCCCCCCCCCCCCCACCCCGTGATCGCCCCACTCGGCTGCTACAGCAGACCCTTGGAATTCCAGCTTTCGGACTCCTTCTCCAGCATCGCATCGAGCGTGACTCCTTCTCCGGCCCACCGCACGCGTCCCTCCCCGTCAACACGCCCGCGTTCCTCCGCCCCTCGTCCGAAAAACTCGCCAGCGCGACCAATGAAAGTAAGGTCGCTGGACGTCAGCTGTGTACCGATATACCTCGCCCTATTTTAATGGTAAGGAATAAAGTTTATCGGTCCGCCCATGGCGTGCCCGCATCGGCCCTTGTCGATACGGGTGCAGCAATTTCTGTAATTAGTATCGGTTTTAAACGCTTGCTGGGACCCAAAAGCTACGTTTCAATGTGAACAAACGTCATCGTTTTGCGGAGTGATTGATGAGTCGTTGCGCCATCTGGGAGTCTGCAGTGCGGAAGTGCCATTGAGTGCAGCCGTTTTTCCAGCGGAATTTATCATTCTTTCCCGCTCTACCTACGGCATAGTTTTGGGATCGAGTTTCTGAAAATGTGTGTCGCTGGATTGACTGTCGGTTGGGAGCGGTTCATTTTGATCGAAGCCTTGTGCCCGGCCTGCTGGAATGTTCGTGCGGCGAGGAAACTGTATTTTTGTGTCCCGAGACAGACTCGTGCCTCGCCACAGTGGCACGATTTAGGCTTTAGTGCACGTTCACTCCAGCTGCGTCAAGAGGAATGTTATTTTCCCGCACTATATGATATTTGTTGTCCCCAGCAGCAAGTAGTTGCCCACAATTAATTCCTCCACAGTTCCCACCGTTTTTATAAAGGGCTTGAAACTTGTTTCCAGTGACAATGTGGGCTCGCTGCCGGAATGGTCGGTGTGGTCCCGGCCGATACCGTACAGCATGCGTCCGCTGTATGCAGTTACTGACACTGTCAGCGCCACCACTAGCTCCCCTGAACGCCATGCACTGGTGGACCTATGCCTAGTGCCTATGCCACGGAACTTGTAGCATTCCATTCTGCTGCTGCGTTTGCTGTAATAACCCTCCTTCTATGTCCGTTAACTTCTACACTGATTATCTCTGCTTTCTGCCCTGTCTTCACTTACTGCATCTTACCCGACAATTATTTCCATTAAGAAAAATCTCTATCATTTGTCTTCTCTTGCCCCACTTCTTTTATTTCATATCCGGGTTCACTCCGGAATTTGGGAAATGAGATAGCCGGTCCAGGCTGCTGGTAGTGCTGGGCAATGTGGCCCTTTACACAGTTCTACCCTTTCACGCCGTTGCGTGCGTTCCCGGTTACACCATTCTTCACTTCTTTTATGGCGAGTTTATTCGCAAGAGAATAATGGCGGCAGAGAATTATTTAACTGGATTCCTGATACGCTCAATGTTCCCTCCATTCATCTGCCCAGGAACCCTCTTTTCACTTTACTCACTGGGCATGGTAGATTCCATTTCTACTTCTAAAAAAATTGGCCTATTTCCATCTTCAATTGGTTCATGTGGTATTGTCGCGATTATTGGTAACGCGTCCCCGACTCTCCGAAGGGGAACGCTATCGCGTGCAGATTCGAACAAGAGGACAAGAGAACACAGAAATCAAAGAAAACAAAACGAAGCCGTATATATAATTTATGCGAAAAGGGGCCAATAAGCAACGGACACTGAAACAGAAAAACACACACTCAACGCGCGTACAACACTACAGAATAAAAGGAAAGAGTTCACCAGGTACTGAGCAACCCAAGTAAAGCGGGGACGCCTTGCAGACAGGGTAGACGCGGGTGATTGTAGTCCGACGCGTCGCTGGCGCTGCGTCGAAGGAAGCGACGGAAGGGAGCCAGGTGGTAGTAGGAGCGGAAACGAATATAGGGAGTCCCGGTCGCCCGTCAAGAGTCCGAAGAACATGGCAGCATCAGGAAAAGCATATCCAGGTCCCGTCGACGGTGTCACGAAAGGCAAAATGCTTAAAGTAGGCTATCCAAGAGTGCCTTTCGGCAGCACGGACCCTCAGTCGATAGGCTGCCGCCTCCACACTTGCAAAGAACGCAGTAGTCTTGTGTCGGTGGTCCAAGAGGAGGTCCACGGCAGCACGGACCCAACGTCCGACGGCAGCCACCTCCACGCTTGAATGACCCGACCTCCGCTGCGCTGCCTTCATTTACACCTCGGTTTCCTGACACGTCAGCTGTCCGCTCCTCGTGCTCGCCACGCTCTTCGTCGCCGTCGCCTCGCACACACCATTCGCTCGCGCACACCCGCAACGCTGGGATGGCAACGCGCAGCATCCGACTGTCGACGCACCACTGTCGGCGCACATACCGCACTCAAAAATCTCCTGAGAATTTGTTGTGCACCTAACATATGCCCCCCTTCGGAAAAGTTTTTTCGCACAAAAAACTACCATTGGTGCACACAATACAAATGTTCACGTGGGAAGCAGACAAACGCCGTTCATGCACAAACACCAATGTTCACGTGATAAACGGACAAGTTAGACGCCGCTGAAGTCACCGACGGCACTTTACACAGTGACACATGGGGGCACATGAAAAGGCGCACCGAGGGAACATGGGGTCAAGCATCTGGTAAAAAGGAAACTGAAAACCGTACAAAACATCACACACAATCTTTAAGCACGTCTGTACCATAAAGGTGGACATGTACACACTGAACAACACATAACCGGAGAACGAAAGAAAAAGAAAAACAACCTACAAACAGTACCCCATGCGTTTGCACAGGTCACCATTGCAAACACACCGGATTGTAGTGCTGTACCTTGGGCATCACCCTCCAGTAATTTACAAACGACTATCTCGGTATATTGCCTCTATGAAATCAATTATCACCTTATTTGAATGCGTCTCACAGGAGTTCCGTTGTAGTATGCACCGCTTACGTTCAGGAAGGCTGAGTAAAGAGGTCTGTTTTCCGGCTTAGCTATTTCTATGCATTGGGTAAGCAGGAACAGGCAATCATCTAAGCGTCTACAACTTCTGAACCCGTTCAGAAGTTCCCCGAGTATATACTTTCTATCCATGACTGCATTTTTGATTTCACCGCCTGCGTTTCCAGCCTGTATATAACAGATGTTATCGAAATCGGTGTGAAGTGTATGTTTACCTAATTTTCTTCCGCTTTATAAACCAAATCAGTTTTACTTTGTCGCCAGCTGTCGGTAATTTTCTTATTTGTTATGAGTGATTCAAATGCTTTTGACAAGTTTATTTTTTCATTGAACAAAGTTAATTAATCAGCTTGATCATAATTTCGTCTATCCTTGCGGGCGTGCATATAGGATCATTTGCTTCCGCCTTTTTCCAGTTGAGATTGGTCAGTTCTGAGCAGCTCTCTATTATGCTGTCTTGCGTTGCTCCTTCATTTGGAGAGTACCCTATCGTTACTCATAAATGATTCCTCTATAACGGACGTAATGTAGTTCGCAGCTTCGTCTCCCTGTAAACATTTTCCCTCGGCATCTTGAAGCCGCCGCGGTGGCTGTGTGGGTATAGTGCTCGCCTGCTGACCAGAAAGAAGCGAGTTCAATCCTGCATAAAGTTGACTGCCCATTGCGGGTAATCGTCACTGAAAAAATGCACTTGGCAGAAATCCCTTGGGCTATTCTTTCAAACCAAAATCAAAGTTTTGACAATAGATGATCCTTTCCTTTTGAAAGATTAAAGAAAGGATGTTGAATTTCTAGCAGCTGAAAGTGATGCTCGCATGCCTTTTTCGGTCGATATTAAGGAACTTTATTACTCTCTTCAACATGACAAGCTTATTTTGTGCGTTGAAAATTGTACTGACTCGTTCGGATCCGTCTCCTTTCAGAATTATATTGGTATCTCTGTGGCCAGCTTGCTAGAAATTTTGACAGTTTACCTTAACTCTACTTTTGTTTCATGGGGTGATAGTACTTTTATTCAAAAAAGTGGAGTGTGCATCGGCTCCTGCATTGCTCCAATCCAAAGCGATATTTTCCTCGCCCATCATGACCGACTGCTAGAAGTGCAGCTTTCTTCATCTGCTTTAAAGGTCTTCAGATTCGTCAAAGACTACCTAATCATTTTGGCCAGTAACGAAAGGAATTTTTCTAATGCCGTTTCAGGTGTGCTTTCTTCCTTTTAACAGTGCGTCGCGACCCTCGTTCTGACCCATGAGCTAACGGAGAGTGGATCTTTATGCTTTCTTGACATAAGGCTATCGAGGGCAGAAAACCACCTCTGTTGGTGGCGCGCACCGAGAGGAGGCAATTCCTTGTTGCCTTACAGTTCGGCTCACTCGAAGATCGCTAAGAGAAGCATCGTGAGCCTATGCTTCACAAACGCCCTTATGAAATCCTGTCCACACTCTATAGGCCAAAGCTTCAAAAAGCAAACTCATCGGCTGGTAAAAGCTGGCTACACCAAGCACCCGCTGATCTCAGCAGCTGGCTCCCTCTTAAAGAAACTCAAAGGAAGTGAAAGAAGGGCTGGCCCAGACCACCAACACAAGATTGCTGTGGTGCCTTACCTGCACAACCTTCCTCACCGGCTCAAAAGATCGGGAAAAAAGCAGGTGTCTGACAAGCTATCCAAACTATATCGCAGAGTGAATGCCCCAGCGTTGCGAGGGCCAACCTGCCCATTCAAACACCAGGCACCTTTCGTTCCTTGCGTAGTTTGTGTGGTCCATAAAATTTTCAGCTGTAGCAAGGTTTACATGGGTCAAAGCGGGCGTTGCCTCAGTGAGCGTCTTATGGAGCATTCCAATAATGTTTACAACACTGGAAAGAGAAACCTGGGAGTCCACTGCCTAAAATGCCCCTGCCGTTCCTGTAAGCCCTTTCTCCATGAATGCACTGTCAACGCGAAGAATGCACATCAACTCACACGTGAAATTATAGAAGCCGCCCACATTCTAAAGCTAGGAGAAGATTGTGTCAGCACACCATCGAAAGCTCTAACAAAACAGGAATTAAAATTTTTGAGCCAGGCTTTGTTGGGGTAATTAGGATGTCAAAACCCAAACTTCGATGTTTTATTGGATGAGTCCTGAATTCAACCTTTAGCTCTCAGTGAGCCTTTTGGCGTCGGTTTGTCCTCCTGCTTCCATGTCCTTTTTGGGTCTTTAAATGGATGTTAATTTTCATTTTGTTTTTAGTAGCTCTTTTTAGACCTTGTTATGCATTTTATCTTCAATGTTCGTGGTAACACCCTTCTGACTTTTTATTCCATATTTTCATATTGTTATCACGCATTGTCATTTGTTACTCTGTTACTGCCTTTCGGCGCCATCTTTCACCAGCCCTTCCCTTTTATTCACTCGCAGGTACAGCAATGTTATCTTCTGTCTTTCGACCTCAGTTATCTTTCTATTGCATGCAAACCAAGCAGCTGCTTCCAATGTTTTCCCGCCCACTTTTCGTATATATATTGTGTCACTCTGAAATAAAAGAACAAGTTAAGTCAGCGCTCTGTTATATCTTCCTCTGTCCGTGTCTTAAGGTGAGCTGTCTGTTTTTTAAACAATGATATCACGCTGTCCACACGTACTTTAAATAACTGCTGATTGGCTTCCTGCTAGAAGTTAGTATAAACGAATTAACGACAGAAAAGGGAGGGTTTTCACTGTTACCGGAAACATGATTTCTAGCACCATGTTGTTCCACGGCGGCTTGAAGTGTGCTGCAAATATGCCAACACAGACTACCCATTTAATAGAATTTAAGTATACTTTGGACGAATTAATTTCCTGTTTACGAAAGCGCACTTTAAATCTATTGCCAACATGCAAATTTGATTTCCCAAAACGCGATTTCTAGCACCAGGTTGTTCAATGTCAGCTTGCAGTGTGCTGCGAATATGTTTATGCGGACAATTTATTCGTTAGAATTGAAGTATACTTCGTATTTACGAAAGTATGCTTTAAATACAGTGCCAACATGTCATTTCCCGAAACGCGATTTCGAGCACTAACCGTTCAATGGCAGCTTGAAGTGTGCTGCAAATATGTTTACGCAGACAGCTCAATCGTTAGATTTGAAGTATACTTTGGACGAACTAATGTCGTATTTGCGAAAGTGCACTTTTAATACATTGCAAACATGCCTGAAAGCACAAAGTGAGGGTTTCCGTGGCGGAACAGCTTGTTCATGCGGCTTTATTGCGCACTCGACCTTCGCAGATTTTCCTTTCTGTGTATATTGGCAATCCAGAGCTGGCGAACGTGTTAGTTGCCTTCTCCCATTCGGAAAGGGTGCATGGCGAACAGGCGAGAACAGGGGCAATACGTGCTTGTGCAGTGCGGTTCCGTGGAGCTCTCAAACGATCGCATCCCGCGCCTTTAACTCTTTCTCGAAATTCTTGCAGTCCACAACACCGCACGTATTTCATCTGCCTTTCTACATCTTCGTGGAAAGAACACATTCGGCAGGCACCCGCGATATTTCTACTGATGCGTCAAGGCGTACCCACCAGTAATTTGCACGAGCCCCGTTATGGCGCCGTGTTCTGAGCACGCCTGTGGCGCCATCTATCTCAAACGTTAAAACTGCCCACTGTAAACGGTGTATAGACTGTTTACAGAGCAGTTCGCTCTATCCACAGCAGGTGGCGCCACTAGGACGGCCGCCTCTTCTGGCCTTCGGAGCCGTCGTTAA
>JARKHS020036262.1:0-49261 GCA_030143305.2 Amblyomma americanum | reverse complement strand
AGTTTGAAAACTGTACAGGCAACGCGAGCGCTCTCACGCTTTTTAAGCGACACGGGCCTTGACTCGATTTGTAATGTCAGAAAGTGTGCATTGTCTTTTTTTCATCTGCCGCCTCCCGTCATCAACACCCCCCATCGTGACCCTGTTTTTTTTTCTCCTCTTCCCGTTCCTCAGTGCAAGGTAGCAGGCCCGATAATCATTTTTCTGGCCAGCCTCCCTGCCTTTCCTGTCAATAAACTCTCTCTGTCTCGCTCAATTGTATGAGTATTTGGCGCTGTTGTTATTTATTGTTGCCGTTTTTTGAGAGCAGCCCGTTGTGCCTCAGGCGGTGCGGGCTGGGCAATATTATTTTTTCTTTCTTTTTTGTGCCCGCACTAATATATGTTCTGAGCGAGCAACTGCTGCTGGTCAATGTTAGTTCACCCCCCGCGCCCACAGAGGACAGGGCCCAGTCAAGAGGACGTTTCCCAACCTTCTTTCCTTCGTCAAGGCAAATAATTCTGCATCCCCCGTACAACTACACAAAATAAGAACAATAAACCAAAATTTTAGCCAACCCTTTAAGACGACGCGACCAAACGCATGTTGCTGGCTATTGTGTGGAGCAACTCTCAAAATATTTTCCATTGAGCTTAATTGCATATTTAGTCTAGATTAATTAAGCAACTTTCCCAGCGACGAAGATAGACGAAAAATTCCAAGGGGAAAGTTGAATAGCGCCCCGAAAAACGTCCGAATGAAGTTTTCAACTTTCAATCTGTTACGTATTATCTTTTTTTTCACTCACTGCAGAAGCCCGTGAAATACAAAAAAATACCTCCTGACACGTCCGATTGAGCACCGCAATTGCAGTGCTCTCGAAAGATCCGCGTAGGAACCAACGGAACATTTAGGCCGGTATGCTGCCGCTTAGAAGGAAGCAGGGCGGCGCCGCAGCATCTGGCTGTGCGCTCAGCGCAAGCGGTGTGCTTCTCTTTGCGGCGGTTCAAAATAGCGACATGCAGACACAGCACTTATCGCTTGCTCGCGCGTAAATCGCTCAGCCAGCACCTGTGTCGCAGCCCTGTCACCTTTTAAGCGGCAGCACACCCGGCAAAATGACTTGTTCGTTTGTTGAGCGGAACTTTTGAGAGGGCTGCAATCGCGGCGCGCAAGTGGACATGTCACGTGGTATCTTTTTGTATTACGCGGGCAACGGCAGTGAGCGGAAAATGGCTAATAGGTAATTGATCGAAAGTTATAAACTATTCAGTCAGACATTTTACGGACCGTTCTGAAACCTCCTCATTTGAATTTTTCTCCTATCTTCGTTGCTTGCGAAGTTGGCTAATTAGTGTCTACTCATTATACAATTAAGACCAACACAAAAATTGTGAGTTGCTCCCTACAATAGTCAGTACTATGCATTTGGCCGCGTCGTCTTAGTGTGCCGCGGCATATTTTTAAATTCACCCTGGCTGAATTTAAACGGAACACCCTGTGTAAATGGAACACCTATGCGTCCTATTTACAAATATTACGAGCCGCCTGAATAAACACTCAGCGCTATCTTCTCAGATAGACACGTAGGCTGTCGGTACGTTCATAATCAAGGAGTCATAATTGTCACGAATAAGTATTAATTCCCACGTGTTTGATTGTCAACGGCATTACCCAGGGTATAAGAAAGGTCAGTCCGGGCGACTAGATGAAGGATTTTCATCGTGATTGATTATTACTTAATTACATATTATGTTTTTGTAACCTGAAATGTTGATTTGTTTTTTTGCAAGTGTATTAGGACCATCCATAAAAGGACCGTACTTTGCTGCTGCTATCAATCTCAACAATCTGCTAGCAGTCTTTGTGGTCACCTTCATGACTATCTCGAAAAATGCTCTTTGCTTTTCAAACCACCATTTCTCTTTTTAGGTGATTTTAATTTTCCCACTAAACACTGAACTGAAGCGTACACTCCTGTGGTTTCTGGTCCTTCTGAATCACTAAGCATTTATGACTTATGTTCAACGTTCAACCTCGTTCAGTTTGTCGAAAGGCCAATTCGCGTTTCTGCATTCACAGCTAACGTACCAAAAAAATTATTTATTTTGTTTTATTTCATACTACGAGCCTGGATGTCAGCCCTTGGGCAGGAGCAGGTTGAACAAAGCAAGAAAATATACAGTAATAGAATGTACATTCTAGAACAAAGGAAGTGGTGAAAATAATGTGTACAACAGATACATAGCGAAAACCTAGTAATAAACATTAGGTTATCACAATGTCAAACTGTCACGGATCTCTCCGGAGAACACTCGGACCGAAAGAATGAACTAGGCGACGGGTGTACCCACACAAACGCACATTTAATACACCCTATGTGGCACACACACTAGAAAACAAAACTAACACAAAGCACAAAGACTATAAATACACGCGACCCGGGCACACTGCTACTAGCGTCTACTAATAGTGTTCTACTATAAGCGGTCGGCGTTAATGCTCACGGTTGGTTCGGTGCGGCTGCGGCGTTGTATGGATCCAGTAGACAGCGTCGAGGCGGCGTTCGCCGTGCTTGAGCTGGCGTCGCTGGCGGCGTTCGACGCGCTTGGGCTGGCGTCGCTGGCTGCGTCGTACAAGCTCCAGGTCCAAGCGCCCGTGGAGGTGATGCCGGTGTTTTTGGCGTTGGGAGCACCACCCGGATGGGTGGCAACAGCGCTGGAGACACACCTGGCCGTAGCAGGTGGTAGCGCCCTCCGTCGACTCCCCGGAACGGGCTCAAGCACGGCAGGAATTCCACGATGCGATGCCGTAGAACTCGAGCTCACCGGAGCAGTAGCCGGCGTCGCTCTCTTCCAGCCAAAGTGTTCCTGACCCACCGGAGCCTCCGCTTCTCTGCTGTTCCCCCAATCCCTCGCTCTAACTCGCCCTTTTATAGCCTCGGTGTTAGTCCACGTAAGCCTTGTCGTCGTCTTCTTCTCTTCTCCACCAATCATCTCTCTCCACCTCACCGAATGCTTCTCCACCAATCACCTCTCTCCACATCAACGAATGCTTCTTCTTCCTCTTCTTTATTCTTCAGTTAATGCGCGTCGTCTTCTTCACATCTTTTTTCCTTTAAAATCTAATTTAGGCTTCTTAATATATGTGACAAGGGCCCCCTCTCTCAAGAGTTTTTTCATGAAAAACCGCTCACGTCATCCTCATCTTCAAGCCATCCATGCCAACCGACTGTCTTCTGTAGCTATTCTGGACTCAGCACACACACCACACCGAAGATGTCCAGCACACACCAAACGCACACCATTAACACAGCACACCAAACTGCGTTTTCAGAACACTAACACACCACTGTCGTTGTCCGTACAGAGTCCTTAATAAACATGTTCGTGTCCACAACACACTCCCTTATATGATCACATCAACAATAGCAACATCAACAAGGTAAATCCCAGATATAGATTAATACCACAACAACAAGATATATCCCAGACACCCAGAGCTGACTAGTTAGCTCTATCTCTATGCAAGTCTAATTTGTAACATATGACCTTAGTTTTGCTTGGCCCATCCCAAAACGTCTCCCCCTTGATTTGGAGTAGAGCTGTAATCCTCTGTCTGCATTCAAATTTGACTTCTTCAGTACCTCATCCCCTCCTGCGTTTTTCTTCCCACTGAACGTGGGCACCTCGGCAACATCACCTGTCTCCTCGGCCACTACCGAGCAAGCTGCCCGGGGGGCGTACCGCAGTACGGGACTTCGTTCTTCATATTTCTTCAACATATTAACATGGAAAACCCTCTTAGTGCCATCTATCACTACCTCATAATCCATGTCTTTTTTCTTCCACGTCACAAGGTACGGGCCCTTCCACTGCATCAGTAACTTATTATGATCCATGAGTAGCAAGACAAGAACCCTGTCGCCCGGATTCAGATTTCTGTGAATGGCTTTCTTTTCATAACATCCCTTGTGGCGTTCACGCGCCTTTTCCAGGCTTTGATGTGCAAGCCTGCATGTTTCCTTCAATCTATCCCGCAACTCAAACATGTATGTGTAAGTTGTCTTGAGATCTGACGCAACCTCTTTAATAGCCCAGAGCTCCTTGAGTATTGCAAGTGGACTTCTAAAGGTTCTCCCATGCAACATCTCCAAGGGCGAGAAACCAAGACTCGATTCCGGTACTTCGCGGTAAGCGAACAAAAGAGCTGGGAGATATCTATCCCAATCAGTAGGTCTCTCCTGGAACATTTTCTTGATCATATTTTTGAGGGTGCTATTGAACCGCTCTACAAGCCCATTACACATGGAATGGTAAGGCGTCGTCAGTAACTGTCTTACTGACAAAAGGCGGTTAACCTCCTTCATTAGCTCCGATGTGAAGTTCGAGCCCCGGTCACTCAAAATTTCCCTCGGGAACCCATAACGCGAAAATATTTCCACAAGACCCTCCGCCACTTGGATACTGTCAATAGTTCTCAGTGGAATAGCGTATTGTATTTCTGTTTTGAGGGCACTGCTCGTCACTAGCACGCGAACCACGAGCACACCATTACATTGTGCGATACCTGCAAGACTCAGCTGCAAAACACTTTCGTAAACCAGCATCGCCGCCAACGCGTAGAGGACCTCCTGCAAACCAGGTTCCAGGGCCCCGATGAAACCATCACTAGTTTCGTGGAAGACGTGTTGCGGCTCTGTGCCCGAGCCGACCCCCGAGCCACCGAGGAAAAGAAGGTGCGCTTTTTTAAGCGCGTGGCCCGCCACAACGGCTGGACTGCGGAACATTGCCTGCAGAACTTGTATTTCTGTTTTGAGGGCACTGCTCGTCACTAGCACGCGAACCACGAGCACACCATTACATTGTGCGATACCTGCAAGACTCAGCTGCAAAACACTTTCGCAAACCAGCATCGCCGCCAACGCGCAGAGGACCTCCTGCAAACCAGGTTCCAGGGCCCCGATGAAACCGTCACTAGTTTCGTGGAAGACGTGTTGCGGCCCGAGCCACCGAGGAAAAGAAGGTGCGCTTTCTTATGCCAGGCGTCACGTCCGACATTTTTGGTGGTCTCATTCGGGATCCTCCCACAACCGTGGCCGAATTTATCTCAGAGGCGACTAACATCGAGCGTGCCCTGGCAGCCAGAGCAGATCATTATCGTCGGCTTGCTGGAGTTTCCAATACTTCCAGCCTTTCGCTGACCACCCGGCGACTTACCTCTCGGTGTCATGCACCTACGCGAGGTCAACCGCGAAGTTGTCAGGGAGGAACTTCGGAAGGGTCTGCCACCCACCGATAGCACATCTTCGTCCCCCTTCACAGAAGTCGTCCGAGAAGAAGTGCAACGTGCACTTTATCCTCGCCGCCCCGTCACCCCTCCTCCTTCACAGCCCACCGTGACGTACGCCTCCATCGTCCGTCGCTCGTCGCCGCCAATGGTCGACCGCCCGTCCCCTACTTCACAGTCACTATCGTCTCCTGCGCCTGCCGACACCCGTCGTTTCCAACAGCGTGGATCAAGCAAAGCCGAAGCGTGGAGGACTGCCAATAGATTATAGTCTAGATATAAGTCTATATATTCATGGACGAAAGTCAATATAAAATCTGTGGACTGTCTCAAGAAATTTTTATAGTGGGTTGCAGAAGGCGCTTCCCCAGCCTCTCAGACCGACTGCAGTATTACATCATAATGTCGTTAATTGGATCCATGCTAAAGGAAACAAGAAAGCAAACTTTGCTTTCACGCTCTACTGTACAGCACTGCACGCAGGGTATAAAACTCGAATTCAAAAGAGTGTTAAGGGCCTCACTAAAACCGCTGCGTTCGGAGGTTTTAATCAAGAACTATTAATCCTGCTGCGCTAACCAGTGAAGGCACCAAGTTTTAGGCGTAGTAGAAAGCGTTGGCCTCGATCGGCTAGAAGTTAGCGTTAACGGTGCGAATCGAGAGGTAGGAAACTCCAGCTAGTTTCGGTTTTTACTGCTTCAGCGCACCTGGTGACAGGTGGACAGCTGTTTAAAAATGAATTATTCGCACACATGCCGCGCACATGCACGCAGCCCGCGACTGGCTCTGGCGACAGCTGAATTGGTTGAGGCGCCGGGAAACCAAGCTTTGTTTACGCGGGCTGTGGTTGAAATACGTGCTCGAAAATGAAGTTTTTTTTTACTTCTAGGTAACGTTTTATGACAACGACACGACGCTCTGAGTGGATTTCCTCCGGCTCCGATGGCAACAATTGGCGTTGTCGTCTCGCCATATCCTCGCCAGACGCGAGCAAATGTTCCGCAAGTCAGTGTTAGTCCAAATAGATATCTCGATCCTCGGCAGTCCAGTGAATGCACGCACAAAATCTGGCAGCCGCTTATCCACCAGTTCTCTTCTTGCGATTTTTTTTTCCATTCTCTCTGTGCTACGGGCATGTGCGCCTATCAAACATGCAACAATTTTTATGGCACACATATTACATAAATACATAGATTACGGAATGCGTATTTATATCAAAATTACAACAGATCTCATGAAAAAGCACAAGGCTTGAGAACTATTTGACGAAGCAGGGAAATGAAATCTAGTTTCGACAAATTTGTCAACTTAGGAGGCTACTCAGCCAACCCCTATCGTTTCACACTTTTTGGAAAGCTCACTAGGCTGGAGGAAGCTGAGTGCATTCATTGTCAAATAGGCTGCAAAAGGGGTGAATTTTTTTTTAAGAATTCCGTAAGAAACTAATGTGCATTATAATGAACGCGGGGTCTGACGAGGATATAGGAAGTTTCCTGCACCTGGCTTATCTCAGAAGACGTGAATGGTCCCCTGCCGGTGATTTCCACCCAGTGCGGCAGTAGCACTACATGTATGCACTGGGACGCAGTTTTCTTCGCTCGTTACGATGTTCATTCGCACCGACACAACAGCACGCGTACCTGTCCCAGGGTTGCGTAGTTGAATGCATCCGGAGCGTCCTCTATGTAGACTGGCGGCTGCACCATGCCGGCTTGAATTACGATGTCGTTATCTTCGTAACTGTAGAAAGCATTAGCCTCGATTGGTTGAAACTTGGCGTTCACGTGTCCTCTCAAGATGTGAATCGTCACTTGGCGGAGCGAGGCAATATATTGAGTGAAGAAGTCCACGCCAACGTCGGGAAAGGGGACTGTGCGCCTGCCAGGCAAGAAAAATTGTGTATTTTATTTCTGGCAGCATAAAATTTGCGCTTCATTTAAAAAATTTATGAACCATACGCCATTACGCGCGTACTTTTCGTTATTATTATGATCGTTTTCATGACATAATTCAAGTTTCCACTAAATAGGGCAAGTCCGTGACGAAGTGTTTAGTTGTGGGGGTGAAAACTTTTATTGTTCTTAAGGGGGTGACACCGGAGCTCCGGTGCCGCTCGCAGGCGTCCAGGGAGCCCGATGTCACCCTAAGGGGCAGTGGTTAGTAGACTAAGCGGTTTGCCGCTTCGGCTGCCAGACGAACAATGTTGGCCTGTGTCGTCGGGTCTTCGCTATGAAGCGCGGTCTCCTATGCTTCTTCGTCCTTGAATAAATTATATCCCGGGGAGTCGCTGCACTCCCATAGGATATGTCTTATCGTTACTAAGTTATCACAGAATCTGCAGAGTTGGTTCTCCGGATTTCCCGTTTGCGTGAGGTATCGCCATCTTGGAGACATGATGTCCTTGGCTTACAGGCAGCTCCAGGTGGCTGCCTCTGCGGACGTGAGGGACCTATCCGGGAGTGGATATTTCCGCCGTCCTAACCTGTAGTGCTGTATGACCTCGTGGTAGATCGTGAGCGTCTCGACCTTAAAGTTAGGGTGTGGCCGCCGCACCCCCCCCCCCCGGATAATGAGCGCTTAGGCAAGGGCGTTGGCGGCTGCGTTTCCTGGTATGTTGGAGTGAGCGGGGGCCCAGGTTAGGGTGATCCCTCTATGTTGCCTTTCGATATTATGCTGAACGCTTAGTGTGATATTTTGCCTTTGCAGAAATTTCTTACTGCCAATTTGCTGTCGCTCTTTGCTGTCGTATCTTTGGTCTTTGGTTTGTCTATAATATCATGTTTGAGCCTTAGCGTGGTATCTTGAGCGCTAAGGTGCGCTCTGAAACCTACAATCTCGTGCGGCCTGATGCTGTTTTCTTCCGCGAATCGATTTAGTCGCGTTTGAATTACCTTGTCCATTAATTTGCCTAGACACGAGGTCAGTGAAATTAGCCTGAGATTTTCTATACCTCGGATTTTGTTCTTCTTATGGATTCAAGTGATATTGGTGTGTTCCCAGGGTTTAGGAACTTCCCCGGATTCCCACACTTTGTTCAAATATGTTGTAAGGTGAACTCGTCTAAGTTCCTTAGCATACCGTAAATGATCTTGTGTGGGCCAGGGGCTGTGTTTCTTTTCAAGTCACAAAGCGCGGCTCTGACCACTGCAACTAGAATTGGTTCGTCCAGTAGCGGATTCTACGCTCCCTGATATTCTTTATCCGCTGCCGGGCATGCTGGGCCTATATAGATTTCTTTAAGTTGGTCAATGAGCTGTTCATCGGTTCCGTCAAATTTGTATCTTGCCTTGATTTGCTCTATGTTGGCGTGGGTTTTGGTGTTGGTGGGGTCTATGAGATGGCGCAGCATCTGCCACGTGTTGGGACGGCTCATATTCTCCAGCTCGTCGCTATTTTGATCCCACCTTTTCTCTTCTAGTTTGAATGCGTAGCTTTCTATTCTTTTAGTGTGCTCGGGATATTGATAAACTGCCGTTCATGATCTAAGAGAACCTGCCATATGGGCTCCAGCCCATTCTTTTTCTTCTAATTATTTCCATCTTATGGTCCCGATCAGCGGTCACTACCTGCACTAAGTAGACAGATTCCTTTACCGCTTCCAGCACATCGCTCCCAATTATGGACTGATGTTTCCTTGCTAGACTGTTGAGCATTACTTTGGTTTTCTGCATGTAATATTTAGATTCACCGTTCCGTGCTGCCTAACTCATTGACCATATTTTGCAATTCATCACCTGAGTCACTCAGCAATGAAACATCATCAGCGAATCGCGCCTTATTTAGGTATTCTCCATTAACTCTTATCCCCAGCTGTTCCCAACTCAGGCCTCGGAATACCGCTTCTAAACAGGCGGTGAATAGCATTGGCAAGATCTTGTCTCCCTGCCTTACACTCTCCCTTATTGCAATTTTATTGCGGATTTTATAGAGGACTATGGTACCTCTACAACTGCTATAGACATCTTGCGGTATTTTCACATAAGGCTCTCCTACACCCTGATTCCGCAATGCCTGCATGACTGCTGAGGTTTCTATTCAGTGAGAGGCTTTCTAGTAATCAATAAAGGCTGTATATAGAGGTTGGTTATATATACTCTGCGCATTTCTTTATCACCTGACTGATAGTGTGAATATGACCTGCTGTTGAATATCCTTCACGAAACCCTGCCTGATCATTTGATTGAAGCCTAAGGTTGTCCTGACTCTATTAGCAATTACCTTAGTATATACCCTGTAGGCAACGGACATTAAGCTGATCAGCCTGTAATATTTATTGTCGTTGGCGTCCCTTTTCTTAAGAATTTAGATAAAGTTAGTGCAGCTTCACCGCTGCTGTATTCGAAGCGATGGCCCACTCTAAATGGTGTCCCTCGCTTTCAGCCCGCGAATTCTCCCCCATACGCAAGGACTGGAAAAACTCAATGATGATTACAATACTCCCTAATGCGAAATTTTATCTCAGATCTTTAGGTGGATGGATGGATGAAAGGTAGGAGCGTCCCCTTTGAAACGGGGTGATGGCAATTGCCACCATGCTCAGTTTTTTTCTTTTATTTTTGTTTAACAGTCTTGTAAGTCATTAAAATTTGCCATTTTCTTTAAAATATGTCTTCCTACAATTTTAAACTTATGACATCTCTCTGCTCTTGAGTCGCCAATCTTCCAATCGCTTTTTGCTAATTTCCACGGCAGATTTATTTGCAGGGGCTATTGTTATCTCTGGCTATTCTTTCACATCAGCGCCATCTGTTATATAAAAGGCGAAAGTGTAAAGGTACAAGAGCGGCCCCAATACATGGTGCTTCTATGGCTTGCTTAGCAACTACGTAGCTTGCACCATTGCTGCTCACATGACCGCCATATTGCCCCCATTGCCGCCACTACGGTGGCTACCGCCACCATAGCTGCCACCGACTTCGAATCAACTTTTCTCCTCATTTTTCCGCCGCCCCCTTGTCCTGTGCTCCCTCCTCGCGGGTTCTTCGTTATCGCCGTGTTTCCTCCTTCGCTGCGCTCTGCGTTTTCTAACTTTGTGTCTAATCATTCATTATTCTCTTCGTTATTTTTCTCTTGAAGAAAAAATAAAAACTTTTGATGCACTGAAAATTGTGACCAAATATCTCGAACGTTTCTTGAACCCAATGCTGAATTTCTTGCTATATATTTCTGTATAGCGCCAAACTGTACTACTAATTTTAGGTTCTACAGCCGCCGCGGTGGCTGAGTGGTTATGGCGTTCGGCTGCTGGCCCGAAAGACGCGGGTTCGATCCCAACCGTGGCGTTCGAATTTCGATGGAGGCTAAATTCCAGAGGCCCGTGTGCTGTGCGATGTCAGTGCACGCTAAAGAAACCCAGGTGGTCGAAATTTCCGGAGCCCTTCACTACAGCGTCTCTCATAGCCTCAATCAATTTGGGACGTTAAAACCTTATAAACCATAAACCATAATCTTGGGTTCTCCCCTTGTTAATGAGAACTAAGCTCTCGTTGGCAAGACCTATGGTATTAAACCTTATATTACACCACTGTTTACGCAAAGATTTTGCGCACAGTGTGCTAGAACTGTATACTCAAACACTATTGTTGATCGTGCGGTCGACAGTTCAGCAGCAAAAGCGCTTGAATACAAAACAACATTGTAGAAAAACTACCATGCAGAATATGCATACCAGTGGTGCTTTCTGCATCGTAACTGTCGAGAGAGCACTTCTTTAAAATTCGTGACAGGAAATTGTAAGGTTTGTAGGAAAATTACACACGATAGTAAGTGTAGAGAAAAGATAACAGACTTTGGCCTATTGGAGCTTCTGCATATTGGTACGAAAACACGCAAGATAACCATAACACGGCGTCAAGTATGGTTTGCCAGGCTCGAAATTACTTCGTTGTTGACCAAGGCATTATGCAGATCGCACCATGCAATTTTTTGTGCTCTTGTTAGGGAACATATTCTTTCCGGTTTATATTTGAGATTTTTCGCCGTTTAAATTGTTTCTGCAGAATAAGCACTCGTCTGTGTGCTTCCTTGACCTTCGCCTTGTTTTAGCGCTATTTTAGCGCCCGACATATCGGATATCAATCGTACTTGAAGTGAAACCTATTCAGTCTCAGCTGTGACTTTCTAGAGTTTGACAACCGCGTCCAGCTATTCTCTTATTCCCATGGTCAACCAAAGTCGTGTCAACACAAACTTTAAATGCTTCACAAAGGCTGCATGCCAAACTTATTAAAATTATACGATTTAATTTCATAAATATATAAAAGAAGCACCAGTTTATAAGTAACTGCCACATCATCATGATATTCACCATTAATAGATAAAAACGGGCTGGCAGAAAGTTTGATATAGAGATAGTCGTCACAAGACAATCTTTTTCACTGGGACACCACCAATAATGACTGCTTTCGTCCAAGCATATAATCTCTGCAGATATGCGAATACTCCCGCCGAGAACAATTGATCTGTGCGAAAGCACTGTCATATTAGTTGGAGTCAGATTAAGAATACTCGCGCCGAGGTCCGATGATCCCTCGTACTGCCGCGAAGCGTTACTCTTTGTTACTGTGTTATTTTTTGACCGCGGGTAAGTGTCCTTAGTTTTTAACTAGATGGGCCCAGAATCGCCTCCAAGCACTAAGTCTACACTGGAGTGTTTAAGAACTAGGAAGACTGTATAAAGCTAGGGATTCCTTTTTGAACTTAAAATGTATGGCAGAATGCAACGAATACCGTACTAAAGCCAGCAAGCTTCCGTATTGACGTGGAAAATTTTCAAAACCCAGTTGCTGGAGATTTTTAATAACGCATTGCGTGGAAGAAAAAAAATGGAGGACGCTTAAGCTTCGCCTGTAAGATTAGAACGCTACAGCGTGTAGTAGCGCTTCCAGGGAGTCCACGGAACGCCATCGCCTTGCCCGTTGGACATATCGCTCGGAATCTCTAGGAGGCGTCTGAAAACAACACAGACGCTGCTCCGCACTACCACTCGTAGGCAGCTGCGGTTCCATCAGACCTGTCCAGAAACGAACGGCACTACTTCGACGCAGAAAGGTCGCCTACGCGCGCGCCATCTGCCGGGACAGCACCGTGCATGGCGAAGAGGGGTTTCAGTGGGTCCCATACTTGCATACTTACTGCCCACCTTCCAGTGCATAATGTCCTCCCTTCTTCCAATCCCCTATTTTCTTTTTTCTTATTTTAAACTATTTTCTTTCTTTTTTCTCTTTTTGCAATCACCTTCATTTCACTTCTTCCTCAGCTCTTCGCAAGGTAGAGTGACAACTGCCAACCATTACTCTATGCATTCACATATTACCTCCAGTGCCTAACTATGCCCACTCCTCCCATTGATCAACTTGTTGCCCACATCAACGTCCATTATCCTTAGTGTGTGGGGGTGCCTCTCCCCGCTAATCCACACTGAATTCTGCTTCCTTCAGAGGACACCCACACATCACTGTGTTTATGCGACCTACATTTTGCCAACCCATGTCAGCCCCAAACGAACAATCGGGCAGTGCATAAGAGTATCCTTCATTTCTGCAGTGTTCCCTACCTTCACAACCCACAGTGTTGTGTCATTTTCCTGAGAGTGGCCTCTCAGTGCTCCAGGTGCCGTCAACGGACCGCTCCTATTCCTTAATCAGACAGTCGCTGCGCGGGCAGACCTACCATCTATGTCCCTCTACGGCAGTGCAGTGTTCCTATTGTACGGTGTTGTGTAGTGTCGTGGCGAACCTCCTCTTGTCATCACTACCTCCAGTCCTCATCAATGAAGTCCTACCCGCCATGCACCCTAGACATCCGCATGGTGTGTCCCATGTGCCTTTCTCGAACCCCCTCCCTCCTCCCATACCCTTCCCCCGGCTCTGAGCAGTGATCCCCACAGAGGGAAGCAAAAAATAGAGCCACCCCCCACCTACATTGAAGCGACATTGGAGTGGGTTCCACAAGATGGCGGTACGACTGCAAGCCAAGTACGGAGGAATTTTACCGGAAATCCATGGTACACGCTTAATTCCGACATCTGTAATTTACATGCTTATCATTACTCATGTACGCCTTGGTACAAATCTCAAATAAACGTTTCTAAGAAACCTGTGCATATCCTGGACGCGCTTTTATTCATATTCAAACGTGGCGCCATCGTAGAAGCCCCCCCCCCCCGTCTCGTCTCCAAAGCCAAAGGCCCTTGTTCGATTCCCAGCCTATACCCCAGTTTCTTTTTCATTGAGTGTGCGTGCCCTGTGATTTTTACGCAGCCCACGAATTTGTCCGACGCGTGGTGCCCACAACAATAACTACTATACTACTACTACTACTACTACTACTACTACTACTACTACTACTACTACTACTACTACTACTACTACTACTACTACCTAAACTGCTGCGGTTGCTGCTACTACTACTACTACTACACCTACAAGAGCTGTATACGCTGTCGTGTAAGAAGCGTAGCTTCTGCTACAGTCGCGCATGCATCGCCATAATGAGATCCTGTCCGTATACGCCGCAAAAATGAGGCGCCTTTTTCGAAGTGCGTATATGAGAAATAAGTGAGGTGTAAACTTTCAAATCCTAGGCGTCAAGTAGTCACTCCTCTCCGGTCCTGCACGATGCCAACCTTCTGCTGTCGTCGAATCCCTACAAAATCATCGGCCTGCATTTATCTATCGTCCTCAAAGAGGCTCAGCAAGCCTGGTACCCTTTTTCAACAATGACCACAAGGCCAGAACATCGCATACACACAGCGCGCCCCCGGTCCTTTTTAAACGAAGCCAGGCACGCGCTTTTACGATTTCCTTGCAATAATTTTGTCTTAACATAATCTCCCCACTCGAAGCTTGCGGGCAGCTTAAAATTCGGCGATATGCTTACGCTTCACCAGCACCATGCCGATGGACGTGTGTTCAGAGTCACGCGCATTTACTTTGGCTGTAGACACTTTTATGCTCTATCCTATCTTTCGATGCTTTTTTCTTCAGCTAACGCCGCCGAATAGCTTGAAGTAGGTCACTCTATAATGGGGCTAAAAGACAAAGGCGTGCAACAAGAGGAAATTATTTGGTCAATGTATCAAAAGAATGTAAGGAGACACTTTCTCTACTAGCGTCTTTTAAGTACTTGTCCTTGCTCCGTGCTGCTAGCATAGAATTGCAGAAATTCGTACCCTCAATTTCTTTCAGTTGGTTTTATTTACGGGCGTATGTTCGGGCATATGACACTAATGTAACTGTCGTGTTCACTACGGACTGCAAGTCACCTGTAATAGTGCATCAAGATGAACTACTTTATGCCTATCTCGCTACTAACATAACCTCCTTGCTAATATCAAGGATCCTTATCTCGAGGTGATATCGAATGCAGAGAACAGATTCATATTTCATCCGTCTTGGCACCGACGTTTCGCACACCTCTTCACAAATGCGAAAAATGTATAACATCTGTGCAAGACTTTATGGCCCGACGGCAACTTATTGGGACTGCTTGTTGCAAAAAGACTAATGTTTGAAGAGTATTTACCCACTCTCTTCACACCTGGGTCTCAACGATAGCACCTGCACAAGGTCAAAAAATACGTAGGCCACATAACCACGAGGATATGTTCAAATGCCCAAAATGCAACCAAATAAAACTGGGTGCAATTTGGAGTTAAAAGCAAGAGACTAGTATAGAACGGGCGGATTATAAAGTGTTCTTTGTTCATGTTGTTCGGCGGGTAAAATTTAAAACCCGTCCTCAGACTAGATCTTTGAGGCTTCTTGAAATATGGAGTAGCATAGCACATTTACTTTTATAACCCCATAATATATATAATCAATTACATATGGCTGAATATGTTTAAGATGGAGACTTTCACTCTTTTTTTCTCTCCCAAAAGTAAGTGTTCATATTACGAGCTACAAAAGTTTCGATTCCACTTTCACCGCCACATTAGCGTGTAAGAGTCATGCTCATGTTAGTGTTAAATGATATGAAAGTGACTGGGCCGAAGGTTATGAAGACAACTTTGTGCACCACTACTAATCATAGACCAGATGCGGAATGAAGAAGATATTCATGCACCTCTGAAAGCGATAGATTCAGGCAGCCTCTAATTTTTGCAGACTGGTTAAGCTCACTTCATGCTTTGCGGAGCTGCTTTGTGAGCATAAGAAGCAAACTGAGACAAAAACGAAACGAAGAATGAAGATGACACACCAAACAGGAGAAATAAAAGTAGAATGGGTCAATACGTTCATTTCAGTGCATACTTACCGCAGACGTGGGCAGCAATTAGTAGCGCGAGAATAATGCAAACGTTTATAGTGACGTGCACCTGCAGAGCAAATAAGTTATTCAGTGTATGAGTCTAATAATAAAAATCAGTGCGAAAACTAAGCAGCCATCACGCTTTCATTACATTTCTAATAAGGAGGTAGAAAACGACTTTTATAAAACTAAAAAAAATGATGTACACAAACATCTCTTCCATAAAGAAATATTATCAGAGATACCAATTTGGCAACATTCTGCGTGATGAAGAGCCGTAGGCAACTCTAACAAGAATTCACTGGTATCACAATGCATAAACATTTTTAAACACTGTTTTTTATGGCAGTTCTGGCTTACAATTTTTTGAACTTATGAGTAATCGCAATAGAAAGGTAAGATTGCGTGAATATGGCAGGACAGGAGCGTGGTGTCACTTTCGTTTCTAAGTATCTTGTCTTGTCTTGTTCGCGCAGTAATACGTTTTTATTGAAATTAACCAATTAGCGCGCAAGAACCTTCTAATAGCAGTCATCATCCAGCATACGGCCTCTATACACTGCGGAGTGGTGTTTTTTTTATCTATCTCCAGGCGAGCATGTCACCAGCAGGTGTCCAAACGCCTTGTCTATTGCTATAGCCAGTTTTAAACAACAACGGCAAGGCTCATTATGTAATGCAGAGTAGACATCCGAACGTACTTGGAAGCTGTTCCTTAGTTTAGTGCTTATTATACTATGCGAAATATATTATCAGGCGTATTATCTGCGAAAAAACACCAGATGTCGACAGGGGCGGACGTCGGCTAAATTGGGAGGGAGTTGCGGAGGCTTATTAGATGTCATTTAAGCTTTAATTACAGAAGAAAGGCACTTAGAGGCAGTACAAAAAATCTATGGTTCAGGACGGGAGCAATCAAGCCCGCCTCCAATTAATCTGTTTGGTTATGGGATGCAGCAGCGAAACAACGAGGATGAACAAAAATGCAGACAGGACTGGCGCTGAACGGCGAACAGTTTATTTACCCCGAAAAGCAGCCTATATAAATGCGGCCGAATAGCACGTGACAGCAAGGCAACACGATTAAAAGACAAGGAAACCCAAAACAAACCCTCATTTCAATGCACCATCTATCCAAACCTAACAGACGTTGTGCCACGAGAGC
The DNA here is from genome assembly GCA_030143305.2 of Amblyomma americanum. Classification (NCBI taxonomy): domain Eukaryota; kingdom Metazoa; phylum Arthropoda; class Arachnida; order Ixodida; family Ixodidae; genus Amblyomma; species Amblyomma americanum. The sequence continues at coordinate 32,574 of JARKHS020036262.1, read as the reverse complement.
AGCAACAAGTCTGAACTGAGTATGGCCAGAAGAAAGGCGAGCCAATGAACATATCGTGACAAGTAAACAATGACGATATGATGATCATGCAACCAGAACAACAAGTCCGAACCACAACTCTAGTCGCCTTTGTATCTGTCTCTGTTGGCTAAAGTACGCGAATATTGCAAAGGTCGATCAGTACTCAACGCTTTCTCAACATCCCTAAAAAAGCCTCTCCTTATTTCGTATGAGTATGAAAATATGGGGAAAATGTTTCAAATCTTCTACTGATAAGTGATGCATCAAGTCGGTCTTTGTGCCTTCACCAAATTTTGTGAATGATCTTCCAGTTGAGTGGTTGAGTTGAGTGGTTGTAAACTACCGGTAGGAATTAGCCTTGCAGTTGCTGCCGGCAATTGCTCCACCGTAGCGACACTTACATAGAAATCACAGAAACACTGCCCGCAAAAACCCAAATAGACACTCCTGAGGTCACCATGTGGAGGCCAAATCCGTGTCCTGCAGGTAAAGTAGAAGGCGAGAAGCATCCCTTCTACTCGACTGGCTCCCGCGCGGGAAAACAATGTCCTGAAGAGAACTGTGAGGAACTCCTGCCTTCTTGAGGGATCCGAATAACACAGCCCGTTCCGCGTTGTACAAATTACAGCACAAGAGGTAGTGTTCTATATCACCACACACACCACACGTTGAACACAATTGTGACAACGCTAGGCCAGTCTTATACATCCACGCCGGCGTACGAGCAGAATCCGTGCGAACGCGGTGCAGCAAAGTGGCTTGGTACCTTTTGAGACCCTTGGTCACACATGGCTGATGAGGAGAGCTCCACAAAGAACTGAAGTGGCACAACACCACATCTCTGAACATTTGCTTGATTTCATGAGGGACTCCATGTACTGGAATCCCGGATAGAGCTGTATGGGCGAGGTTGTCTGCTATCTCATTGCCTAAGACCCCTATGTGCGAGGACCAGTATATCGCCCACTATTGCTTCTTCACTAGCTCCTGCCTAAACGGGAAGTACTCGTGAAAATAGAATACTTGTTACTAATATGCTGGAGATATTTCGAATTGCCGCAAACCGCTCTTGTTTGAAAACTGAGTACAAGCGTTGAATATTCCACAGATATTTTGTTCTAAACGACAACCTAGACTTTGGGGAAACTTGACTTGCTATAAAACTAAACGTCCATTGCAAATTGTTTGGGGTGTGCGAATGTTCGGAAATGTTGAATAATGAATCTAATATAATCCTATTCGATTACTCGGGCTGCCACGTGTTTCTTTGGCAACTTTTCCAAAAACAGAGCCCACGCCGACGCCTCGTACCATCCTGCCGCAACCCACATGCGCGGGACGAAGGGTTCAGCGCTTAGACGCGGTTCATTTAGACGACGGAGCAGGGCTCACGAAAGTTCAGCAAACACTGTCTTGACGCACCGATCACGGAGACGTGGCTCTGACGTAGATGCCACCCATCTCGTGCATGTTCTGAGGTGTGGTAACTAGTTTGTTTTAAAAAACTGCTCAGAAGACGGGTCAAGAAAGAGACAACAATAAGAGCGCTTTTGTCAATTCGTGTCCCGTCTTTTGAGCTGTTTTTTTTAGGATTAACCCAGGCCAACTAGCCCAAATGTCTAATTCTGTGCAGTTTATTCTCTTCCGTAATCACTAGCAAAAGGTATTTTGTATGTATAACGACGCTCGTGTTAATATACTTACTTCGTGTTGCGACACTTTAGTGCAGATTAATGCTGCGTCTTTTAACATCTATAGTATTAACTCCATAAGACATAGCACCGCAGCTCGCGCTTCAGTGTTTCGCACGACTGCTTGTATGTACGAATAGTCGGGCAAGTAAAGAATATTATTACAAATATCCAATTAATAGTCTATACGGTTCTATCACTATTCAATTCATAGTCGATTCGGTTTTTAGCTAGCTATTCGTATTCGATTTGGTAGCGAAGCTACATTATTCGTACTACATTGGCTTTTAATACCTACTATTTGCACACCCCTACAAATTATTATGAAGCCCTTGCTGGATATCTTCCTGTTCTGTGTGCCACAGCAACACTTCTTTCTTGTACCCCACAAGTGTTGCAGTAATTTTCAGCAGCAGCCTTCATGCTAAAAGCTCTTAGCTTAGTGCGAAGAGAGAGATATTAAGCCTATTGAGCTAATTGAAATTCCTCTATGGCAACAACTAATCCAGCGGGAACATACCTTCATAGCAGACGACTTCAGAAGGTGGCATAAATACGCATTCCCTCCTCGCTTTATGAAGCCCGTCTTGCAAAACAGAACGTAACATTTTCAGGGAACCGAATGAGGAACTACATCTTTGCGAGCAGGAAACTAAATCCTTGCGCAGGTCGCACGCTTATCTGAGAAGTGCGTGACAGTCTTCTCTAGTTTCAAGTTCTCAAAAGCAGGCACAAAACTTCATGCTCGGCTCGAGAAGATGTGTTGCAACTCGTAATTTTGTGTCAGGGGATTTTATTTAGCTCACATGCCTTATCGGGCGCAGCGAGCGCAATGCCGCTGCGTTTTCACATCTAATACATCCTAAAGAGGACGAATACGAATTGCACAGAATGGTCGAGACCTTCTCCACGCGAAGCAGAAATGTGGATCTAAATATTAATATAAAGCAAAGCATTGTTATGTTCGAGTGTCTGGAAGCTAACAACAGTTTACAATGTGCGGCGAAGCACTGGTAGTAGTAAGCGAAGGCATCACTTGAGACAGGTTGCGACCATTGATCCAGACCACAAGCGCGAAATCGCTTGGACAATGTGATAGACGTAGTGTGCATTTAGCAGGTAAGCTCAGATCATAGATCGCATCTTAACAATGCCCCTCAAGAATAAACTATGTAGTCATTTTTTCCTTCCAGTACCGCATACGGTGCGGAAATTTGGAGGGTAAAGAAAAGGTTTGAGATAAAGTTGGGTACAGCGTAGCGAGGTATTGAAAGGAAAAAAATAGGTCTAAAATTATACGTGACAGAAAGAGAGATGATTGGAAGAGGTAAAAAACTCGACCTAATGATATTCTCGCTGATGTTAAGGTGAATAAATGGGCATGTACATTAATCTCGCGACAAAGGGAGCGGCGATGGTCTCTTCGTTGAATGGAGTGGGCTCCAAGGGAAGGCAAGCGTAGCACGCGGTTGCAGTGGTGTCAGTACGGTGGATGAAATTAAGTAACTGCGAATGAGATTGCCTTAACTTTTGCGCATGACATGTTTAATTGAAGGAATATAAGGGAGGAATTTGTCCTATAGAGGGCGTAGGTAGGCTGCTGGTGGTGATGATAACAATTACATTCTTCAGAATGAATCCTAGTTATATAGTGCATTAGATACACATGAAAATGTTTCATATAGTAGGATGTGGTGTGCCGCGGCATTGCATCGCATTGTGTTTTCGTTAAAATTTTAATCTATTATACATTTCTAAAATACTCGTCTGCACACCATCGAAACCTCTAACAAAACAGGAATTAAATTATTTGAGCCAGGTTTCGTTGGGGTATTTAGGTGGTCGAACCCAAACTTCGATGTTTTATTGGATGGGTTCTGAATTCAACCTTTAGCTCTTAGTGGCCCTCTTGGCGTCGGTTTTTCCTCCTGTTTCAATGGCCTTTATGGGTCTTTTAATGGATGTTAATTTTCAGTCTGTTTTTAGCAGCCCTTTTTGGACCTTTTAGCGCATTTTATCTTCACTGTGCTTGTAATGGCCTTTTGGCTTTTTATTCGATATTTTCATGTTGTCATCGCACCTTGTCATTTGTTACTCTGTTACTGCCCTTCGGCGCCATCAACACCAGCCCTTACCTTTTATTCACTCCCAGTAACAGCATTGTTATCTTGTGTCTTTCCACCTCAGTTATCTTTCTGTTGCATGCAAACCAAGCAGCTGCTTCCCATGTTTCCTCGCCCACTTTTCGTATATATATTGTGTCACTCTGAAATAAAAGAACTAGTTGAAGTCAGCGCTCCGTTGTTATATCTTCCTCTGTCCGTGTCTTAAGGTGACCTGTTCTTTTTTTCGACTAATGCTATCACGCTGTCCACACGCACTTTAAATAACTGCTGATTGGCTTCATGCTAGAAGTTAGTATAAACGAATGAACGACAGAAAAGGGAGGGTTTTCACTGTTACCGGAAACAGGATTTCGAGCACTAGGTTGTTCCACGGCAGCTTAGGGTGTGCTGAAAATATGCTGAGGCAGAGTGCCCATCTGTTAGAATTGAAATATACCTTGGACGAATTAATTTCGTGTTTACGAAAGCACACTTTAAAGATATTGCCAACATGCAAATGCGACTTGCCGAAACGCGATTTTCAGTACTAGGTTGTTCAACGGCCGTATGCTGCAAATATGTTTACGCGGACAGTTTATTCGTTAGAATTGAAGTATACTTCGTGTTTACGAATAATTTCGTATTTACGAAAGTACGCTTTAAATACATTACCAATTCATTTCCCGAAACGCGATTTCGAGCACTAACTGCTCAACGGCAGCTTGAAGTGTCGCTGAAAATTATATTTCTTGCCGAATGAATTGTGTATCTACGAAAATTCAGTTTAAATACATCGCCAACATGTCATTTCCCGAAACGCGATTTCGAGTACTAACTGTTCAATGGCAGCTTGAAGTACGCTGCAAATATGTTTATGCAGACCGCTCATTTTTAGATTTGAAGTATACTTTGGACGAATTAATGCCGTATTTGCGAATGTACACTTTCTATACATTGCCAAGATGCCTGAAACCACAAGGTGAGGGTTTCCGTGGCGGAACAGCTTGTTCATGCGGCTATATTGCGCACTCCACACTCGCAGATTTTCCTTTCTGTGTATATTGGAAATCCGGAGCTGGCGAACGTGTTAGTTGCCTTCACCCGTTCGGAAAGGGTGCATGGCGAACGGACGCGAACAGGGGCAATACGTGCTTGTGCAGTGCGGTTCCATGGAGCTAGCAAACGATCGCATCCCGCACCTTTAATTCTCTCTCGCAATTCTTGCAATCCACAACACAGCACGTATTTCATCTGCCTTTCTACATCATCGTGGAAAGAACACATTCGGCAGGCAACCGCGATATTTCTACTGCTGCGTCGAGGCGTACACACCGGTAATTTACACGAGCCCCGTAATGGCGCCATGTTTAAGCACGCCTGTGGCGCCATTTGTCTGAAACGTTAAAACTGCGCGCTGTAAACGGTATATAGACGTTTACATAGCCGTTTACTCTATCCACAAAAGGTGGCGCCACTAGGACGGCCGCCTCTTCTGGCCTTCGGAGCCGTCGTTACAGCATCGGCGAACACTGCGAAACTCTGCTTTTCAGCTTGTGTACGGACGTCAAGTGACTTAAACAACTCGGCTCTGAAACGGATGCCATGCCTATTGTTTAATTAATATCTAGAGCTAATATCCCCGCGGTCTCGTGTCGGAAAAATATACATGCTTTCATACTTATGGGACAGTTCGCGACACAATTGCCGATGTTTTTCGAGGAGCTGTCTTGCGAGTTCATGCTGCTTTCAGGGGGAACTGAACGTTAATCTGTTGCTCCACGAAAAAAATAAACATATGACAAACACCACAGGCCAGTTCATTTCAGCGCCAGCAGTAGATGCGGCAATGCCAGAACAAGAGTACACTCATGCCTTTAAGCTCACCTTCGACTAACACTGATCCAATATTCGATCGAATAATCAGTGCTTTTTTCCACCTTTGCAATAATTGTTTGCTGGGCGTCAGCACAGTCCACAATGAACTGTCGTGCTTACTAGCCGCTAGCACGGTGGAAGGGACCACGGAGCTTTTGCAAAAGTTCTCAGGGGAGGCGCTTCGAAAATTCTCTCGCCCGATGCAAAGCAGAAGTACTCTAAAACACGGGACAGTGGTGAAATTTCTCATTACAGGACTTCGTATATTTCAGCTTATTCAGGGTGGTTGCATCTGCGGATGCTGAACTATGAGCAGTTTTCCGTTTTTCTTAGCAAGAGAGCACTATCGAACGTCCTGAGCTTCTGAGCGGCACTTGAAAAGCATCCGTATTCCTCCTTTGGAAGGTGGAATATTGACGGAGGATAAAAATACCTGGGCAATTGGCCGGCGATAACACGCACGCGCGCGTTCGGTTCAAGTCGCACGCACAGCGCTGCACATTGAACGGTGAACACAATTTCTCCATTCGGCAAATATATCACCCTCTAAAAATCAAAACTTCGGCACGCGTCCCGCTTTAAATCTGCAGTTCGACAAGTTATCCTATCCATACGTGGCGTTAGACGGTGAACTGAATGAATAAACATGAACACGCCGGTAGCTGACCCCGGTTTGTTGACACATTCTAGCCAATGCGGGCAGTCTGAATGAGACGAGTAAATGTGCTGGTTGAATCAAACATTTTCCAGTGCCAACACGTTCTCCGCAGACTCACACGAAGTTTTTGTGCCATCCGACAGCTCGTTATCCACAGCGAGAGCCAGAGAAGCGTATTGCAGCCGAGCACCAGCGCACCGGCCGCCGTCGAAACGCGAAGGCCCGGAGGCCGGCGATGGCAGAATGGTCATGTGACCAAAAATGGCGGCGCCCTTGCTCTCGCGCTGGAAAGCGTCCTTTGCGATAATTGCGTGCCGCAGTGATTCCGGCATGTGGCACGCGCCCTAACTACGAGCACTCTATAGTACACCGCACCGCCAAGTGATGGCATTTACGCTGTGCACTTTGAGGAGTTTGCGTTATCAGTAGACGCAAACCGAAGAGTTGATGAGGTGAGCAGTAAGAGCTCCGTACAGGAACATCGGGAAGCCTCCACGGAACGCAGATATTCCAAAGAAAGGGCGAACCAGAAGCGGATGTACACACAGAATGGGATACCTTCATAAACTGCGCACTGGTTCTATCCTTTTTGATCAATGACAAAATGTGAAGAAAGGGGGCCCACTGTTGTCAAAAATAAATAACAAGAATGCAATCCAACAATGCAGCTGAGAATCTTGGCAACCATCTGAACTCCATGACTAATAAGACATGTCAAGAGCAGGTGTTTAGAGATGCAGATCAAGGAACCGGCTAGAAGGGGATTAGTCAACAGAACATCTGGAAACAATGATGACAGAAAATTTTTAAAAGGAACGAAATCTTGAGCGTAATTTATCAAAGTGGGGATCGACTGGCTCAAAAATGCTTTCCTTGGACAAAAGAAATAGGAAAAGGCAGAAAAAGAGGTTCCTAGTAGGATGTCGACAGGCCCGGTGGTATTCCCATTATGTTAATAAATAAAATGGGCCAAAAATCTAAGGAAACATTAACAGAGGTAGGGGAGCAAAATCATAATCGATGGGAAATCCTGCGATGGGTGGAGACTAAGCAGGATGAGCACGCTATATAAAGGAAAGGGATATAAAGCTGACATAAACAACTGCACTCTCTTAACACTGACGTCAGTGGCTTAAGGAATGGTGATAATAAAAATAATTGGTTTTTGGGGGGAAAGAAAATGGCGCAGTATATGTCTCATATATCGTTGGACACCTGAACCGCGCCGTAAGGGAAGGGTAAAGGAGGGAGTGAAAGGAGAAAGGAAGAGAGAGGTGCCGTAGTGGAGGGTTCCGGAATAATTTCGACCACCTGGGGATCTTTAACGTGCACTGACATCGCACAGCACACGGGCGCCTTAGCATTTTTCCTCCATAAAAACGCAGCCGCCGCGGTCAGTTTCGAACCCGGGAACTCCGGATCAGTAGTCGAGCGCCCTAACTACTGAGCCACCGCGGCGGTAATGACTGTTTAATAAAATCGCCTTGCTTGAAAAAAGAGAGGTTCAATCCTAGTCCGCCCTTCTCTAGTTTGGTCTCCAACCCTTGTAGGTATAACGTGGACAGAAAAGGTCTCAGAAGACATCCTTGCCTAAGTCCCGCTGTATATCTATAGGCTATGACAATCAGGAAACGACTGAGCACTTCATACTCTTCTGTAAAGAGCTTCACCTTACAAATTAAAGCAACGAGGCTGATTTATTCAAAGCATTGGGGTTTAAGGACAGTGCAGGAAAAATTCATTTTAAACGGGTAGAAATATTGAAGCAAAGGTTATCAGAATAGTGGCTAAAATAAAAGCAAGGGTGAAATTTCCGTCCACCCACTTACATATTAGGAAGGGTGTGGAGCAGAAAACTTGGAATGAGTGTGGTGAGAAGGTTTCAGTGATAACGTATTATGGAATAGCGAAAGAAAAGAATAGTGAGTGTCAGCGAAGTGATGTCAAAAGAGGATCTATCGCGTTATACCCTTAAGATGGCGCTGAAGTGTCCCCTAAATTTCGTGTTTTATAGTTTGTCACCACTTCGCGCACTTTTGCTTGCGCTCCCAGACACCCTTAGAGCGTGTGCGGGTAGCGGTCTCGGTCACAAAGGAGATGCCCTCGACTCAGCGTGCCAAGCTCAGCTGGAGACCAGCTACCAAGTGACAAAGGAGTTGGTCGTTTGGCGCCCAGCTTTCGCCAGTCGCAAGCCAGAGAATGGGTCGGAGCTAAAGGTTCACAAAACAAAACAAAGTTTATTCAGCAAAGAGACGATAAAGAGTATTTCACAATCACTCGTATGAGCAGATACGAAGTGATTTACAAACACAATGCAACTCGTGCAAAGTAACGATAGAGAGAGATACAATTCAACAAAATCTTTGAACCTAAAGTGCACTCACACAGAGAGAGACAAACAAAACACAATTTGTTCACCGGGCACTGCGGCACTCCGAAGGCCTGAGGAGCACGACGGGGCCGTCCCGCAAGTTGGCGCACGTTGCCTCGCTGGTCCGTGGCTGGTCGAGTGGTATCCTCCCTTGAGTCGAGCTGGTGCGCTTCTCGGAAGCTTAAACGGCGGCTCGGGCTAACAGACAGCGGTTGCAGCCCCTCATTTATAGGCGCAGCCCGCGTCTGTTTGTTTTTCGCGCCAAGGCAGGCGCACACATACACGCCGTATCAACTGCACAAGCTTCTTCTTCTTCTCGCGCCGGGCGTGCGACCCCATTGCTCGAGCGCGAAAACCACCGTCCAGAAAAATATAGGTAATTCTTGCCACGCGGAGTCATCAGTGCAGGAGCGAAGGGGAAAGGGTGTCACTTTAGCGCGGACAAGGTTACGCCCTCTCCGTCGACGATGAGTAGAAACTTCTCAGACATTCTAGAGAAATCGACACCGCGCGTGGTTATGTTTACTTTGGCGCCGCGCCGGCGAGCTGAGTGGAAAGGGCAGCCGCACACGCAAGTTACGCGCTCTCCGGGGGTCCTTCCCCGCCGTTTTTTGTTTTATTTTACAGCGCGCGGCATCGATTGCTTACGCTCTGCGCCCTTTATTTCTAAGATGCGCCGAATATTGTGGCATAGTTCCAGACGGCGTTGTTTTTGCTCTCTCTCTTCCCCGAACTTCATTTATGGCGGTTAAGCACTCTGCCTGGTAATGCACTCCTTAGTTTGCCGCGGAGTAAGATTTTATTCGAAACTGACTTTCCACACTTCTAATGCAAGAATACATCAAATGGCTTCATTTATATGTCTCCTTCGGCGCATTCTGTCCATCCGTGCGCCCGTCCACACCGCTAGAAAACTCACGAAAATAAAATCCACATGACAAACGCCTAGACATAACTGGTATTCGAACCTACGCCAATTGGGTGCCAGGCTGATGCCTCTGACTACTCCGCTATCCACTCTTTTATACTTAAACATCGTATTTATTACAGTGATATAATACTCTATCCACATGAACTAATTATAAAACCTTCAGCCCAAAAAGGAGGCAATGCCAAGCATTCAGCCAATAAGGAGAGGCAGTCTGGTTCGAGGTCTGTCCAGTGAAAAGGCAATAAAGTTCCTAAACTTCGATAAATCAGTCATCATTTCGCGATCTCTTCAAAGCTGGTGACGATGCTTCTAGCTGGTATTTTTATCTGCTAAGCGTCCTACGTACAACCAAGTGTCATAAATCAACAAGGCCCAGAAATGATTGATGGATGGAGAAGAAGACGGGCCAACGGCTAGACATGAAAAACTGAACGCGGTTAGCTTAAAAAAACACTAATTAAGCTACAGGATAAAAAAAACAGTGGGTGCGCTGACCTGCAGGAAGAAGTTAAACAGCATGAGAACGGCAACACTCGTGCTCATTGTCGGGAGGGTGTTCTTACAAGAGGCTGAGGCTGGGTCGCAAAGCTGAAAGGCTCTGCCGGCTTCCCACATGTTCCGCGGACTTACCTGCGGCATCGAAACCTAGGCCCCTAAAGTTATAACGACTTTTTTCCGGCCACATCTCTCGCCTGCAGCGTTTACGCCACCGACTTATACGCTCCCCGTGCGCTCAAACGCTACGATGGTCGCTCGCGCCAACCGACTGGGCAGCCAAGCGCCACGAGCAAATGTTCATTTTGTTTCCACTGACTTGGAAGTTGTATACCAGGAATTTAACGTCATGTGTTTAAATTCGGAGCTTAACCCGTCCTTTGCGAACGATATTTTTTCATGTCCTGGCCGCCCAATTCGGCTGCGAGCCTATACCCCAAACAATCATTTAGAAACTCCTGGCACCAGATGCTTAAGTTCTGTCGTAAAGACACTGATGTATTCCATCTGTGCACTGCGCTTGTTAAATTTGCAACCTTTAGAGATCACAGAGTACTCGGAACATAACAGCCGTTCTAGCACCTTCACTCTCTCCGTGAAGCGTGTCTGAATAGGTCTGTCAAGTAGTAAAATTCTCTTTAGCTGCTCTTGCACTAGACGGCCTGCTACGTACCGGGAGAGCCTGAGTTACGAAAATACTGCCACAGTCTATGTTGAAACATTCTGCACAAAACTGTGATAAAAGGCAGAATAGTAGCGCTTACAAATTCAAAAGGTTTCCATGCCACGATTAGCAGTCATGTTTTCTAACTTATGACCCAGCATTTCCTACATGAATTGGCTATTTTCCAGCATGGCAGCCCAGTTGCAAGATTTTAATGGCTGGCAAGCTTAGGCGCTGCTTTGCAATACAGGCTCAAGCAAGGATAGGCTTGAGGCTAGTACCGTGAGACAGTGCGCCTCAATTTCAGTGTTGTGATAAAGTGTTCATGGTGCATCATGCCCTCGAAGCGGTTTTAAAAGAGGGAAAATTCATTTCTGAACACTTTTTTATTCATGTCGGTCATCACTGATAATTGGTAGGCTGATACTACTCAACAATCAGCTTTAACAGTTCACACAAAAACATCTTTTTCGAAAATTTACTTTCGCTCTCATTTCAATTTCCCAGTTGAATGTCCAAGTTCGTGCTACTTAATTTAGCCCTTCCACGTGGTAATACGTTCGTAAGGCTACTATAAAGAAAACATGGATACCTGAGGTTTACACATTTGGTTTAATTCGCATTCAACTTCCCTTAAGCCAATGATTTCACCTTAACTTTAAACACGACCGGCACAATTTCCTTTACAAACTCCTGCAGAAGTTTCTGGGTGAAGTCCGCAACCGAAGTCGCGAGACATTCCTTCCCGAAGTTTTTCATTCTGAAAAAAGGAAAGAAAAGCAAAATTAGTTACTTTCAAATTAAACCCACCGCTGCCATATCAGCAGTCACGAAAAGTGCAATCTTTCAGGTCCAAAATGTGTTCACATATTCCAGATCAAAACAGTAATGTTTCACTAATAAGACACCGCTATAATGGTGAACTAGCATACCTTTTGAGTTATGTTTTATGAAGAAGTTTTTACCTATTATAATTAGGCGCCTCATTTATCTTACTTTAAAAGCTCGCAGCTGACCGTGAGTAATACTAATAAAAAAAACGCAATTTCCGTAGCCGTTACAGCGCTAACAGTTAGTGCCCGCATGACGTCGAAACCGCCACCACGATGCTGGCAAGCGCACGCAGCCACGTCTGCAACTGTGCGTCACGGAGGGGCATCAGAGTAATGCCCTTCTTTTGTGCAGCGCCCGGGTGCGAGCTTAGAGGGCTGAGAGCGTAGGTGGCGCGTGTGCTGCTGGTTGACGCGATCTCGTCTAAGCCTATGGCAGACAGTAGCTAAACCAACGGGAGAGAATACGCTTTCAAACTACGGACCACTGCGCCTTCGTGCAAGCGATCAGTATGCATCCTGGAAAGTTTAGATGCTTGATTCTTTAAAGGAAGAAGTTAGAAATGGATAGGAACATAGACGTGCATAAAAAACTGCGCAGAAAATTCCGTGCGACCGATTTATCTTCCCAAGCAAGAGCATGAGTGAACGTTTTGAATGCCTAATCGCAAAAAAAAACACAAAAAAAACACAGTGGTCACAACATTCAAACTGGATTCGAAGACATGGTTAAGAAACATCCCCCATCCCATCGTGTGATTTCTAACAAACATTTCTTTTTGATTAGTTTGGATGTAATAATTTTTTCTTCGGAACATGTCCGATGCATTTTGAAGGAAACGTGCGCTATTTTCTTCTCTTTCTTTTAGTCTAATTGTCCTTCCAAATTAAATACAAGTGGTGGTTGAAAGAGTTACAAGAGTTGGAAGGAGTACGGTGCAGTATTTTTGCCTTGCCTATCTTGCAGATAACACTTTGGTTTGCCCTCTATGGTTCGTATTTCTTAATTATTCTGAAAACGGCGCAAAAAAAAAACAACTGGAACAAAGAAGCGATATGAAAACAACAGTATCTGAGCCTCATTTACCAACTTATTCAGCACCACAAACTAAGTTTGGATACTGTAGTTGTCATTTGTTTAGTTCGGGTTCTTTAATTCTTAAGACGAACTTTACCTCTTACACCACTACCATTTTTTTAAACAATTAATGTCATATTGCGGCCATGACTTCGGCCCAAACAGATGAATGATAACGGGCAGGCATAAGCAATAAATAACCAAACCGAACAGCAAGCTCCCGGCTAATGCTTGTATCGATGTAATAAATTATACCTTGCTTATAACTTTTTAACGGGAATTCGAATTTTTCATACACGTGTGGCCCTCAAAATTGGCGCGCTTTAATTTTTAATGCATGCGCATTTCCATTCAAAACTCAAGACTTTTTTTTCCACCTGCACAGAAGGCGTTCACGCACCCACGTATGCGCAGAGCCACTGGATGAATAATTTCAAGTATATTATCTACTGAATTTCACTTTAAAACAGCCCAAGATGCGTACAAATTGTCTATTGTAAAACTAGAACATCACATAGCATTATCAAGAAACTCAAATCACGCATCTTCTGACGGTTGAAGAGGGCGCAGTGTTCCTGTCCCGCAGGGTGAGTAGGTGTGCGAAGGTCCGCCATTATTTTCCAAGCCCTGCGGGAAATCGGCTTCTAGCGGGGGCTCAAGTCATGATACTGAGACAGATGTGCGCATGCGAAGAAGCAGCTCTGCAGCTGTGAAGTGGGCTGAGCCGAGATTGATTGAGTGGCAGTTTGAAGGCACCCCTCTTATTCCAGGTGTTGTCCACACAATACAGCCTAAGTCAGATTAAAACGCTGACATGGCTCAAGATGGGAGCATCTGGCTCCAATCGGCTTGCACTGTGAGCCTAAATGAATCGAATCATTTGACGCCAGCGGGGTCATGTGTTCGCCGCTGAGCTGACAGTGTTACGAGCGACGCGGTAAAATCCGTCCCACGACTTTCCTTCACGAGAGAGCATATATGCGTACATAGGAGCACTAAGAAAATGGTTCATTCAGCCCCCTCCCGTGAGCGGAAAGTGCGATTCGCAGCAGTTTGCGCGCACTGACAGCCATTGCAGGTGCCCAAGCTACGGCAAGGCACACTTGCTGCTAGTGAGGGAGCGGCGGCACCAGCAAGTCGTGGAACACAGCCGCTATTGCAGTACTGCTCCGAGCCCTTTCCCAGGGCTCGGAGCGGCAACAAACTGCCGGAATAAGGCTGAGCCAAAATGGAGGCTGTGGAATTTTTTTCGTGCACTAAACCATTGTAAATGAAACTATTCACTAGTCGCTAACGGGCCAAGATTATTTTTATTCGTATATAGATGTGCAAATTCGAAAACAAGCAACGCTCCCGCTTTTGCTGAGGTAAATTTTCGGTGCATAGCCCTCGGTTTTCCTTGCATGAGGAAACGATTGTTAATTTTTTGTTCACGCTTGCTTACATATTGCCCATCAAATAAAGAGGGAGAAATTGAACGAAAAAAAAACAAATAACATCATAAATCTCAATATCTCAGCTTATCTACAGCCCGCGCCCAGAAAACCAAGCTTGTTCGTATCGAGATCGAAGAGGCTGTCCGCTATGCATTGTTTCTACGTAATTTTAGCGCCTCTGGTTGCGTCGAGAGCAAAGCCACATTGATCTGGAGTTACTATCTTGCAGTAAAAGTGCCTTAAATAATCTACAACTTCTCTTTTCAAAGAGGGTGTCACATGACCGAATTGCTCGCATAAGCTGAACAAATTCGATAGTAACATGTTGACAGACAAGCAGGTTCCCGATAAAGTAATTAATAATAAACTTAAAAGATAGATGAACAAACCGCCGTAGTAGGAAGTTCAAGGGATCTTACTTTGTCCAGAAGGTCTTCGCATCTCCGGTGTACTTCTTATTTCCAGCTGTAACGAATAAGACCAGGTGAGACGCTATGCAAGCTAAGAGTTGACACGGTAATTGAGGCTAATAAGACGCTGCGGAGAAATTCCCCTGAATCAACAGATTGTCATGTTGTAGTCATAAAGAGGCTATAGTTTCACAGAGAAGGTGCATTTTATAAGTTAAAACATGGTCAACAAATGCATCACAGGTGCCGCCATGAATGGCCCTTTGCATAAACAAATTTCAAGTTGTAAACAAACACAAAGAAATTCGTAAACAAAACCCATAAAATCGTAAACATACAAATAAAAGTCAACGTCAATACATTTCTTTCGACGGATTCCTGAGTCTCGCCTGCAACGATATCCACTTCCAAACGGGGGCCACAGAGTATTTTTTGCTTCGAGATCACAACCTTGAATGTAGTGGTGGAAGTTGACGTGTGATTCCTTGTCCATGAGAGTGTTCACCAGCTCCACGCTCGTCCGTATCGACTGACGTAGACGGTCATTGCCGTTTTTCCTCACCTTTACAGTCACATATCCTTAGGTTAAAAATTTTCCACGGCACTAATTTTCCAACAAAAAACATCTTAGTCGATCCTCAGTGGATCGTTTGAATGCGTAGAAGCCAAATGTTCGTTATATCCGAGGTTAACATCCTTACCTTAGGTAGATCTGATGTGGTACACTTAGGTTCACTGTTTCGAGGTGGAATATTTAAGTTCGTCATATCCTAGGTTCGTTATATCACGAAAGTTCGTTATATCAGTGGTGCAATATCAAGCTTCATTATACCCAACATTAACACACGAAATGCCGTTGTGTTCTAGGTGGCATACTGCTGCCTGCCACGGTGGGCAGGTAGCAACCAGCGCACTTGGTTCTGGCAACCTGCTTTCCAGTGGCCATTGACAGACCACCGTCGACATTTCTGCTTGCACATAGCCTTGAAATGATAATGAATTATTAAGCAGCACAAATTAAAACGCGCACACGCATTTCCCTGTGCGTTCCGTCCTAGTATACATATGTTATAGCGAGTCACTCATCTTTCTACCCTTGTCTGCTCTATATCACGTGGGTGTCAGTTTTCTTCTGCAAATAAAGAAAACCCTATCAACTGTCCTACGCAACTAGTTACGCGCAGATAGCAGCCTCAGTCGAAATTCAAGCTATATCCACCCGTTATAATAAAGTCTCCACATCTCCAACTAGGAACTTTTAATTTGAAAACCAACGTTTCGAAGCTGGCTCGGCTCCTTCATCAGGGGTGACTGGAGGCAGTAGCTAGCGTCTTTAAGTATGCAGGGGAGGAAGGGGGGGGGGGGGAATCAAAGGAACGAAAGCTGTGAGGCGAAAGGCGTGGGGCAGCGGGAGGTTTAAGGCTGTGAGTCACGTTGTTGCACTGTGGGGAGGCGGTCAATGGCGACGTTTTTCGTTGAGTCGCGGAGCGAAGTCCATGTGCATATACTGGGAGCAGGTTTCCTTTTGTGCGGTTGATGTTGTTCGGGTGGTTTAGATGTGCCAGGATTCGAGAAGGAGCCTTTTGCGGTAATTTGTTTCGCTTCCGAGGATGCGGGTTTATTCGGAGTTGATTGTATGGCTTGAGTCCTCGGCATGTTCAGCTACACGACTGCGCTGCGCTCTCTTGAGAAGTTTCGGGGGTCGTTTTTATGTTGCCGATTTTTTTCCTTGAGATTCTTGGTTTCGCTGATGTAGCTTGCGTCCCATTCGGCGCAAGGAAGGAATGTGCAGAGTGCATTATAAGTATTCAAACCCAATCACACCGGCAAATCTCTCAAAATGTTTAGTTTTCAATATATCCACCCTCTACACTGACCGCGTGAGCCACGAAACGTGACGCTTTCTGCCGCACTAAATTACACTACCATGGCCTCTATTTTGCGAAAGACGAAGTCCATGCGCAATCTTCCTCTACCATGAACTCGAAGACTTCAACGCAATTTGTATCCATTTCAAGGAATTGGTCTGATCTCGATTTTGCTAATGCCAACAGGAAAAGTTTTCCAAACACGTCTGAGGTTCACCTCCCGGAGCAACAACGCGTGCGGCGCCTGATCAGGCTTCGCGTTTTAGTCTTCCGAGATGTTTCCCAGTCGGTTGCCCATCTCGACCATGCCTTCTCCATCCCTCTTCAGAAGTTTCCGTGTGTTTTCCTTCGCTCAGCATCACGATATTCGTGGTAATGACAATACCCCGTTGACCTCAGGCCCTATCTGTACTCTGTAGCAAAGCACAAAACGCGAATGTGCTCTGCTATGTTGGCGCACGTTGGAAAGTCACCCCTGGTCTTCGTTAATCTCAAGTCCTGCACTACAGCGTCCACCATGCGCCCCGTGTCGCTTGGACAGGTTAGACCCCAGCTATTACTACTATTATTACAAAAGAAGATTTGTATAAATTGGTGCAGTTCTATTTTTCAGAACCCTGATATTGCTTGTTGCACACGATGGAAATCAGCAACTGAAAGGGGGGCTTGTGAGAGCGGTAGAGGCGATTACACGAAGAGGCAATGCATAAATGCATGCGCTCGCTGGCATGCGATAATTATTACGCCCAGAAAAATGCTTCTGCAATGAAATATAGCTGCGATGAGATGATTTTGTTTTATGCAGATGCGCTGAAATTTTTCCGCTTATAAAATAAAATAGATTTCAATCTCTAGCGTGCAGATTCGTTACGCTGTCCTCGTACTGCAGGATCTTGAATTCTCTGTCGGGCGGCTCATATCTGCCTCTCGCTGTGGTCTGAGATTATAGGTTTATGCTTGTTGGCGTTGTTTGTTTCGTAGAACGCCCGGGCGACGGCATATGTGGAGTACTCACAGCAATCTTCCCCGCCTACATCTGCAAAAGATGGGTGGTAAAGGCGAACATTGGCGGACACACACACACACACACACGCACGCACGCACGCACGCAACAACGCTATTTTTGGAAAGGGAGCAATAAAATTAACCGGCATACTCTGACCGCAAGTGGGATTCGTGCCAATGGCGGCGCAACAGAGGAGCTTCGTTTACCGATGCCTTAAGGCTACTCGGCCATCCCCGAAGCTTCTTTATGTTGTGGTTGTATGAGATATCAGGAACCTTCCTGGCCCTCCTTGTGCCGTACTTGACCGCGTTGAAACCAGCTGTCTCGTCATACGGCTTCATGCCACCATCTCTCCTTAGTCTACCCGCACATCAAAATTCCGGAAACCGCACACGTCAAGAAAGGGCAACCAAAAGAGGCTGAACTTGCGCAGCGTATACCTCCTGTGCTAGAATGCTCTGTACTCTGAACAGTCACCTCGTTGAACGAAATGACTGAACGCGTTGTTCTACTCTAATTCACTCTATTGAATGCATCAACATGTTTATCCATCATGTGGCCTTTCCGCACGATAATTTTTTTTTTTACTTCGTGGGTTTTAAACGATTGCGTTCTGTCGGATCAATGTCTTTTCTGGGGATCAGTACATGTAGTTTCGTCAGCGATTGTGCCTATATAGTTCCATACGGCATCGACAAATAAAACGTTAAATGCCAAAGTCTCACAAGCCATTATCGTTTTTAAAGAAATAAACACACAGAGATATTCGAGGCTCAATACTTGCCGGCTCCCGTTGGGTAATTCACCGAAGGTGTCATGCCAACCATCGGATTCAGGCTTTTCATGAGGCATGCAACCCACATTACTTTTGCTATTTTTTACCAAATTAACTTTTCGCCTAAGGGTGCATCACAAATTATTGTCTTCATTCTTTTACTTACCATCTGCACCAGAAAATTCCTCCTTGAGTATTGTCGCCGTTACTGTCGGTATACCCTTTTCGATCAGCTGCTCTTTGCTTATGTGCTTCAACTGATCAATAGCTTTCAGTCCGAAATACTTGAACGTTTTCATCACTTCGTCAATCTCCTCCGGGGAGTAATATCCATGCTTCCTGAGGGCCGACTCAAGCTGGCTTCTCAGCTCGCTATGAAAAAACAGCAACAAAAAACGGTGCTCAGTTCCAAAAGTCGCGAAGAGTCTAGTACGAACTAATCAACAAATACAGTAATCATTCTACAATGCGCAGTTTCTAAGTTGTTAACTCATGATTGCGTGTGTCATCTCATTTCACCATTCCTTTTCCGGTCTAGATAGTATGCTGCTGGAAACAATGGTCCGATGCCCTCGGGTACCACTTAAGGCACACGCATTATTTCGTTGCGGCGCGGAGTGTTTTACTGAAAAATCGCGGTAACTATTGAATCCTGG
Source organism: Amblyomma americanum (assembly GCA_030143305.2). Taxonomy (NCBI): domain Eukaryota; kingdom Metazoa; phylum Arthropoda; class Arachnida; order Ixodida; family Ixodidae; genus Amblyomma; species Amblyomma americanum. The sequence continues at coordinate 13,704 of JARKHS020036262.1, read as the reverse complement.
GACAAAGATGCGGGGACTAGGCCACTTCGTCATCATTTTGAGTTGGCGAGCTCATGTACTGGCTTACAAAGGCCTCCCACTACGTCGAGAAGCGCAAGCTGCAGTCTGTATTAATATCAAATAATGCATTTGACGTCAATCTACCCACTACTCGTAACGCGTACGTACTTCCCGACTGCTGATGAAATCAACCTAGGTGTTGTTCCCTGTTCCTTCATCCACGAGCTAGCTTTCAATGAAAGCTTGCAATGAGCCGCCGAAACTAGGATACCCGCATTGGTACCAAACTTGTTTGCTTTCGTGCTATCGCTGCAAAGTGTCTGATAGAAGTATTAAAAGACCCTGGAACAGAGTATACTAGTTATCTCTGCCCTTTCTGCTAGGCGAGAGAAACTCGTTCAAGCAGTTTAGCGGTTGGCCAGATTAGACGGTTACAAATCTGAAGTGAACAGAAGGAGAAGAGGAGAGTGGGAGAAATTTGGTGGAAAAGTGATTGCACGTACTGTTGGGGACAAAATTTTTTCGACCACGTGTGCATTAAACGAAGCTGAAAGTTCTATTATTAGCAGCCGTCTGAAGCCCACACTTCAGGAGGTGAAAGAAGAAGATTTTGACTTTAGCCTACACAAGAGTCGTAGCTATTGGCTGCATACTCTTTCCTGGCTCCCCTAAATATAAGCTTGATCCGTTGCTCCCGTTAGAAGGTGCGCACTGCGCCTCTACCTAGGTATCCCTCAATCAAATTCCACCGCAGTTCTGTACCTGGAGGCTCATATTCCCGACCTTAACACCCGTTTCCACCTTTTTAACTGTCAAAACTTCTCTGTGATCATTTGAGTCTGCTCCTTGTGTCGCTACACCTGTTTTCGTCTCCCACCCAGATCTTTTCCTAATTATTGGCCAAGGTAATTATTGGCCGCCTCCTTGAAGTTGTTTTTACACAGAACCTTTTATCGAACACTGGTGTGGATCTCAGTTTTGTATGTAGAGTTCGTTACGTCACGTTTCCTGTGGATATTGCTTTTAATTAAATGTTCCAACCAATTGCGAAGCATCTGCTTGCCATGGCAATAACTGGCTTCCTCTCTGATCACCTTGACCATTTCGTGCACTACACTGTGATTGCTACCGATGCTTCTGGGGCCGGCCGGTTTATGGCTCTTGGGCTGGCTGCTTTGAAAATTCCCACAAATGTTTCACATGTGACATTCCTCTCAAAGTGTCTCACTGTTTTGTTGGCGCTGGTGTCTACAAGGGACGCCTTTTGAGCGGCTCACTAAAGTTTTTTATTCCTTAATGGCTGAACGAGGTGTGCTTTGTTTGGATTCCAGGTCACTGCGGTATTTTACAAAACGATGCAGCAGACTTTTTGGCAAAATCAGCTCTCAATGCGCCTGTGGCGTCTTTAATCTTATTCTTTTCGGACTGTCTCGTTTTCAACGTTACCATTTCATAACCGATTCGCGCCGCGATCTTTTGCCCTCTGCCGTTGACTACTAACATCTCATGTACCCATGCAAGGCTGGTGCATGCAAATCCCGGCACTGTGAGGTAGCGATCACACTCATGCGGTGCAGGCACCCCCGTTCAAATCTTAACTTCTGTAGATGCGGCTTCAGTCCCACAAACATTTGCGCGGCTTGTGGATAAAATGAAACATTGGAGCTTTCCTACTCTCTTGCCGCAGGTTGGCACAGCAGAGAACGACGCACCTAGAAATTCTCATTACAAAATTGGGACTCACTTTGTCGGTCCCGCTTCTGCTCTGCTGCGGTACGAGCGCTAGAGGCTTGCATTGCATCAAGTTTGCAAATACCTTCACAATTACATAACAGCTACCGGCAGATTCTCTTGCTAACTGTATCCAAAATTTACGTTTTTAAAAGAACATTTAGGAATTTTCATGTATTCAAATCTCCGGTGTTCTCTCTCGTTATTTAGTTTTTTTCTTTCCTCTTTAATTATTCTCATATATTACCAGCCGTTAGCTTGGCACCAGTTTATCCTCTTCTTTTCGCTCTCCTCATTGAACCCTGCCCAGTCCCCCGTCGTGGGTATGTGCCATGTCACTAAGGCAACAACAACAACAAGAGTCGGCTCCTTCCGGCGGCTAACAATGAAGCTATTGCCTTAGTGTAGTGCGCACGTAGCCCAAAGGCAACGAGACAACAAGGCGACAGCACGCTGCTGTCCTCAGTACCTGTCCACAACATGGACGCATAAAAGAGGACCGATATTCGGAGTGACAGCTGCTTTCAATTTCAAAAGTTTCCACGTGATCAGTTAGGGACTACAGTCATGACCTGAGCAAAACGTTCTGTCTATCATATGTTATTATGATTCCTTACAGCTGTGTGCATCGGACTCATTCAGTCTCAGGTACCAGGGTCTCTCTGAACACAAATTAAATTAAGCCTGTACAAACACAGATTGAACAGGGATGGCAAACATGTTAAAACTACTAAGAAAGCACCACATGCTTACCGTTCCTGCCTGTCAATTTCAAAACGTTCTGTTTACCATATGTTATTATGATGCCTTGCAGCTCAGTGCATCGAACCCATCTAGTCTCAGGTATCAGGGTCTCTCTGAACACAAGTTATATTAAGTCTGTACAAACACAGATTGAATAGGAATGGCAAACATGTGAAAACTACTAACAAAGCACCCCATGCTTACCGTTCCTGCCTGTCAATTTCTTCCTGGCTTATGCTCATTTCTTTCTTTGATGGCAGAGAGCTGTTGGAATGGAGAAGAATGCAGCTGTTTAACAAAGTGTTTCAGGCGTACAAACATGCTCGCTAAGCCGAATTATGCGACACGGTTATAATTCAAAATAAAATTGGGTTCGAGCAATGCAGGAGGCTTACTGTTTTGGGTAGAAAAGATAAGCCCCTCAGCAGTTAGCTGATAAAGCAGCTAATGAGTCAATTAGTGGAATAAATAAACATTAAATTTTAAAAGGGCAATTGAAAAGCTCAAGGCCATATTAAGCACCACGACACTAAAGTGTATTTGAACCACACATGAAAATGAATTCAATAGAAGCAGACGCTGTGATAACACTTGACGTTTATTTAAACTAGTCATGAGAGAAAGCAGAACAAAGTAGGGACACGGTCAAGGGCGTATCCAGGGAGGGTGGCTTATGGGGTTTCAGCCCCTCTCGAAATTTTTTCGTACTGTCATGCACTGCCGACAAAAACAACCAGCGGCGCTGGAAATCATGCTGCATTTTGACTACAATGTCTTTTTCACGCTCGAAAAGACATTTCAGTGCGAACATTGCGAACTCGGGCTGTATTTCGAGGGAATTAACGCCCATGCACCTGGAGTCACATAATGCAAGGCGCCTCACCCTACCACAAAGTTTCAACGGCGTTTCGATGACGAGCAGGCTCGTCGCAGCATCTCGCGGATGCCGCGGAATCTATGGAGCGCATGGATTTCAATTCTGTAAATTTATGGACATAAACTTCTTATGAACTTTCTCTTTTACATAGCGAAGCAACAAAACTAATGCTAGTAAAAGGCTCTGTTCCATTAGGAGCATAAGAGCGTAATTAGGAAAATGTATGGCTATTCATTAGTCTTTAAAACCGCTGAAATTTTTGCCGTTTTTTACAGTTAGCATCATGATCTAAGTTATCATGTGAATACGAAAATTACGAGGGCATCAATTGCCAACTTGACCGACCTTCTTCACTGAAAGCCCGGCCCAAACGTCGTTTCCCAACATACAATCTCGGATATTGGGTAGTTCTACTTGTCCCATTATCTGTGGCTTTCGTTTGCGCTTTATCTCCTTTTTGGGCTCCCTGCTCTTACTTCTTTTCTTAACCAGACCAATGCTCTTCTTTAATTTCCTGTGTAGAGTGGTTGTTGCCATTTTCCAGGCTGCTAAATTACACATTTTCGTATTGATTTCTGCATTATTTCTCTATTATTCTATCTATATGGCGCTGTCGCGACCACGGCCTGGTCCAAATACATATCACGATTTCTGCGATCATAGTTTTATTCTCGCAGGATAGTCTGTCTTCCTATGCGTAAAAGTTACTATCTGTGATTGCGCAACACGTTTATTTGGCATGTTTTACATATTATATAGAGCAACTTTAACTTAGGTATGTAGATTTATTACAGAATATATGTATATTTAGATCTTTTCTTGCCATGTTTTGTTTATACATGCAGTGGAATTTGTTCCCAGTGACACTTTTTTCCATTTGTCAAGCTGTATCTTCGCATTTGTGATCTTCTATTGTATCTTCGCATTTCTGATGTATATTTCACAGAACTCGTGCTTTTTATATGTACTGTCCGTTGCGACTATAAATTCGGTGCAATTACTTGCAGTACTCGGCCAGTGACAGCTGCGCCCGCGCTATACATTGGAACGAAGGACAGCGTCACTGAGATTTTTTCTGGCTATTGGATATGTACAAAATTGTAAACAAGGTTCTTGACTGACAAACATTCGACAAAATATTTGTCCACAGCTTGATTATTCCTATCAGGGGCATGCACTACTTTGGCGGTTTCCAACTGATGCAGTTTTGAAATTCATGAGAGATTTTCTTTACTTGCTAAACAGACAAAAAAGAAGGAATCATTGATATCATTTATTTCTGCCACAGTTTTGGGGACATACGAATGTATTTTTTAATGAAACATACATATCTTACTTTTCTGGACAGTGCGTAGCGTTCAAGAATTTGTTTGCAGCATCTAATACGCAACAGCATTGGCAATGGCAATGCAGTTACGGTTCATGTATTCGATCCCTCTACAAATACTCTAAGGAGGAGGCCGCGCTGCAACATGAGCGCCTCCACCAACGCAATTTCTGGCTACGCCAATGGACACAGTGCGCAAACTCCTAAACTTCGCACTACGCCGGGCCAGCGTCTAACGACCACTGCACCAGAACACTTCCCTCCGTATTAAGAGGCCGCTTAGACCATATGTATCTATGCAGTTATTCATTTATTTATGTATTCATTTAAAACGCACAGCAAGAACAAATCGATTTACAGGAGAAGTATAGTACAAAGGCGGGCCCACCTTTCAAAACTAACAAGCCAATAAGTGCAGTGAAAAGGTCAACAGCTCACTTGACACAATGGGAATTTATGCACACCTATATTTCATAGTCTCGGACAGACCTGACAAGGAAAGGGTTTTTATTCAAACCAGCCCTGCAGTTCATTTCTCTTTACATTTCAAGCGAAAAGCTTCACTACGCCAGCTTTTCAAACCGCCTGCATGGCCGCAAGTTTGACATTGAATGTAGCTAGACGACAAACAAGGAAATGAAGCCTGTCTCACATATCTCAGTGGACATCCGAACCGTGCTCTAAGCGAAGCAAAATGAAAGTTTATTTTAAGAAAAGGAAGTGACGACTGTCTCATATTGCGGGTCGTTTATAACAGGATTTGGTTCCTTATCTCCGCATACAACGAGAAATATTACAGTTCTATATATCACCGAAGGGATAATAAATATATAACTGTCTTTGTGAGCGCCTTTATTGTCATTTCGAAGAAAGCGAGATGTTTAACAATAAAAAAATGCGTACCACTGTGTGTGTGTCAGTATTGCTATCTATGGAGACCGCCAGTCGCTCGACCACAAACGTAGCCAGGAAGATGCAGCGTTTCGCTTTCGACCAGGGTTAACCAGAGCTAAACTACCAGCAATTTCTTTATAAACTATCTCGGCGCAGTGGAACTTTACTTGGATAATCAAGGTAAAAATCAACGCTTATGCAAATTTCAAAGCGATATATGCGAGCAGAATATTTGTCACTGTTTCGAATAAGAAAAACAGCCTGTCGATGATGCTGCGATTACGTGGTGCTTTTCTGGAGGCATGCTAAAAATTCCTCCACTGTTTATTAAAGCTATAAAAATCGCGTGAATTTTAACATGACCCACGGACGGCAGGTTTTCGAGAGTGGCGATTTTAAACTGCTATCTCTTATGCAAGGCGCGCCTTGATGACGTTGCACTGGCAGGCAGAGGAACGCAGGGATCTTTGGTTATGACAAGCCGTGTCGACAATAATAAGCGTGCAAACAACAGGCGCAATCTTTTCTAAAGTCCCTCATGCCATTACCGCGATATAAAATTACAAAGCGCTACAGGCGAGATCTCACGGGGCTCATGTGATAGACGCTCGTCTTTCCCAGATTTTCTGCGGTCCCCGTAAGTCGCATTCTGTAACATTACCATACCGAACAATTCTGCAAAACCATTTTTCAGCGGGAAATAGTTTATGAACGCAATATGTTTCACATATTGTATGATTTCAATATATCATTCAATATATCCGTAGATCTTCCATTGACAGGCTTGCATTTTTTTGCTATTAACGTTTTTGTTATCGTCAGAAACGTGCTCAATTGCTTTTCTATGCAACTCTTAACTGCCTTATGTAAGAAGTCAAAAAGCTTTAAAAGAAATATTTTCCTACGCATTGGAACAATAAACTATTACCTTCAATATTTCCATAACAGTACCTTGCAATATTCTAATATTCAAAATTTTTGTCCAAAAATGTTGGACATGTAAATCTACAGCGCACAATGCTCTGACCTTTGCCGTGAAACTGCTCATTACACACACAAACAGTTTTAGCAGATCAGAAGCGCTCATAACTTCTCGTTCGTTCATCCAAAAAGAAGCGAAATGATAGCTTGCTTCATTCTTTCGCAGGAAAAGAAACCGAAGCTGCCGACTTTATGAAATCTATATGAAATCTGTATGACCAAATAAGAATGCCGAACACCATTTTTTCTTCCCAGTGTACGTTTCAGTTTCAATTTCAATCTGGTGTAATTATATCTGCTTGTGCTGATAGGTGAGAACCCCTCCGCATGGTCTGAGGCTTGGAATAATAAACCAAAACTTTAGGTGTTCGCCATGGTTCTTGTTTAATGGCCTTTATAATAATCGGCAAATGAATGCGTTTGAAAGCCGAGAAAAGAATAACTATTTGTTTCGGTACAGCTATCTTCCTTCTGAAAGTTTCAAGCATGAGGTACTGAATCTAATAAGTGGCTAGCGCGAACATAATAGAGAGAGAGAAAAGGGCATGGACGGGAGAACGACCTGCCCTGCCAATATCTAATTGACTGCATGCCTTCTTTGCTCAAGAAGAGGGCTGAGGCCATAGTGAACCAACCAGCTATACTAGTTGTTCTACGTCGCTCTGGGCAGGACGCATGTTTGCCAAATCTGGAACCTTCAAAACCTTTGTGCCCTAGAGTTGTCCGATATCTCCTGCCATATTATGGCTTTATTTGTCATAGAGGGCCTGGTGCTAATTGTTGCTGGTAGGGGCTTGTCGTCGCGGCTACATAACGCCGCGAGAAAATGACACATCTGAACACCAACCACACTCGCGCAATGGTGCACCCTTTCCGAACAACACTGATCCGTCCAAGCTCCCTTTAAAGTATGGAGTAATTGTTCGTAAAGTGCCAAGTTTGTTGGCTTTATTCTGTAAGTGTCTTTTTAGAGGTGTAAGGATGCGAATGATTATCACCACTAACCACCTTTAAGTGTGCAAAGTTGTACACAATGTAGCTTGATGATCGACCCTCGTCGGCACAGTTCAGCCTCAAAATACCCTACGAACGTTTAACTCGAATTCTTCTCCTGTCTAATTGAACAGCACAAAAATAACTTCTCCCATGGCGTTCACCACTATTCATCGCAGAGACAAAAATAGCAGCTCAGGCGAGATTTGTCTTGTCGTTTGTAGATATCTTGATTAAAGCAGAAGGAAGAAAATCAAGCACTGAATTTTTTTTTTGCGGATAGATACCCAGCCGTCTTTAGCGAATAAAGCGCTCAGAATGGTCGACTAACATTTGTGAACTACGAAATCTTAATTGCTAAAGTGAGTGGCTACGCTGGCTTCAAGTACACTGGAGCGGTGATATTACTGAGCTTTCCTTGGACTCCAGCAATAAAGCTTTCTCTTGTGCTGACACTTACCTCAAAGCCCTTTACTGGGAAGTCTCCCCGCAGCTACCACGAGTCGCTGGTCTGGAGGTGCAACCTGCCGGCTGATAAAGCCGCTCTGGCTACAGCGGGACTTGGCGAATCTCCTTTTGTAACGGCGGGTTCGATCACGTGTTCCTCTGATAAGCTGAGCTGGGGCGCTACCCGCTCACGTCACATCTTATCCCCCTCCCTCGCGCCGCTCGTTGGTCTGAGACCTGCGTCGATCAGTACCGAGAGCCGCTCACTGGTCGCGCGGCTCTCGATACCGATCGACGAAATTCTGTGACGCGAGCCTTCAGTCTATCGCAATCGGTACGAATGTACAACCCCCTTCATTGCATAGAGAGCACTAATAGCAGTGCAGCACGATAATGCAACCCTTGCATTCCAGTTTAATTTCGTCTTGGTTCCCTTCTCGATTCTTCATTTGTTAAAGCGATTCTACTGCCTCGTTACGAACCACGGCCGGAAATCGGAGCAGGAATCCTTTAAAACTGGTTTGAAGCGCCAGAATAACAAATTACACTAGCCCCACCCCCTCACTTTTATTTACCGCTCTGCCCGCAAGACTCATGGCTGAAGCAGTAAATGCCCTCTGAAAATCTCCTGACGGGAAATCAAAAATAGAAGGTAAATCATAAATTTACGGGCCGAAAGCCGCTGACTTTTTCACGTCCGTTATTAAACAAACCTCTAGTTCTCAAACGTGACTCTAGTAACATACTAGTGTACTTGAAAGAGAGCATTGTGGTCAGCTACCTTTGCATTAGCAACCCTTTCATCGCTCATAGCATGCTATTACCGACCGAATATTGTAGTTCCAGCTCTCTTACAACAGTACGCAAAGTAGGTAAAAAACAATCACCCTATTAAATCATGCATTACCTTTCGAGAAGCTAAAGCAGCAATGCTTAGCGGCTGAGGTTTAGCCAGCTCTGCAAAGCCGAGATTTTTTGACCAAGGCTCTCAGCGATTACAGCGCAGTGCGCTCTTGTTCTAACAGGTGTAGTTACGAAAGTTGAAAATAGAAAACTTCGAACGTGCGACCATCAGGGCAACAACACAGTTTGTAACAGAACGGAGGCCTATTGATTCTATATCTGCCGTCACAGCCAAGCAGATCAGAAACGGCATCAAATTGAATTTATCCTGAAAAGGCCTACAAAAACGAAAACGGTAGCACTGGTTGTAGGGCAACAGGAAAAGTGCACGTTTTATTACGGCTCATAGAAGCAGAAAATGTAAAGTAGAGACAGGCAAGTGACAGTAGTAATATCATTTTAGCATACCACCTCCCCCCCCCCCCCCCAGCCCCACACACACCTTTTTTTTTTCCTCGTCGCAAACGGTTTCACTGGTACCCTCTTCTTTTAGAATAAGAATAAACCGCCTCAACTGGAACCTCAATCCAACCAAACTGAAGAGGGAACGAAAAAGGGAAGCATATCTGTCTCCTAATGGCAGACCTAAAGAGCTCAGGGCAAACGTGCGTTCAAGAACGTCGCGGTAAAAACCAGAATGTGATGATAAGCCACTCAAGGACGACAAAGCCTAGTGTTATCATGCGCCGTGCCAATCAAGTCGGCTGACTCGCAGCTGCAGTCTGGAAGGTTTCCACATGCAAGAAATACCTATCAGGTTGCGAGATTTTACCAGTCAAGGAACTTGAGGGCAGTTTCCCTCTGAGAAACTAAGAACACACCACCGGTTTTTCTAGGTCAATGATGAGCACGGCAGATATGATTCCTGGAGAATTTCTGGAGGCTATGGTCGGTATAGCATATGAAAGAATGGTAATCGGTAACATTTCATATCCGCAGTAACAGCTACAAACATTGGGTACGCATCTATTGTGATACGCTCTGAAATTCTGAGTACGATGACGGTATGAATTTTTATGCTTTATTCTGTACTGCTACTGGAACATTAGTAACATTTTCGGGGTGAGGGCACTTTCCAACAGAGCTATACATGCTCACTGACACCAGGAAAGCGGCCAAGGTTGGTAACAGAACTTCATGCTTCGGAATGTCAATCCCGACTTGCAGGTGTGAGAGGTGCGTGCGTGCGTGCGTGTGGGGGCGGTTGTGTGTGTGTGTGTGTGTGTGTGTGTGTGTGTGTGTGTGTGTGTGTGTGTGTGTGTGTGTGTGTGTGTGTGTGTGTGTGTGTGTGTGTGTGTGTGTGTGTGTGTGTGTGTGTGTGTGTGTGTGTGTGTGTGTGTGCGCGCGCGCGTCGTCGCTGTGTGTCGTGTGTGTGTGTGTGTGTCGTGTGTGTGTGTGTGTGTGTGTGTCGTGTGTGTGTGTGTGTGTGTGTGGCGGTGTGGGGCGGGTGGTGTGCGTGGTGTGTGTGTGTGTGTGTGTGTGTGTGTGTGTGTGTGTGTGTGTGTGTGTGTGTGTGTGTGTGTGTGTGTGTGTGTGTGTGTGTGTGTGTGTGTGTGTGTGTGTGTGTGTGTGTGTGTGTGTGTGTGTGTGTGTGTGTGTGTGTGTGTGTGTGTGTGTGTGTGTGTGTGTGTGTGTGTGTGTGTGTGTGTGTGTGTGTGTGTGTGTGTGTGTGTGTGTGTGTGTGTGTGTGTGTGTGTGTGTGTGTGTGTGTGTGTGTGTGTGTGTGTGTGTGTGTCGTGTCGTGTCGTGCGTGGTGTGTGTGTTTAGCGACATTCTAACACACGCCACCTGAATCAGCGCCAGCGAAATGCGGGCTCCTTTTAAAACCTAATCTCTTGACATCAATACAGACCTCTTCTTCGTATTGACCCCACTTGTGACTTCCGCATGCTACGCAATATAAATAGACGTGATCAAAATTTCCTCCACCGAATTCGCCTGGACATTGCCTTCACTAAATTCTATTTACATAAAATTGCTTTAATAAGTAGATCTCTGTGCCCCGCATGTGATGTGCCCGACGATCTGCCACAATTGATCTCCCGCTGCAAATGCTTCAACAATCATCGCAAGACACTTTTAAGTACTTTAGAACTCCGACAGGATGGCCCCGTGCTCTTGGAGCATGTCCTTGGACCCTGGACAAAAGCGGCTTCGGGTGTGCGCGGCACAAAAGCATTTTTAGTGTTTTTAAGAGACACGGGTTTGGTGGACATTCTTTGACAATTTTGTGTTTGCGTGTGTGTTTGTGAGTGCGTAAGAGTGTTTGATTTCACCATTCACTCTTTCTTTTTTCCTTTCCTTTTCTTTTCACCATCCTCTTCTCTACTCTTCTGTTCTTTCACCCTCATCTGGAGTAGCATGCCAGACCGACAACCAGGCAGACATCTCTTTTTCCATTAAAGTTCTTTTCCTTTCTTCCTTCCTCCTTACTAGGCAGAAAGTCTTCTATATTCATTGCCGTCGTTCCGGCTACACGTATCTATAGCTAATTATTGGCTTTTATTAATGATTAACACGAGGCGTGAGCGCCGCAACCGATCACGCATCGATGAAGACGAAGGTGATAAATTAACCACTTTCCTTTGTGCATTGCACACCTTCGTCTTCGTGAGCTTCCATCTGCGGCGCGGACAGATCACATCAGCTCAGCCTCAATCAGAGCTTAACCGGAGTCTAATATCGTGGCCAGACGTGCCGACGACCCAGCAAAGCAAAACCATGAGTCAACCACGCTAAACACACGCTTTCGCATGTCTACTCGGTTTAGCTACATTAAAAGCCTACCATTTCGTTTCGCTCCTTGGCACCCGATGCCATCTATGACAGCTTACCGGAACTGGATGTCCCAAAATGACTTGGAATCAAAGGAACTGCTTTTTCCGTGAACCTGTAGTGTTGAACGCTGGCAATAGGGCTAAAAATAAGCCTTAATTAAATGTTGAACATTGTCAATGTACCATGTTTTAACAGAAAACTAATAATTACAACTGTAGTCTATTTCTTCTGCATAGCAAGAAAGCGTTTTAGCTGCTAACCTTCTACTCTATCGCCAGAAAAAGATGTAGAGCACTATTATGAGCCCCAGCCCGTGCCGTTCTTTGCTGTCAGTGTTGTTGTTTTTTGCACAGAGCACTCTCCCTTCACGTGGCAAAAACTGCCTCAGCTCGTGTTTATAAGGGTGAGCCCATGACGTCTCATTCATGTTTAGCGTTACCGATTTCCACAGTAGTCCATGAAAATTAGTAGTGACTATGTCGTTACTCTTCATGGCTTTACCGTAAGAAATTTCTTCTTCATTTGGAATTAAGGGAGACACTGATCAGGTCTATGCGTGTTATGGACATGCGAGGTTTCCACTGATGGACTTAAACACTGAGACAGAATTAAGATACTTGCATTAATGTCGCGCTAAGAAGATTTGAGCGCAGAGAAAAGATCAAGGACTCTACATAAAATGGCTAAACGGTAATATGCCTATTTTGTTAAGTTATATTAGTACTACCCCGTGAACTAATCTCGCGTTGTGTCTGTGTGCAACGTGCTGTGATATCACGGCACTGATGCATCTCAATTAGTATCGACATGAAATGCAATGATTTGTTTGGAAATAACTAAATATGCATTGAAAGCTTATAGGAGCTCAAAAAACGTGCCCCAACTGCACCTGCGAGAATTTACCGAGCACGCCATCCAACGTCAAGTTGACGTCAACGACTTCAAGAAAGCCGGACTGAAAACTGCGGCGTAAAGGTGCCGAATGCCTAATGTGATGAAGACACTGACGAGCCATGCGTCGAATGCGAGATGCTGGACTTCTTTTATTGGGAAGCCCCGGGGAAAGCCATTTTGACGGGTTTTAGAACTGACGTCAGTGCAGTTTAGTAAAGAAGCAAACGTTTTACGAGATAATGCTTGATTTAATAGGCTGACTTCTTTTGCCTACTTCACGTGCTTTTGTGAGAGAGCTGGAACTACAAACAATATTCGGTCGGCAATAACATGCTGTCAGCGATGAAAGGGTTGCGAATGCAAAGGTAGCTGACTAGAATGCTCCTTTTTAAGCACACTAGCAGCTTACAAGCGTCAAGCTGAGAACTCAAGGTTTGCTTATATACCGGACGGGAAAAAGTCAGGGGCTTTCTGCCCGCAAATTTATGATTTACCTGCTATTTTGGATTTCTTGCCAGGAGACATTGAGACGGCGTGTGCTGTTTCGGCCCTGAGCCTTGAAGCTTATTTCAGAGCTGTAATTAAAAGTGAGGGGGTGGAGCCAGAGTGACTATTTTCTGTTGATTGAATAGAAATTTGTCCCGGAGACTGTACACCAGGTGCAGACTATAGTCCGGAAAATACGACATAAAAGGTCGCTCGCAACCATTTATTAAAATGGCTGAGTAGCATACGTCTGCTGGCGCAACTCTGCCGAGTAGGAGGTAATTCTCTGATTATGGAACCGCTTGCTTTGTCAAGCCTGGAGAACGCGTTCTGCCTAGTTAAAAAAGGAACGCTGGGTTTCGTGCACACTCAATGTGGTAGCGGGCGGCCTTTTTGAAAGCAAAGGCAATCTTGCGCTCACAAGTTCTGCAGCCTCATTATGAATCCGGAGAGGCAGTGAAAATGTGCTTGAATCTGCAGTCGACGCGTGTCGCTCGAGTCGCCTGCGCGCGGGTGCGACTGCCGTTTGCGGCTTAATGGCAAGTTGCGCTCCTAAACCTTCGCGATCTCCCAGCGTACCAGAAACGGTCCGAGCAGATGAGTCGGGGGTCCACTGCGATCAGCATTTCTCCAAGCTAGTCACCACTCC
>JARKHS020036261.1:0-19811 GCA_030143305.2 Amblyomma americanum | reverse complement strand
AGCAAGGGTGTGACATTCCCGTAGAGCCAATGGGGACGATTTTGAAATGCGACGGTGGCGGTGCCTGGGAGTTGGCGGTAAAGGCATAAATTGCTCAAAACTTTTTGAAACAAGCTCAGCCAAGCCAATCCAGAAAAATCCAATATGGCGGCGTTTGTTTACCCGGCTGGTTGCGGGCGGTTGCTCGCGCGTTCGTGGTGCTGGCGGCCGCTAGCTCGATGCAAGCTTCGTAAATACTGGTGACTTGCTGCTCCCGCGCTGCATTCCCGCTTGATTTCCTAAGTACTTACGACATCTGCTTACCCGCTTTTGCATTTCGATGTGTCTGTTGAGGCAGCACGGTGCATGGTGGCGAGCGGCGCGGCCAGCGCGGCTGATTAGCAGCTGCTTAGGGCGCTCGCTCGAGTACCAAAAACGTAAATAGTTTTCTCCAAAGAACAGTTTATTAAAGGAAACATCAGTAGTGACAATCGATGTACAAAAGTGATTTTAGGCATCTTGGGCATTGCAATATCAGTGACAATCGTTCTAAAAATCAAAATTAATAAATTCCATTATGGAAACCTAGAACACATGAGCGAGTGCACAGAGAATATATACAGGGTACAAAGAGGTAAGGTACTATCAAGGTAGGTCCGGTACATATAAGCATGTGCTACATTCATGTAGCATATGCTTTTGTGCAGGTTCAGATGAACAGCAGTGAAGTACAACATCCGAGATGTATTGAAATGTATCTGTCTGTGGCTATGCATACACACATACAGAGAAGGGCAGCGAAAAGTTTCAGCCTTTCACTCGTTGCATCAGACTAAGGACAACATAATATGCTGCAGTGCTATAACTTAGTAAACAGATGCCATGAAAAGAACTTAGGTAACCTTGGGCACGTTTAGCTCTTGGCAGATGAGTTACAGGCTTGCATGCTTTAGGACACAGCTCGTCTGCCATGCCCTATTTTGGTTTCTTTGTTTTGTAGATACCAAGGGGAGGAAGATGCAACCAGGGCAGGCCGAGAATTGTGTGGAGAAGCGACTTTATGAAAATTCTCTGAACAGTTGTGGCCGTGGCTGGTGACGAACAGTAATTGGAGGTCATTAATTCAGCTTGCGATGACACATTGGGGTGTAACAAAATATGCGTGCGTATAAATAACTCATCTGAGAAATGAAAACGCACAGGGTTCGTAACAGGCCAGTAATGTTTCTCTATGTGGCGTTATACTGCATCTACCACAATGTCCAGTTATTATATTACTGAATGGTAAATTGCAAGTGGTCCGTGTACTGTACAGTATCTGCAAACGCTTATGGACGCCACACAGTTCAGCGTAATGCGCCGGCCGCTGCTATTGTGCCCCTCATGACCCATGTGTTGCTCCAAAAGGTGAAACCCCAAACGCTACAACTTCCAGAAGGAAAAAAAAAGCAACTACAAATAGCACCGCAGCATATTTCGAGCACGCTTGTATTGGACACCAGCAAACATGTCAAACATTTTTCATCTTATGCGTACACCCCTCTTAAATGTTACAGAGCCGAGCACCTGAGCCAGTCCGCGTTTGCTGCCTGTGGGTTCTGCTCTCTGTTTCATACATCAGGTGCAATGCTGTCAAAGCTAGCGCTCTTGTTTGCGCTGCCTGCATCCATGACCAAAAAGTAGTGCGTTCCTTGTGGTGAGCGAAACATGGTGAATGCTTTGCCTACAGGCTTACTACATGACGCATTTGTCATGAGCTTGATTAAATGCACTGTTATTGCTGACGACACGCTGTTGCTTTGTCAATCCTCAGACCACTCGGCCACAAAACAAGCACGGAATAACATACCTCCCTTCATTTTTCCTTGCTGATTACTTTCGTACATTTCACTGTGTTGTACCTTATGTATGAAATGAACTGTAGCTATCACCAATTTTCCCAGCAGCATAACAGAGGGCAAGCCATGACCAGAGGTTGCCAAGTTATATACCACAAGAACTCCTGGGTTCCGCAGAGCACTTTTTGGTTTTTGCGAGCACCTGAATCGATGTATGCTTCAACATTATGGTGTGCTTCACAAATTTACTTTTTGCACAAATGGCACTGTTACTGATCATAAGAACTATGGTTAGCATACAGCCAGTCATTAACTGAATTCTGGCATTCCTTGAAGGGCACTGAGCCTGTATACTTGTCACGCAGGAAGAAAGAGAAGCCAAAACAAAACGGTTTCCCTAGCACCTCTTGTAAGTTGTTAGCATTCAGCAATATTAATTTGAGAACCAATGGTCATAGCAATGCTCATACTAACAAGGCACACAAGGCTTCTAGAAGGCAAACTTGTACTTTGTAAAAGAAGTAACGCAGCAGGAGCAAAAGCAGTCAGTACAGTATATGTGCAATCGGAGCAGAATTACGGATAAACAGGTACATAAATACTTATATACATAAAAAATAAATAGTACAACAAAAAGTTAAAGAGAGAGCACATGTGTAGTAAGTAGGCAGCATTAAAAATCCAAATACAATAATATCCTAACACAGTGCCTCATGAATTTAGCTGGCTAATTTGCGCCTCTTTCTGGCGGGAGCACTCTGTTTTGTTTTTGACGTCATGCTCCTGTTTAAAAAGGAAAGGTGCCAATGCAGCCTTGTGCGGCAGAATAATTTAAGGAATTTAATTTTGCAGCCTAATGAACAGAAAACAGCTTGCTGGTTAGGCATCCTCTCAACAAGATTCCTGGACACATTGGACAAATGAGCACAGCAAGAGATTTCTTTTCTGAAGGCCGAATCCAATTTCTTTATATAATTTAGACATGCCTCAGAAGTTGCGGCAATTGACTGGAAAAGGTGCTCGGGAACACCATTCTCCTTGAGTAGTGCAAAGAATTGGTGTCGTCCATGGAGAGAGCCACCGTCTGCTGCAAGGAGTGTTCCCTCACATGTGCATTCTGTGGTTCTCTGGTCAAGAAAGCTCTTCACAAGAGTGCCAGCGACATGGTACACAACATTTTCGTATACTATGTCAGGGGCATCTTGTGAAGACGCCTGCAAGTCAGATGAACCTGAGCCTTGCTGCCTGCTGTGGCTTGTGCTTGGAGTGCTGCTTGGTGACAATACTGCAGAAACACTCTCCAAGTTGGTGAGGAACGCATGTGTTGTCACTTCGCAGTTTCCTTGCGAAAGTTTGAAAAGTTGGCCAATCCAAATATGTTTTACAGCAGCCACGAATTGGTACACATTAGGTGTCTCATTGCAGCCATGTTTTTGACGAACTATTGCAAAAAAATTTTCCAACGGATCCTGCTGCAACCGACGAGTGAAAAGATGAGTGTAATCGAAATCTGCCTTTAGATCTGTCCACAGCAGAAGTAAGGCTTTGATTGTAATCTGCCAACCTTTGATGGTGTGTGGTTGCTTGTCCAGAGGACCACCAAAATGCCATTGGGCGATCCAATCTATGCACGACTCAAGGAAGACATGATGTTCCGAGCCTTCTGTCATTGCGTACCGCAACTTGTCGTCCTGCTTTTTCAGGGCCGAACTGTTCAGGCAGTCAAAAAGCTTATCCATCCTTTCCGTGAACTCTGCTGTAAATTTTGCATCAACAGGAAGCTCTTGAATGGCAATGAGAGTGAGGAGTGCCACAGATACGGATTCGCTGAACACTTGTGTGGCGTACTTCACTCTCATGTCAGCAAAGGGCATCCTGTAGATGTGTTGCTCTTTTAGTTTTTTTGCCAATCTGCTTTTGAGATGCTCAACTGGTGTTTTGGAGGCCCGATCAATGTGACGAGTTTTTTTGTAAAGGGTTTCGATGTGTGTCCAGTCAACAACCTCAGAGCCAATGGTGAGCTTATGTCGTCGCAAATTATTTCTTGTGCATTTGATTAGGTGTGGGGTGTCAAACATGAAGTATATTTTGCGGTTGTTGACAACAAAATATGGTTCATGGATAGAATGGATGAGCATTCTTGACAGACTCACATTGTTCGACCCTTGATCACAAATGACCGCTTTCACCAGAAGACCTTTGGTTTGAAGCTGCTGAATTAAATCTAATAGCAGCTTGCGCATTGCAAGAACTGAAGTTGCATTGTGGGACGCTGCAAAGGCTACTGGCTGCATCCAACTTCTTGATATGCCAGACACCGCCATAACAAGGGCTATGTTTGCCACACGAGAAGTCCTAGTATTCCCATCATCTGTGAAGCCAATTACAATATCTTTTGATTGATCATACATCAAATTTTTTTTCAAGGATATTTCATCGAATAAAAGACAGCATGCTTTGTCTTGTAGTGGCCAATCTTTTGTAATTGATTCTATTGCATCCATGGCACCTGGAATGATACCAGGTGTCATTGGGATGTCTGCCAGCCAGCGCCTTAGCGTCCTCACATGTGGCAAATGGAGCATTTCTCTGAGGAAGCGATAAGCTTTTGGAGAGTGAAAGAACAAATTGAGAGCGAATTGTTTCATTTGTTTTGACCAGTGCTTTTTGGATTTCGGAAATGAGCAGAGCCTGATTTGAGCTTTAACCAATTCAAAAAGGTCTTGTGGCAAATGCGGTTCAAGCTTGTTGAGAGCCTCCTGCTGCGTTACTCGCCTTGTGTCGTGCCTTTTCCTAATCCGACTCAGTGCCTTTCGGTACCTGTCGCTTCGAGAATGCAACTTCTCGAAGCGCTTTTTGGTGCGAGGGGTGTACACAACTGCGCCCTTCCTCCGCCGACTCTTGGGCGTTCCTGATGCTGGTGTCATCACTGGCTGTCTGACACTCTCTTTGGCACCGCTGAGGCCACTAGGACCAGCTTCAGCTGCAAAAAATATATAAAAAAAGCATATTTATGTTTGCCTCAGAGCGGGACCTACATCTACATCCCTCACAAAATCAAGATTAGGGTGCAGTCACAGGGCTACAGGTTGCCAAACTTGCAGGGCAATGTTTTTGTGTGAAATGATGAATACAGTCGTGCCCCGTTAATATGATCCTCGCTGATAGGGACAGTTTTTTCTGGCGACCAACTTTACGCCTCGCTTAAATGGAAACTAGTTGCTCGTAATACAGACAGGGTAATAGTTAATGGATCTCATTGTTATCCATGTGTTTTGCCTGCTTAATATTCAGAGCAATTTTTCATGACAAGCTTGAGTTAAGCAAATGGAAAAAACCAGAAATATTTATGTGCAGTAAAGCGATACCTACACGCTGTTACGGGCCTGCCGATACCCATCATGAATATATCAAGGTTACCGATGCATACTTTTTCATTGAAGTGGAAGGTTGTAGTTTGCAATAAATTCTAATGTTTTCTTGAGTACTTACCATAATCAGGTGAGTCCCATGATGCTGATGCAATCACTCTGATGGGTGTGCTTTGGGCAGCACCTGTCAAATAAATAAACACACTGTGGGAGGCTTCAACCAAGTATTTTAATTCTCAGGTGCACATTTTTAGCCTGGCTACGCAGCGTGTATGTGAATGGTAAGCAACAGGCTAGTGAAGCAATTTCCACAACAAGTACCTGAGAAGGCTATCCAATGTTTTCATTGAGCTGAATGAAAAATTACCTGTAAATATAATTCTGTACAGATAACACAGGGGTCCACCACGTAAACAATGCATTCATACATATGCACACAGAAAAATATATGAAATACTAGTTGGTGAGCATAAAGTTAACACTTGTTTCTTCTCTTCTGAAACAAATGTCTGGCATCCGAAGTAGTGGTACAGTAAGATGTGCCGACGTGCACCTAATTATTGCACACCACGACATAATTGCACACTGCTGCTATTGCAGAGGGTTAATTTATTACGTGCAAATCTGCAGCAATAGTGCTGCAGTCCATTGTTGAATTTTCATAGATTATCACTGCACTATTAGTGCATTGCACCTACCTTCTTCGTCAGCTGGGGGAGGGGGCGTAGTCTGCACATCAGTGAGCTGCGGGGCACGTGAAGAGTGTGGGTCGTCTGCAATTAAACGACCACTTAGACACTCCCAATCTAAAGAAATCAGCCAGCAAAGTAATTACATATGTTTATTTTTTTGTGCTATGACAGAGCCCTCAGCATAAGTAATACTGCATTACAGGGTTAGCCTGAACCAAATGAAAAGTTCTTCATTTCAAGCTGTAATGTAAAACAGATCCTGACTTAGTGCACCTACCTGTGTCATGGACAGCAGAATCTGCACCAGCAATTGTGCCTAGCCCAAGTGTTGATGGCAACGGCAAGTAGTCTGAAATATAGGTACCACTTAGTTACTCCCAAGGAAAACAAACCAACTGGTGTAGTGAGACATTAGGAATGTTTTCCTATGCAAGATTGCAGGAAGACTTACCGTGACCAAGCATGACTTCCACTGGTGCAGCAGTGGACTGTAGTGGTGAAGCGGATTCAATGCCTATGCGAACAAGGAAAAAAAGATAGCCAATCAAGCTCTGCATAGCAGCACCTTCTGCTCAGTGCACAGTATGGCCTTGATGTTCTATTTGGAACGGTTTCTCTTGCTGGGAGTTAGTGTGATCTTAAATTGGGCTTAAATCGTTTTTGTGAGTTTGTAGGCAGTTACGATTAAAAAGGAAAAATTTGTGCGATCAATATACCGCGACATACAAAATAGCGCAGCAGCACACAGGAAGAAGAATGAAAACACACAAACGAACACTTTACTGTGAACCACGAGGCCATAAATTCACTTGATGTGCATTGTAGGAAATACAAATCAAACTGCAAACCTATCTATGAAGCGTGCAATGTCACCACTATTAATGCTTGCAAACTTATTCCCGAAATCATTCAGGAAGAAATCAGATAGCCTAAGTGACATGTGCATCGCTAAATATCCTGGCGGGTTGCTCCTCAAAGAACCATTTTTACCTTAGAAACCGGTAAAATGTTTACCCTCCATGCTTGCACAATATGCGGCCACTTCATGTATAATTACCGCCTCGTGTGTCACAATAAGCTGCTGGCAGTTTGTGCGTGTGTGTGTTCTTTCTTGACCCTGTGTGCTATTTTGGAGTGAATTCGCGCAGTCTGCCCTCTATTCACCGCAGCGAACAGTAAGTAATAATGACAAGAATACTAAACATAGAGTTGTAAAAATTATTTTCCTCACTGCTGCTGGAGTGCACTATCCAGCATCTGATTGTTAATATGGTTAAGAGAAATTTAAGCTACAACATGGTACACAACTGCAGTCTGATGCAACTGAAACAATGGCCACATGACATTGAAGCAGGAAAGTTTTGTGCCCGGGAAGTGATGTTTGCAGTTAGCCTCTATGAATGCAATTGTTCCCTTTGGTCTTACATTTACAGGATGGGTTTTTCTGAAAATAGTGCCCTCACCTTGTGCCGCACCTTCTTCATAGAAATCTGCAACAAAAAAGCCACAGGATATACTGAGGGATCAAGCTTGGGAAGAATTTACTGGGAGAGGAATTTTGCTTACCCGGGTGCACCAAGGCTCTCAGACGAGGCTCATGCACCTTCACGGAAGGGACTGCTTCATGCGTGAGCCTTGTGCAGGCATCACTAGTGAAGCAATCCCTCGTGAAGTGCTTTGAGCAGAGCCTGTATGTTTTGTAGACCTTTTCCCTTGGTGTCTCCAGGAGTTCAAGCCTATTGGCATATTTCAGCCAAATGGAGAATCTGAAAAACAGCCAAATAACATGATTTCATACATTTTAAAGGTTTGCATACCTCACTTCAGGAATGCTTATTAGCATCTCCTTACACAGCAAAGGGGTACGAACATTATATAACATATATGCGTGAAAACAACTGTGGCAGGATGCAAGCAAAATAAGACAGCAGTTTGTAACAATGTGCCACAGCCTGCTAGTCTATTGCTATGCTGGCCAATCGAAACGATGAATGAAATCACCTTTTTAATGTCTGGCTATGATCGACAAGCCAGAACCTTTAAAATTCTTGAGCTTATGTTTTCTTTTGTGATCTGCTTTTGGTTTAGGTAACAATAACTAGTTCTTTGTTCCAACTGCTTTTTGGGTGCGGCATAATTTTGTGCAGCAGATAGAAATGGGGACAGAGCTTCACTGCAGACTTAAGCTCTATCTGATCATAGCAATTATTCCACTCACACTTTTCTCTAGGTAACTGCATACTAACCACCACCCATGATTCGTTCTTTTCTAATTCCTCCATTAAACACAAGTGCCAATGTAGCTATGCTATGGCAGACAGCTGCTTGCCCACAAATTTGAAGTCTGGATTAAGAACAGCAGGTAAATGAACCAGTAGGCACAGTTTTTCATCTTTTGCTTTCACTGTGATCAAATGGGAAGTGTGAAAGGGATGTGAGCAGAACATCAACAGGAAACACTGCTCTTTCAAGAAACTGAAGGTGCAGGCAAATAGCATGGGTCCAGAAGAAGGGGAAAAAAGTGCTTAAGCAAGGGAAATGTCCCAAAAAAGACACAGACAAGAAGAAAGCGACCTTCGCCTTCCCCTCACCCACCCGCCGGAAACGAGCGTTTCCGGCGTACTAGGCGAAACTATTTGCGAGCTTCCCAAAAGCTGTCAAGGACAAGGCGCGAGATAAGAGACATATGTGAGGAGATGGGAATAATGCGGAGAGTTCAGAGCCCTCCAAGGTCAGTCGTGCGCCCCGCGAGCGAGCAGCGTAGAGGACAGCCGGGGTGGAGTGTGGAGCGAAATTTACAATGCTGGAGCGGCAGCACTACGGTAGGCAATAGTTTCGAGAAACGCTTCCACGGAGTACATGGGTGGTTGAGCGCGGATATCGCGAGGAAAAGCTCCGGTAAAAGTAAGAAAAACAAGACCGGCGGACTTTCTATATGCGGCTCACGGCGTGCAATGGACTTTCAGCGCGGTGTCCAACACTAGTGGTGTTAGTCTGAACAGCTCGATAATTTATGTGACGTGCATCACTGCTGCAGAAACCATGCACGAACACGCAAGAAATAATATTCAAGCGCGCTGAACTCCGTAAAGAAACAGCCAAACTGAGCATTACAATTACTCCGCTGACGACGCTATAGGCACAGAAGTTAGAATATTCATATTTAAAATACACTCTGAGGGCACCGGAATCTGCGGGGAATAAGCTTTTAAAGGCAGCGAGAAAAGTCAGTGAGTCAGACACACACACACACACATGCGAACAAGCAAGCAAGGTAACTAACGGTCCCACGCTTATGAGAGGCAACGGCTGTTGGGCCATCTCAAACTGCAGCACCTTCCCTTAATTTTGCTTTAATGTCCTTAAACGTACTTATCAAACTCATCTCGCAAAACCAAAGCCACTGCAGTAAACAGCGCCAGGTAAAACTAGTTCTATTCCGTCGGCAATTTCAAATGGTAACGACCAAGGGCGGTCAAAACAAAGGCACAACGGTCGCCAACGGCTATGCAAAGAGGGATACGATAGTCAGTGAATTCATAAATACCTGTGGTCAGAAGGAAATCTGAAGAGATGTTCTCCACTCTTGCCGGATGTGCTGCACCACTTCGCGCAACAATACATATGCGACATGACGCTGAGGACGGTAATCACGCTGGTCCAGTGCGCACGTCGCGTCGGCAGTCGCTCGCGTAGTTTCGGTATGCTTGCGCCGGTCGCTGTCGTCTGCTGCCACTGCGCTGCAGCGTTGCCCGCGGCGGCGCTGGCGGCGCAGACGCGTTGTGTCATTTTCGCAATTTATTTCTTTGATATACTATTTTTAATGCTTACGACTGGTTATATTTTCATTCATAAGCATGTTTGTGTTGTCTACTATGGTCGAGAAATTTTACTTTTTATTAGGCTTGACTCCAGCCGCGTTTGCCGCCAGATACCAGGATCGCTGCAATCGTTCCGACCGTGGCGACACTTACGGCGCGGACGCGCAACTTGCAACATGCCACAGCACTGTCAACAGTCTAGCAAGCGAACCGCAGTTCTCAATTGGCAGCGAGGTGGAGGAAGTGGTAAAGGAATACGTCTACTAAATGCAGGTAGTGGCAGCTGATGCGGATCATGAAAGGTAAATAACTAGAAGGGTAAGAATGGGGTGCAGTGCATATGGCAGGTTCTCTCAGATCATGAATAGCAGATTACCAATATCTCTCAAGAGGAAAGTGTAAACAGCTGTATCTTACCGGTACTCTCCTACGGGGCAGAAACGTGGAGGCTAATAAAAATAGTTCAGCTTTAGTTAAGGTCGACGCAGCGAGCCATGAAAAAAAAAGGATAGGCGTAATGTAAAGAGACCGGAAGCCGGTAGAGTGGGTGAGGGAACAAACGCGGGTTAATGACATGCTAGTCGAAATCAGGGGGAAGAAGTGTGCATGGCTTTTAATGCGAAGGCAAGATATCCGCTGGTCCATAAGGGTAATGAAGTGGATTCGAAGGGAAGGCATGCGCTGCAGATGGAGGAAGAAAGTTAGGTGGCAGGATGAGATTATGAGGCTCTCAGGCATAGGGGGGCCCAGCTGAGAAAAGAGAGGGTTAATTGAAGAGGCATGGGAGAGGCCTTTGCCCTGCAGTGGGTTTATCCAGGATGATGACGAAGCTGCTCCCTAGAAAAATCCCTTTTACAAAGGAAGTGTGCTAGAGGACACCCGACTTCAATTCATCACCGTTATGTTTATATAATGCAGTCTGCAGAAGACGAATGCGACGAAGCTGTGGTAGTGGTAGTGGATTTTATTAAAATAATAGTAAAAAGGAAGGAAAAGGTTTTTGCTTGCCGCGACATCTGCCATCGATACTGAAGCACCTGAGCTGGGGCAGCAGAATTAAAGGATAGCAGGCAGAATGAAGATTTAAACGAAAGAGGTGAGGGGACAGGAAGAGAGGATAGGGGGTGAAGTAATAAATACAAACTATTTATACAATAAGGAATGTGTCCACGATGTGCGCGTGATTAGTTCATTTTAGAGGAATTAAAACACACGCGCACAGCACTGTGTTGGCTACAACTGGAGTGGGGCGTCCAGTTTATTAATCGTTGAAGGTAGAAGTCGCGGAGCGTTCAGTCACTGCTTGTAACTACCTGACGGAAAACAGACGGGACGTCAAGCCCGTGTGTTCGAGGAATGCACAGACGCTCACCAAAGTTCGCTCACGAGTGTGCCCACTGCATTGCGGCCACAATAGCATCTTGATGGCATCTGGTAGTATGCCCTGCACCCTATAGGCCGCAAGCATATCGCGACGAGCAGCGGCGAAAGCGGCACAGTGAAGGAGCAGGTGTTCTAGTGTTTCCACTGCACTGCATCCGTCGCACACATCACTTGTCGCGATTCCGTGACGCTACCGTTGATCCCCGGGCCACACGCTGCCATTGCGCGCGCGGAGGATAGTTACACGTTGCGACCGCGTAAGTGCGCGACAGCCGGTGATACTGTCGATGCGCTCACCTCCTGCGATGCGTCGATCGTGGTGCTCCTTTCGGAGATGGTCGTGGATGACCGCACGCACGTCCTCCAGCGCAAGGGGCAGATCAAGGGCAGTTAGTTGGGGTGCAGCGGTCGCGAGGTCGTCAGCTTCTTCGTTGCCAGCGATGCCGCAGTGACCGGGCACCCACTATGCACACACGGCACATCCTCACTGCGCGAGCCGCTAGATGCGCGAGCGAATTTATCGCACTAGTGGGGTACCGCGGCCGTTACATAGCAGGCAGCTGAGGGTGGCGCGGTAGTCGCACAGCAGAGCACTTCTGGGCGGCGGAGTGTCGAGGGTGAGCAGCAGGTCCAGCGCGAGCCGGATCCCAATCAGCTCATCCGTGGTGGAGGAGCCCAGGAAGGTTGCGTGTTGCTGGCTGTGCAGTCGCAAGGCGGGGATCGTAGCCGCTGCAAGGGGGCAGCTGTCGCGGGCCACTGAGCTGTCGGTGTACATGAGGAGATGGTCCTGGAGCTCCTTGTGTATGATGGCTCTGGCCAGCTCCTGCACAGCACAGAGGGGTGTGCTCCGCTTTCAAACAATTTCGACGATCTCTCGCTGTCCCTCCGAGGCAGCAGACCAGGGCGCGCAGGAGAGAAGCCACAGCTTCCTTGCTGTTGTCATCGACAGGAACCTCTCGTGGTGTCCACATATCTACGACATGAGAAAGACTAATTTCGATTGTCCACGACCTCTCCTTCCTCGGGGGAAAGTCCTGGGGCGCATCAGTGCGTTCGATGCTACAACTGTACCGTTCCCTATTTATGGGCTACATGCGGTACAGTCTTCCGATATTCAGTTCCATTAGAAAGACAAATATCAAGACTCTTCAAAGTGTGCAAGCGCAAGCTCTGCGTATCTGCTTGGACTGCATATATGTGTATCAACAGCAGCAACTGTTTCTCTTGCCTGGGAACATCCTGTTAATACATATATTGCTGTTGACACCATGAGAACACATATTCGGAACCTCGCACGGGCTCCCTGTCATCACCATCGCAACACTCCCAATAATTAGGCCGGCTACTGCATTTGCCAGTCATTGAAGCCCATCGCGCACATCTTCCATCGGCGTTCACCCCTGCGTCAAGACCGTACTCATCCTTATGGAGTCTTCATGAAACTCGGGTTCACCTCTATATTCCTGTCATTACGAAGAAAGCCGGTGTATCACTGCCCGCTCTCAAACAACTGACATTGAATCACCTGCATTCTTACCAGAGTCATCGCATACATTTTAACCCAGATGGATCAGTTCAATCGACCAGTTCTGCGGATTTGGTGGTTATACCGGCCACATCCATCTTTATGAAAATGAAGACGACCTCTCCAATATCTTCAACTGGTGCGGAACTCGCAGCCGTGCGGGCTGCGGTAGAGTTCATCAGTCAAGAACCTCCACATGACAGGACGGTTTTCACGGACTCTAAAGCAGCCCTTCAAGCTCTGCAAGCTGCGCTACGCCGCGGGTCGCAGGAACAACTTGTTCCTGAGATCCGTCTACTGTACCACGGCACCGTATCCAAAGGTCATGACATAATTTTTCAATAGCTGCAAGGACACTGTGGCATTAGCGGTAATCATCAGGCCGTTCGGCTCACAACGACAGGCTTCCAGTGAGGATCCCAATATCAAGACCTGATGCTGCGTGTCTGCTTCGCCCTTTGGCGCTGGAGCTCCCACTTTCTGCCTGGAACACGGGAGAGTTTTGCAACCTCCGACTCAAGGCACTGGACCCTGGACTGCGCCTTCGACATCCACGTAACTTAGAACGTCGCGAAGCATTATTGTTATGCCGTTTATGAATCGGTGTTGCTCTTACCTTACTATGCTTACCTGATGGGGATGGCCGACAGCCCCGCATGCGAAAGCTGTGGTTGTGAGGAGACCATCGCTCACCTTCTCTGTAAGTGCCGTGCATTTGCGAGTGCAACACATACAATGTGTTGGGCCCTGGACTGCCTCGATCTTTGCCCATTAACAGAGCAAAAAATTCTAAGTCCGTGGCCACAGCAGTGGACTGCCCTCAAGGCGTACAAGGCACTCTTTGCCTACTTGAGAGCGACTAGTGTGAGTGTCAAATTGTGGCAGCGTTGTGCATGTGTGCATGTTATGCCCTTTTCTCCTTCTCTCTTCCTCCTCTTAGTCCCCTAATTCCTCTTCCCCAATGCAGGGCAGCCAACAGGAACCCCTTTCAGGTTCACATCCCTGCCTTTTCCTCCTTCTCTATCTATCTGCAGAAGAACCCCGACGTCATGCCCGGTTGTGCACTCAAGACGAGTAGCGCGCCGACCGTTGACATTACAATCTTCGTCGGCGCCACGCACAATACAAGCCAGCTGACCGAGTCTGAGTTTGGACATCCATTTGTCACGGTGGACTCAGTGAAAACGTTTTCGCCGCTACTGCGGGCCGTAGATGATGATTCGCCTGCTATGTCAGCGGGACCCTGAAGCAGTTCTTGATGGATTGACAAGATCCGAGCAACGCCGAACCCGAGGAAGAAGTAGTGCGTGTCGTGGGTCGAAAGCGATTTTATGAGCGCTTATATAACCATGCATTCGTGCTCATGCACTTTATTTCAAGGCGAAAGCTTTGTATGTTCCATTGATTCAAAGCTGCTAGTTGTCGGCGTCGGAGCACAAAAGATCCGAGAGCCATGGAGATGGCAAGAAGTAGAGAAAGGTAATGAAAGAGACAACTTTATTTCCCACTGGTGCCGCGAACTAGGGCAGGTGAGTCCTGTGCGGCCCCCAGGTGGGGGCGACGTACTGGGCCCATGAAATGAGTGAAAGTTGCGTGGTCTCATCTGGCTGGTTGAGGAGTTGGTCCGAGCATTCCGCAGAGGGAGTTGGCAGGAAGGCCCGTGGGGGAGGGTTATTTTCGCATGCCCAGAGGATGTGCGCCTCAGTGGTGGCCGATCCGTGGTTGCAATCTGGGCATGTGGGGTCGTATTTCCCAGTGGTGATCAGTGATAGCCTTGAGTGGCTGAGAATTAAGAGCGTCTGATTTCTTCGGAGCAGGGTGGCTTATGTTCGGTCGAGGCCGGGTTTGAGAGGCGGGAAAGGGCATCACGTCTTGTTATGAACATTGGTGATGTCGGCGCAAGTTTAGAGGTCAGCGAGGGCTCCAGGATCCATGGCGCGGCCGCCGGGATTGTTAATCTTCGGGCAAGTCGGCCGCCCCTTCCTTACCCTCCTGTTAGTGAGTGAGTGGTGTAGGCAGAGGCTTATTATTTTGTCGATATTTTTAGGTTCCCCAACGTGATATATGTCCCTTCGTTTCCACAGTTGCCCTCATGGGCGGGTACCCAGATTAGGTCAATTTTGCGGTCGGGAGTGCAGCCGCTCCGGATGCGTGCGCCGGCAATGCAGATGCAGCCTGCCGAGCAGATTAGGACGGCTCGTTTTGAGTCACCGAGGACGGTGTGCGTACGGCGGTCAGCGATAGCCAGCGCTATCGCTGTCTCTTCTGCTGCGGCGGGGGAGGAGGCGCAAACCACGGCGGCGGAGATAAGGGTAGGTCTCGGGGTGGTTGCACGGACCACTTAGGTTGCACCCTGTCTTGCCGCGTCCATGAGTGTAGTGTGCTCGTCAGCACGATAGAAATCATCCAGTTCTCGGGCTCTGTGCCAAAGGCGCGCGTCGTAGCGGCGAGGCAGCCGCTTATTCGGTAGTGGTTTGGCAAACCGGTGGGTATATAATACACCTGGCAAGAAGTGGAGACGGAAGTGGCTGGAGCAGCTTTGGAGCGAGGACGCTTTACTGGAGATGGCGTCGCAGTCGAAATAGGACTTCAGATGGCGGAAGGCGGCGGAGCGTCGGAAGTAGCAGGTGACAGCTTAGGACCACTTGATGCATGACATAGTCGCGCCACTGCTCACGCAGCAGGAGTCATAAGTGTCTTTGCGAAAGGTTTCGCGGCTGCGCGCGTCACTGTCTCGTCAGACTGCCCTGCCGACGGTGTGTGTGCAATGCAGTCAGTGTTGGCGGTAATGGTTTTAAAGTGACGATGTTACTGGTAACGCCTTATTTTTAGGTAACTTAGTAACGTATTTGTTACCATTTCGCAACTGTAAATGGCAACATACTTACGTTAACGATTTTCGGTAACGTGAGGTGTCACGTTACTAGTTACTTAATATTCCAGTTTATTCCCTCCTACTCCTTTTTTTAAAAAGAAAGCGCGGAGTGCCTAAAGTGATATTGCAGATGAACGAAATGTACAGGTGTTCTCGACAACCCTTGTTGCGGCTCGCGTGCATGCCAGAAACACCTGCCCTCGACGACGCACCCAACTGACAGGAAGACTGAATACCCATAAAGCACGAAATACGTGCACGAACACGCATTCACACACTTACCTTCGCCTACTTCTCTTCCCAAGCCACTGCACACAAAAATATCTAAAGAGTGGAAGCAAGCCCGCCATTTTGGAACATCACATTGTTCAGAATTACTGTAAAATTGCTGAGAGTTCAGCGATGTTTTGTTTGGAAAGTTGCAATTGATGATGACGTGTCACTTTGTGTTGAATGTAATGTTCAGAAAATGGCTTCATCATGTGCCACAGTGTCTGAAGCCATCACATATAACTCTGCAGTGACTATTGAGGCCACTAAAACCAGCTGAACTCCTGCACATTTGTGTAAATTATTCTCGTTAAATCAAGATTTCGGGTAAAATCGCTGTTTTGCCTAGAAGTTTTATATGAATTATAAGCTTTTTAAAATTGTTATCGTGACTTCTTGCATCGAAGACGCACTGATTAAAATGTATGGCCATGCAGTAATGAAAGCGTAACGAGTGGTACTGTTTTCGGTAACGGTAAGGCGTTACATTTTTTTTTGTAGCTAAGGTAGGGCAGTAACGCGTCCCTTATTTTTTAGTGTAAAGAGTAACGTTAATTTTTTCGGCAACGCCTACAACACTGGATGCAGTGTGATGGAACGGCGACGACATCAATGTCTGTGGCATGCGAGGTGACCTCGTCTACGTGAACAGGGAGACGAGAGCGCCCACAAAGGTACGCTCCAAGGGACGAGAGTTCCAAGGGACGAGAGCCGATAAATCCTACACGACGGCTGCAGAGGCGGGCTTCAACATCGATGATCACCGCTACGGTAACAGCTGGGAAAGCTAGTCTCGACCGGTTGAAGAGGCGTTGAAGTACGCAACGAGAAGCGGACATGAGGCGACAGAAGCGTGCGGCCAATGTCGAGTTGCGGAAACGTGAATCGGAAGCAATGCCGCAGAGGCGCGACCAGGAGGCTCAGGTAGGTGGTGGTGGTGATAACTTTAATGGACTCAGGGGAGTTTAGGACACGCAGGTGCTTGGGCCTCCGCACGGCCCTACTTCACTGAAACGTTCAAACGTTTCACTCGCGGGGCTATAGAGCTTTCTAATTCATACTGGTAACCAGTTTTAAGTGTCTGTGGCGAATTTTTCTGCCCGCCTCTTTTTCGTTGATAAGTATGTGATCGAATCGTCGGCAGTAGAGACAATGCCGCGAAGGCTGTTTTTCTTCGTTCTTGCTCAAAGCCACCGGTGCGCTGCAATAGCTTTTTCTGCTGCGAGAGATAGCTAGTTTTATCTAGAATTACTGCAGCCCCGTTTCAAAGCTAATAATTGCTAGAGATTGCGCAGTTACCTTTTAGGCTGAACCGCAGTTTCTTGGCCAAATTTAATTTCACAGCGGCCAGGAGAAGCCGAAATCCTGTCTTTCGTGGCCCGAACAACACATCTCTTGCTATCTATGCCGCCTGGTTGTACAGGTATTTGTGGCCGAAAGTTCTCCCTATAAAGAGTCCATTTAAGAACCACTTCAGCAAACGCATACTAGACAGGAAATTCCTAGGCATTTTGTCTTGCTCGCGCTATGGGCTCTATAAGGGTACTGAACGTCTCCGCAGCGGCTAGAGCAAGAGTCGATCTCGCAAACTATTGGACACCATTGATTCATTCCGATTCGTCCCGATGCGGTGGAATGTGGGCACGCAGCTGCAGGTTAACTTGCGCCATCTGGCGTCCTACAAGCAATCTGCGCATGCGCATTGGCGACGTGTGGACTCACGGTACTCGGGTAATGGTATACAGCACGATGCGCGTTATGGTAAAAGCGTCTAACATCTGCGGGGATGGTCCTCGTTTCTCATATGGGTAAATAACATAAACCGCTTGTTTCATCTCTACATTCGAAAGAAAGCACGCCTTTGCTCTCATGAATGCTCCCCTGAACAAAATGGAGCAATGCTCATTTTCCCTCGAATTATGGAAAAAGGACGCAGCCGCTGGTTGGTTCAGGCGCTCGTGACACTCCAGCAAGAAAAAATAAGTCTTCTTAAGAGCGCAAATGCGAAAGCCTTTCCCTGCCCTCGTTATACACCAGTTTATCATTTTCTGCTTTTCCTGTAATTTATAATATTCATAATAATAATTGGCTCTTGGGGAAAGGAAATGGTGAGTATCTGTCTAATAATAATAATTGGTTTTTGGGGAAAGGAAATGGCGCAGTGTCTATCTCATATATCGTTGGACACCTGAACTATGCCGTAAGGGAATGGATAAAGGAGGGAGTGAAAGAAGAAAGGAAGTGAGAGGTGCTGTATTGGAGGGCTCCGGAATAATTTAGACCACCTGGGGATCTTTAACGTGCACTGAAATCGCACAGCACATGGGCGCCTTACCGTTTTGCCTCCATAAAAACGCAGTCGCCGCGGTCGGGTTCGAACCCGGGAACTCCTGATCAGTAGCCGAGCGCCCTAATCCGGAGTTCCCGGGTTCGAACCCGACCGCGGCGGCTGCGTTCTTATGAAGTTTTTCAGGTTTTTTATTTTTATTTCTTATTTATATTTTCTTTTCATTTTGCATTTCTTTATTTTTGTTTATTCTAACTTTTAAATTTCTGGTATATTTCATTACATATACGCTGCTTGAGAACTGCGCCCTAATCAAATTTTGCCTCTTTGTTTCATTACTACAAAACTGCGGAAAACCCGTCTACAACTTTCGACCACGCCACTCATGATAATTAATAATTTTTTTTGGGGGGGGAGGGAAAGGAAATTGCACAGTATCTGTCTCATACATCGTTGGACACCTGAACAGCGCTACAAGGGAAGGAAAAAGGGAGGAAGTGAAATAAGAAAGGAAGAGAGAGGTGCCGTAGTGGAGGGCCACTCATGAGCCAAGAAAGGCTTTCGCCATAAAATGCTTTCTGGGACTTTATACCATGCGACTATCCACGCCTTGCCGCAGCTGCGCGCGTTGAGCCGATGGCACTCGCTCCTCTCGCAACTATTTAATCACGTGACGCTGCATTGCGGAGTCGACGGCCCTCTCGCAACTGCCGGAAATCGCGTGACGCTCCATTCGCTATATAAAAACGTGTGGCGTGTGCTTACCTTCGTGTGATTACTTCAACTGAGCTTTCACCTGTCTTGCTAGGTTCAGCCGGGTTCAACCACAGGTAATTTTTTGGAGCGAAAAGCTCCACTTTTCGAATGCAAAGCTGAAGGTCAAATGACGCGTTGATTTGACCTCTGGCTCGCCGCACTTGCGGCTGAGATGTCATAACATGCCACTTGTCGCAGAGGCACCGCTCGTTTCGCAGCTGCGCTGGCCGCGGTTCAGAACGCTCGCTCTCAGAATTTGCGCTACGTGACTAACCACGTAATTCGCTCTTGCTGATTAAAGGCCAGAGCTCACCGCCTAGACACCTCCAAACCACATGTGTGAGAGCCCGCAAGGCCAGCACTTTCGTTTATAATTTTCCTTCAGTCGCAACAACGATAGACACCGCAGAAGGCGAGGTGTCTTCCCTGCCCTACGGGAATGGGATCTATAGGAGCTCTCACCAATCTGGCGAGTGCTCCTTGTCACCGTGTGTATCTGTTGCTAAACCGTCGTCGTCGTTTTGGAGGACGCACCCGCCGCGGTGGCTCAAGGGATAGGCCGTTCGACTACTGATCCGGAGTTGCCGGGTTCAAACCCGACCGCGGCTGCTGCGTTTTTATGAAGGCAAAACGCTAAGGCGCCTGTG
Organism: Amblyomma americanum; assembly: GCA_030143305.2. Taxonomy (NCBI): domain Eukaryota; kingdom Metazoa; phylum Arthropoda; class Arachnida; order Ixodida; family Ixodidae; genus Amblyomma; species Amblyomma americanum. Next base: position 367 of record JARKHS020036261.1, on the reverse strand, counting down.
AGCTGCGCCATGTCAGTGCACGGTAATGATCCCCAGGAGGTCGAAATTATTCCAGAGCCCTCCACTACGGCACCTCTTCCTTCGTTTCTTCGTTCAATCCCTCATTTATCCTCTCCCTTACGGCGCGCTTCAGGTGTCCAACGATATATGAAACAGATACTACGCCATTTCCTTTCCCCAAAAAACCAATTATTATTATTAAGCAAGGTCTCCAAGGCTTCTATACACACTGTATTTTGTCTCACCCTTGGTGATTGTGGGCACGCCCAAATTGTGTGGTCGAGGGCCCATCTCGCCCCACAGTGTTCCACTGATCGTTATCCCTAATGGTGTCTTCGACTGGTCGCTTTAGATCGCTCTAGAGCGC
>JARKHS020036260.1:0-26751 GCA_030143305.2 Amblyomma americanum | reverse complement strand
GCATTTCGCCCATTCATCCATCCGAGAACAAGGCCAGAAGAAATCTTTCTCCTTTACAAAACCGGTTGGTACCCGGCGGCGCTGGTGATCGAAACCAGCACCTCGCGAATGCGAGGCGGGTGGTCTACCACAAGGCCACGACTTCTTTTTCTTTACAAGGCTACCACTTCGGTGTGAAATTTTGCTTAAAGAGTGTCTACATAGTTGTCTACATACATGCAGCAGTTCGATCCAGGGTCGTTCGTACTGTAACCACGTTGGCCGAAGGGGTACCACCTTTAGCAGGCTGCGAGGCCGTTCAAAACTGGGCCTTCGCCCGCGAAGGGCGAAGCGGGGTTTACGGAGCTTCTTCCAAGCGGACACCCCTAAAGAATGCCGGGCGCAAGGCCGGGGGCCGCTTGTACCCATTTTTACCGGTGGGTGTCCGGCGGTGGGTTTCGAACCAACCACCTCCCGCAGCCGTGACGGGCACCAAACCCGGGCACCCAAGCAGTTTTGCGTTTTATTTTTTTTTTAGCCAGATAGTGTCGCGCAGTGACCGAACGCTCCGCTTGCACTACCTTGGGCGCTGAACTGCTGGGCGCCCATCCCAGCTGTTGTGTGGAAAGTGTTGTGCGCGTGTGTTTTTCTTTACTTTATTGACTCTGCACGCGCTAAACTTGACCAAATGTATTGTTATGTAAATAGTCTATTTATCACTCCTCTCTCTATCTCTTCTTACTTTCAGTTCTTAATTTAAATAACCGAATCAACATTGCTTTTTGTCTGAAAAATGTTTTATACCATTTGTCAGTCGCTGCCTGTGCCATGGCTAATCACCTGCAGTCGGTGCGCGTCTTGAACTATACTTGAGGACAACAACAATATTTGGTGCATTCGTCATGGTTCGCTACAAGAGCTAGGAAATGAAGAGGAGCCACCCTGGCGACTTATGGCGAAGGCAAAAGGTGCGGGTCATAGCAAAACCTTGAAGGGACGCTTCTGGATGATGCGATAAGGACAAAAATATTCCGTGCGGAATTTCGACGGCAATCCCGCTGTTTAGGATGAGATTCAGAGCCAGACTAGTCATTCTGTAAAGGAAAAGTTAAGCGTTAGGTTTGTCGTGTCCATGCTTTTGGCAGCCTCGGGATCCTGAGGTAAACGATTGGGCCAGCTGACAACATTTTTTAGCATGCTTGCCACTTCTGGTTAGATAGTGTCCGTATTGCCGAGTGGCTCACTCCTATACAGTAGGAAGAAGGAAGAAAATCTATCGTTTGACTGCATGGAAGTACCGCACGCGCACGTCACGAAAGGTAACGTAGGACTATAGCTTACATTGGTATGATGAACGATGTGGCATCCGACGAGGAGTGCTTCAACGACGTGGGAAAGAAAGACATGTCCACTGTCGCTAAGCGACTCGCTCGGCGCGCTGTCTCGATGCGCTACATGTCTGAGCCTACTTTTGCTTTGTGCGGGAGATGTCGAAGCAAATCCCGGACCAAAGGTTGGTGATTTTCTCCCACTGTTAAAAGAATGCCATGGTGAAATGTCAGAAACGCTACAAGAAATCAAGCAGGGCCTAAACAACATCCTGGACCGTGTTGCGGCTCAGTGGCCCGCGACAGCTGCTCCCTCGCTGCGGCGGCCACCAACCCCGCCCTGCGACTTCACAGCCAGCAACACGCAGCCTTCCTGGGCTCCTCCACCACGGCGGAGCTGATGGGGATCCGGCTCGGGCTGGACCTGCTGCTCACACTCGGCCCTCCGCCGCCCAGGAGTGCTCTGCTGTGCGACTCCCGCGCCGCTCTCAGCCGCCTGCAATCTAACGGCCGCGGTACCCCACTAGTGCGGGAAATTCGCTCGTGCATCGAGCGCCTCGCGCAGAGAGGTTGTGCCGTGCGTGCACAGTGGGTGCCCGGTCGCTGCGGCATCGCCGGCAACGAAGAAGCTGACGACCTCGCGACCGCTGCACACCAACTACCTGCCAGCGATCTGCCCCTTGCGCTGGAGGACGTGCGTGCGGCCATCCACGACCATCTCCGAAAGCAGCACCCCGACCCACGCATCGCGGGAGGTGAGCGCATCGACAGTGTCACCTGCTGTCGCGCACTTAAACGGTCACAACGCGCAATGATCCTCCGCGCGCGCATTGGCTGCGTGTGGCCCGGGGAACGACGGGTGCGTCACGGAATCGCGACGAGTTATGTGTGTGACAAATGCGGTGCAGTGGAAACACTAGAACACCTGCTCCTTCGCTGTGCCGCGTTCGGCGATGCTCGTCGCGATATGCTCGCGGCCTATAGGGCGCAGGGCATACTACCAGACTCCATCAAGACGCTGTTGTGGCCGCAGGGCAGTGCGCGCACTCGTGAGCGAACTTTGGTGAGCCTCTGTGCATTCCTCGAACACACGGGCTTGACGTCCCGTCTGTTCTCCGTCAGGTAGTTACACGCAATGGCCGAACGCTCGGCGAGTTCTACCTTGAACGATTAATAACTGGACGCCCCACTCCAGTTGTAACCAACACGGTGCTGTGCGCGTGAACTAATCACGGGCACAACCTGGGCACATTTCTTCTTGTGTAAATAGTTTGTACATAATCCTTCTCCCCCTATCCTCTCTTCCTGTCTCCTCACCTCTTTCATTTCATTTCTCCATTCTGCCTGCTATCCTTTATTTCCGCTGTCCCAGCTCAGGTGCTTCAGTATCGATGGCAGATGCCGGGGCTAGCAAAAATCGTTTCCTTCCTTTTTACTATTATTTTTAATAAAACCACTACCACCACCACCACGACCGTGTGGCTGTACAAGAGAAAAGTATGCCCGCTGTACTTCATATGAAGAAAAACTTCGACACCATTTCTTCTTCTGTAGAAGACGTCAAGACAAATATACGCAAAACAAACGAACTTACACGTGCAGTGGAAGACATGAACAGAATGAGAAGGAACAACTTGATTATTAAAGGGCTTACTAAAGAAGAACACGAAGGTTAAGAGAACCAGAAAAAATAGTTAAGTACTTCTTTAGCGAGGATCTTAAGAAACAGTGAGGTGATATCGAACGTCCCATCGCCTTGGCTAGCTACGTTCTGGTCAAGCCCGACCAATTATAGTTGAATTTACGAACTTTATATCTTAACTCGTAGCATTTCAAAATGCACATAAATTGAGAGATCTCACGAAACCAAAAGTTTGGCTTGACGAAGACTTCTCCCCGAAGGTTCTACATGCAAGGAAAAAGCTGCGCGACTTCGCCAAAGCGAACATCAGAGAAAAAGAGCGTTATTCTGTAAGAATTGATAAGCTTCACATAAAAAATGTTGTTTGCCGGTATGACTCGGCAACAGATAGCGTTAAAAAACTTCTTTCCAAGCACACGCCCCCCTGAGAATTGACAGTCTACCGCAAAAAAAGCCAACCGTAACATAACCACACCAATCTCCTTGGTCATGGCAAACTTCCGCAGCATACATAACAAAGTAGACGCAGTTAAGGATATTGCACATAACTGCTCAGCTGATGTCATCGTGGGTACGGAAACGTGGCTAACCGAAGACGTTGCATGTCATGACATCGCGCTTTCATCATCGTTCGTTTTCTTTTATTAAAGATATGGCTGATTCTCGACGAGGAGGAGGGGTACTCATTGCGATTAACAAAGACTTCCATGCATGTCTTACCCCTATCGACTCCCCCTTAGAAATAGTCTAGGTTTCTGCTGAGCTTGATCATGTGTTTTGCATTTTAGGCGCCTGTTATAGGCCACCAAAGAGCCAACCTGAATACATTGAACTATTTAATGACGCTATCGAGCAGATCCCTGTAAAGCACCCGAATTGCTTCCTATTTTTAGCAGGTGACTATAATTTTCCCGCGATTAACTGGACGACGCTAACTGTTGGCTCCGATAGTAACCGACAGGAGAACATTCTTTTTCTTCATTTACTTCAATATCACCAGCTCACCCGAATTGTTCACGAGCCTACTCGCGGTGAACATATCCTGGATCTCATCCTAACAACCCATCCTGAGCTCTCAGACATCCACGTCTTGGAAGAAATAAGTGACCACAAAGTTGTGCACTGTTCTCTTCTACTTCCATGGACCGAACAAAACAAAAACCAAAAAGCTTATCTACAACTACGCTCGTGCGGATGTTGAAAAAATGAACCTGTTGCCGGAAACCTTTACAAATAGCTTTCAGGCCAATTTTCATAACCGTACGACTAATGAAAATTGGAAGTTGTTTCGTGACAAACTCAAAGAAGTTGAAGATTCCTGCGTGCCAAAACGAATGATAAGCACACGAATTAATGATCCTTGGTTTACCACAGATGTAAATAGGGCACTAAATAAGAAAAAAAGAGCATTTAGGAAAGCGGTTCGATCAGAGGAAACTATAGACTCGGAAACCACAAAAGCATTTCCAAAATAGCTGAAAAACAAATTTCTGAAGCAAAAAAAACTAATATTTTGATTTTACACTTCCTTGTTTGATAAATACCAACCCCAAGAAATTTTGGAACACTGTTTATTCTAAAAGCGCTAGTACGGTTCCTGTTCTTTATGGAGTAAACGGCAGCACCCCAGCTATAGAACAGTGTGCAGAACATTTCAATAGCCACTTCTCACAAGTTTTTGCGGACGAATTGCCCCTTTACAACCCACTGCTGCTTCCTGAGGCCGATATCCAGATTCCCTTTTCACCCATTCACATATCTGCGCTTGGCGTGGCTCGTGCCATTGAACGCCTACCTCACCACACTAGCCCAGGACCCGATGGTATCAACGCGAAACTTGAAATTTACCTGCCAGCACACAGCTTTCCTGCTATCTCTCATTTTCCAACAGTCACTCGATACGAAATGTGTGCCAGAAGATTAGAGGTCCGCTTATGTCATCCCGGCATTTAAATCTAGAGACAGACCCGTTCCTAACAATTACAGGCCAATTTCTCTAACCTCCATATGTTGCAAGGTACTCGAACACATAATATGCACTAACATTATGGCTCATCTTAACCAGAACAACTTGCTTCATAACAACCAACATGGCTTCCGCAAACATTTATCGTGTCAGACACAGTTCTTTGAGTTAACAACAGACCTTCTTCAAGCAATCGATTCTTCCCTCCACATTGACTCTATCTTTATTGATTTCTCTAAACCCTTTGATCCCGTGCCTCATAACCGCCTAATGATAAAGATATGCAACCTGCACCGGGATCAACGTACTACGCAGTGGATCAACGCATTTCTAACAAACCGCTTTCAGTCAGTTAAGTTAGGGAGCTTCTTATCAAGACGTACAGGTGTTGCTTCCGGAGTACGCCGGGGTTCGGTGCTGGGTCCACTGATTTTTTTCATATATCATAATGACATCACATCGAACATAACATCAACAATACGGTTATTTGCAGACTACTGTGTAATTTACTGAGTAATATCGAGCCCTTGCGACATCATTGCTCTTCAGGCTGATCTTGATGAGCTAACTCATTGGTGCGGCAGGTGGCAAATGGTAATTAACGCAGATAAAACTAAACATCTTAAGTTTACTTCCGCTGTTAACACGAGTCCTAATGCCTACACAGCTAATAATACTATCATTGAAACTGCAGCGTTGGTAAAATACGTCGGTGTTAATTTTAGCTCTAATTTATCCAGGAGCTCTCATACTGAACTGATCACTACCAAAGCATTAAAAAAACTTGGTCCTCTTAAACGCCGACTAAACCATAAAAAGCAGGACACAAAACTACACGCACACAACATGCTAATCAGGCCCGCAAAAAATACACGTCAGAGATCTGGAACCCTGATTATAGCTATCTTTTAACATGTTGAAATCTGTGCAAAACAAGGCTGCTCGGTTCATCCTTTCCCGTTACTCTCGGTGTCAAAGTGTAACAACGCTGAAAATATCGCTCTATCTCCCGCCTCTGGTCATGCGCAGAAAATTCTGCCGTTTATCTTTTTTCCATAACCTTTACCACAGCAACACACCATTTGCAAATTCACATCTTCACCCGGCAACACATACATCGGCTCGTGTAGATCATATGAAGAAGACTAAACCCATTTTCGCTCGGACAGAACGACACAAATACTCACCTTTGGTACTAGCTATTGAAGAGTCGAATTCGCTTCCTTCTAGCATTGCGGCTATCGCTGGAACATCAGTATTTCGAACAGCCCTTTGGTCATACTTAGAAAATTCTAATGTAGAATGATGTGCGTCTTTTTTCGATTGAGCTTCTGTAATATGGTTTCCATTATTCATTGGAAAGTGCCTAACGCTTTACACAGGCCGAGTGACATTACAGTAAACCCGCAAAGACCATTAGATGTAACGAATGTCTCCTTATCTCTGTCAGAGGCGGCCATCGCCACATGCGCCGCCGCGGTGGCTCAGTGCCTATGGCGCTAGGCTGCTGCCCCGAAAAACGCGGGTTCGATGCTCGCCGCGGCGGTCGAATTTCTGTGGAGGCGAAATTCTAGAAGTCCGTGTACTGTGCACGATGTCAGTAAACGTTAAGCAACCCATGTAGCCGCAATTTCCGGAGCCCTTCATTACGGCGTCCCTCATAGCCAGAGTCGCTTTGGGACGTTAAACCCCCCTAGACCATAAACCATCGGCACATGCCAGTAGCCAGCACTTAAGTCAAGGGACGCAAAGTACTCTGTGCTTCGATGACAATCAAGATAAACGGAGAAGGGCGTTATTGTACCTATGCTTAACATTGTTGAGCCGGTGCTAATGAACACATAATCTGGAAAAACCACCTTTCTTCTTACCGGTGCCAGCGGAGAATACGAAGGGCTCTGCGGGGGTTGTGACGCCACAGTTAAGAACGTTCTCAACATGCTCACTAATTACGTGACGCTCGGCCTCAACGACAGTGCGTCTGAGAACCGGTCTCGGTGCGAGGAGGGGCAGTTGACGTTAGGCCTAAAAGCATCCGGGCAGCTGCTCACGGTGGGTCGATAGAAGCTTTTCATCAGGCAATGTATCAGACACGGAATCTGAATGCAGAGGGTTCACTGTGGGACTGTAGGCAGTCTAGCGAGCATCAAGAAAGGAGGTTGAATGGGGGCAAGCGCCCCACCACGCATAATGGTAAGGGACACAGGGACGGATTGTAAATCACCATCTTCGTTAGACTTATTGTGGACATCAAGGACAGCATATAACAGTGGTAGGTTCTTGCGGCGCGCAGAGGAAGAAGATGACTTAAATAAAACGGTGACTGCAGACGTGGCAGAATACGATGGAGTAACAAGAGTTCAAGATTGCGGTGCAACTTCAGCTTCCTCAGCGACGGTGCGCTTCTGCATCCAGGTGCAACGAGTTTCAGCTGTAAGTTCGTCGCACAGCGCAGAAAATTCCACCTCAGTGCAGGCGCAATCAATCACGGATTAGGTTGCGACGAGAATTTCCACCACAGAAGCACGTCATGGGGACAAAATGACAGGACAGAGAACTGAACTGTGTATAAAATATCGTGAAATGATGGCCCGCGCTGTGCTTTCAGTCAAAGGAGCAGTTCGCTTTTTACTGGCAGTGCGGAGTGACAGACCGCGAAATGACGCTGTTACTGCGCGCAGTGAGCGCCACAGCCTTTCATGAGCCATGGCAACCACGGAAACCGCGTCGACAAGCGCGTATATCGGCGGTCCCTCGACAGTGACTTGTACGACGTTGTGTTGTGAAAGGTGACGCCTTGAGCTCGTCGCAGACCAGACATTTGGTGCCTACGAAATGGCAGAACTTAGTTTTTCCTCGTCAACCAAGGCAGAGAAACAGCGCAATGGTGAAAGCGAACAGCGACGGGGGAGAGTGGCGACAAGTCGCATAAGGACGTTGGGTGGTGTCCTACACATTCTGAGGATAGGACAAACGGTGGAGCGTTCCTAATCAGGGTGATAAAGTCATTGCTTGCGCTGACGATGGACGGTCCACTGTCAAAGACTGTTCGATGAATAAAACAATATAATCGCACAAGTTGTCACCACCTCATTCTGGAAGTCTTTCCAGGCCCATTAGGCAATGCAGACAGCCTCTGTCTTATACACCTCACGTCCCTCTCCCCATTAGGAGGAGGAGGCGAAACGCTAACGCGACCTTCTGCTGTGCGATGTCATTGCACATTAAAGATCCTCAGGTGGTCTAAATAATTCCGGAGTCTTCCACTACGGCACACTATTTCGTCATTTCTTCTTTAACTCCATCCTGTATCCCTTCCTTTACTTCGCGGTTCAGGCCTCCGCCGATAGTTGAGACATATACTGCGCCATTTTCTTTACCCACAAACCAATTTTCATTTTCATAGACAGTCATAGACAATCTATGGTTTTATGGCCACACACTTTTCGTAGACATGTGTCTATAGACAGTCCGTAGATTACGAATAGACAAAATGAAATATCTATGTGAACGCAATTTAACTGGTCTATAGATTGTCTTTAGACCATTTTATAAGGAATGTAGTAAACCAGCTAATCCATGTGTGTGAGTGTTTCATCCTAATGAGGATGTGTTTGATTAGCTCCAGTTATGTGTGATTGCTTTGTTTTCAGAGTTTATTTATTATGCTGTCTTTTAGCCACACCCGCATTAAAAGGTCGGCCTGCCCGGCTATATTGTTTTGTGTGTTTAATGTATAACACTCCAATTTAAAGAACCATTTGTGCTCAAGCACGCAACTGAAAACTCGTATGCCACTCTCATTGGAAGGTTATAAGGGGGGGGGGGGGGGGTGTTAACGTCCAAAGTGACTCAGGCTGTGAGGGACGGCGTAATGAAGGGCTCCAGAAATTTAGGCTACCTGGGATTCTTTAACGCCCACTAACATCGTATAGTAGACGGGCCTCTAGAATATCGCCTTCATCGTGTTTCGACCGCCGCGGCAGGAATCAGTCGAATTTCGATGGAGGCGAAATTATAAAGGCCCTTGTATGAGGGATGCATTGAAAGAATGGGAAGGGGAGCACAGTGTAGAGATGTGGATCAGTACCGAACGCCTTTAGATCTTTACTCGTACAGGGGTGTGTCAGCTACATAAGGCCTGGAACATGCTCCGAAGAATGCTGAAAATTTCATATTTGGATTCACGGATATAGCGCAGAATCATTTGTTGTCGGAAGATGGCTGTCGGAAGATGTTGTCGGAAGATGGCAGATTCCGTGATGTGACTGGCAATAAAACCGACTGCTTCTCGTTGAGACTAGCATTTTCTGATATTGAGCGCCCTGTAGTACACTACCTGCTTTGCTAGGTTTGTGGCGCTACTTGCGTGTTTATATCAATGCCGCTTATTTCCGGGCTATTGGACCTTGCACTGCACTCATTGAGCCGGCTTTTTATGTCAAATATAGTTGCGAAAGTTCTAAGGCATTAATATACCTGTTTAAATTTCAAAATTACATTCGCATCTACTATGGCTGCCGCGCACATATGCTTCGCTATTGTGGCCGCAGGGCAGTGCGTGCACTCTAGAGCGAACATTGGTGAGCCTCTGTACATTCTTCGAACACACGGGCTTGACGTCCCGTCTGTTCTCCGTCAGGTAGTTACACGCAGTGACCGAACGCTCCGCGAGTTCTACCTTGAACGATTAATAACTGGACCGCCCACTCTAGTTATAGCCAACACAGTGCTGTGCGCGTGTGTGATTTAGTTCCTTTATAATGAACTAATCACGCGCACAACCTGCACACATTTCTAATTGTGTAAATAGTTTGTACATATTACTTCTCCCCCTATCCTCTCTTCTTGTCCCCTTACCTCTTTCATTTCATTTCTCCATTCTGCCTGCTATCCTTTATTTCTGCTGCCCCAGCTCAGGCGCTTCAGTATCGATGGCAGATGCCGGCTGCTAGCAAAAATCTTTTCCTTCCTTTTTACTATTATCTTAATAAACAACCACTACCACCACCACCAGAGAGACCCTGAACATACTGTGCAGCAGCAAGACTCAAGTGCCCAACAGTTTCAAGTGCCGGACAAAAGAAAATGATGCAAATACGTAACATTATGCTATAAACCGTGCGCCGGGGATTCCATAGACGAGTCCACCGACGGTGCACGCCGTCCGGGCTTACAAACTCACCGTCGACGAACACTACACGCTGAGAAAAATTGGGCTTTGCTGATTTGTCACTGCCCCACAAATCCTAATCAATCCCTGATGACCGCATTCTTCGGCGAATACAATTTAATCTTTTTGATACACCAGGCGATCGTTTTTTGTATGCGACACAATTGTACACCTCACCGCTCAAACTGTTCACAAGCATATGCAGATAAGGAACGCTGCCTTACAAAGCGCCAATCAGCCTTGTCTACCGCCTATCCTTACCCCTCCCCCCCCCCTCCAAGGTCCATCTGGCTCACCTCCCGGGACCTGATCCTGCCACGCACCTTCGTCACCTTGGTCCACCACCTGTTAAACGCCTAATATAAAGGCTTTTTCAATACACACGTTACACCTCCACCACCTCGTAACATGCATTTTTTTGAGTGCGGCTATTCGATGCAGGCGAAACGAAAAGGCATCTGTGTGTTGTGCGATATCAGTGCATTTAAAAGATCCCCAGGTAGTCGAAATTATTCCGGGGCCTCCCATTACGGCACCTCTTTCGCTTTTGAAGCGAAAAGCTTCACTACGCCAGCTTTTCCAGTCGTCAGCGAGGCCAGAAGTTCGACCTTGAATGTAGAAAGAGTTCGGTGTGGCAGCAAGTTTTACCTTGAATGTAGGTATAGGTCACACAAGGAAACAACGCGTCTCATATATCTGGATGGACAGCCGTACTGCACCCGTAAGGGAAGGATAATGAAATGAAAATTGGTTTTAAGGAAAGGAAGTTACATAACTCACACGGTTCGGTGGACACCCGAATCTCGCCGGAAGGGAAGGAAAGCTAAATAAAGTTGGGTTAAAGGAAACAAAATGACGTCAATCTAACATTGCGCCATTCCCTTTCCGAAAAAAACAATTTCTTTTTCAATTTGGCTTTCTGAAAGTATCACCAGGGTTTGCGCGTCATTTGGAACCGGATTTATTATTATTATTATTTTTTATTATTTATTAGTACCTCACAGGCCCCGAAGAGCATTGGGTGAGGGGGGCAAATACAGATGTACATACAGATGAAAAAAAAAACCATAATATCGGTGCAAGAACGCGGTACAAGTCAAATACAAGAAAGGAACACGAAATTTATACAAAACCGAGTTAAAATAACATCAGACACGAAACAACGTTAAGAACAAATGAGACTGTTGTACATTTCGAACATCACTATGGCAATAAATGTATACATAGATGTTTTTTAAACTCACCAGGATCAATGAAAGAGATTATGTTGTCAGGAAGAGCATTCCAGAGTTTTATTGCTCTAGTTAATGCAGAGGAATTAAACGACAGGGTCTTCCCATACATCCGGTTGAAGCTGAGTTGATTGTGTAAGCGTTGTGAAGACCAGAAAGGTGATGCCAGAGGTAACAACGAAGGACGGGTGTGAACATATTTATGGAATAAACACAGAAGTGAAATGGAGCGACGAATTTCAAGTATCTGTATGTCATTAAGGTCTTTAAGCTGGGATACACTTGCGAGGGGACTATAATTGCTAAAAATGTACCGGGCAGCTCTGCTTTGTATGGACTCGAGCATATCTATGAGATATTTTTGATGGGGAGACCATATTGTTTCATATCTCCGCATACAACGATCAATATTACAGTTGTATGTATCACCGCAGCTATAATAAATATATACTGTCTTTAATGACCACCTTTAATGTAGTTTCGAAGAAAGCAAAAGATTTAAGAAATAAAAAAAGCGTACTACTGCGTGTTTCAGTATGGCTACCTATGGCAACCGCCAGTCGCTCGACCGCAAGCGTAGCTACGGAGATGCGGCTTTTCGCTTTCGACCAGGGTTAACCAGAGCTAAATCAACCGCAATTTTGCTGCGAAAGCAACACTACGCCAGCCAGCGAGCCACTTCGGCTAGTCGCGCGCTTCAGCCGTATGCCGTATGCCTTGGCCGACGAACCACTTTGAGCCGCCGTTGCCTAGCAACGCCGCCGCCGCGCTCTAGCAGATGGCGCCGCCGTCGACGCTGCTGCCGTCGCCTCTCGCTCCACCAAATGTGATCTGCGAGAGCTGAGCGGCTCTCCGGGACATGAAGCCCGGTCATGTTTTCGCGATTCAAGGCCGCTTTAAAAGCCATATCTATTGTTAGTTTAAGAAATCTGAGTTTTGTTTTCCAGCAGAATCTGTAAAAGTTTTATGCCACAAAATTTCAAGCATAATAAAACTTGGGATTACGTAGGTAATTATACACAGGATAAGTGTGAGCGTAAAGCTTAATTTTGCTTCTCACGAATGCTTGCTTTCCATTGTCTAAATTGGTGCCATAGAATTTTTCGCAGCGACATGTAAATAGATAGAAATAAAAAAGCGCCGGGCAGGATAAGCATGAAGGCATTTATTTCGCAGAATCAGGTAACAGTGGTGTAGTACATACCTCGCGCCTCCTACACTGCTGTCGCGCTTTCTTGTTCATTCAGCTTTGTTGTTTTTGGTGTTCAACCTCACCAAAGAGTACACTGTTCAGTCGAGTTCATTGCAGAATTGAATATGGTGCTGAAGGATTGCATTTTAGACATCGGCACATTGACCCTGAATAAAAAACGTAGAATAGATTTCTTTCAAGGTGCTTATGAAGTAATATTTTTGCGCTATCTGCAGTTCATTAGAACTTTTATGTTTGCACATTCTCGCTTAATAAGCATTTTTCTCTCGGCCCTTCATGGGTTTTACCTTCAACGCGCTCCGTATTCCTCACGTCACCACACTGAATGTTCAAAGTTGGTTGGACAACCCTTCGTTATTTAAGTCACTTTCAAACTGTTTAAAATATTCTAAGCCATCACTATTAAGAAGCTGCCACGAACTAAGCATTACACCTTTCAGTACACGTACTGAGTTGTTCAAAATAGTTTTTTTCCACGTGCTATACAAATGCAAGAACAAGAGAAGAGGTGGTGTGAACAAACAAGAATACGGTCTAGCTTATGCTGGTACATGGTGAAAAAACCACGATGGGCGGAGGGAACAATGTACACGCAGTGACGTTTGAACGAACGACAGGCATGACGCACGCTCCGCCTTCTTGCGTGTTATTTCTCATGCCGTCCAAGCACGTCAGTTTTTCAGTCCGTTCTTTTCCTCAGTCACAGCACTCGACACCAATTGTGTGTAATGACCGAACTGCATGAGTGCACTAGCATCGAATGATCGAACACTGCATAATCATGCTCCATGCTGATAACATAAACGCCAGGCGCTTCAAAGGTAGGAGGTACTGGTCCTTTTTGACTTCCTTGGTCTGTAACATTAGAGAGTGCTGCCTGCAGTGCCAGGACCTTGCTCTTTTCTCTATCTCATCCATTCGCCTTCGCCTCTGATGAACAGTTTCCTCCGAGTTCACTCACCTGTTCGTCAAGATTTCCCGTATGCGCACATATATAAAAGCAGATAGATAGCCGGACAGTCATATATATATATATATATATATATATATATATATATATATATATATATATATATATATATATATATATATATATATAATATATAGTTGTTTTTATGGTTTTTTCTGCTGCTTTATAAGTAATCTTCTTTAGGCGATAGATTAATTTTATTATTATTATCCCACTGATTAGCACTACACATTAAAAAAAGCATTCCCCTAAGCACCTTGGTTTCAGTGACTGTTGGCTCCCTTCATAAGTTTGTCAAAACGAGTCCCTCATTTCCTTTATCTTGTCTGCTAATTGCTTAACGAGGGTCTCGGTTCTGACAGTCTTGATGCCATAGGTAGCATAAGAGGGCTCTCGCACAGTTTCCGCCCTCGCCGTTAGGGGAATTTTTTTTAATGTGTAGTGCTAATCAGTGGGCTAATAATACTTAAATTAATCTATCGCCTAAAGAAGATTACTTATAAAGGAGTAGAAAAAACAACCATGCCGCTGGTGGGAACCGAACCCACGACCTCCAAATATCGCGTCCGGTGATGTTACCAACTAAGCTACGGTGACGGCTGTCCAATCTGCTGCTCTCGTGGGTATTTATGTTTATTGGGTGTAAGCGAACATTGAGAGTGTTCACCAGCGCCAGCCTCGTCCATAGCGGCGGACGTAGCACGTCCTGTAATACCGCGAGCGTGACGTAGAACGTCATCTAACGGCGTGGGTGGAAACTGTGCGAGAGCCCTCTTATGCTACCTATGGCATCAAGACTGCCAGAACCGAGACCCTCGTTAAGCTATTAGCAGACAAGTTAAAGGAAATGAGGGGCCCGTTTGACAAATTTATGAAGGGAGCCAACAGTCACCGAAACCAAGGTGCATAGGGAAACGTTAATTTTTTTTTAATGTGTTATGCTTATCAGTGGGATAATACTTAGATTAATAAATCGCTTAAAGAAAATTACTTATAAAGCTGCAGAAAAAACAACCATGCCGCCGGTGGGATCCGAACCCACGACCTCCGAATATCGCGTCCGGTGCTCTTACCAATATATATGCAGAGTTGTGAAACGCTTCATTTAGCCGTAGATTTATTTTGAGTCGACGTTTCGACGTTTCGAACAGAGCCTGTCCTTTCTTGAGTTTCAAAACTTTGCATTTTGCCTCTAGCAACCAAATACTCTTATCAATATATATATATATATATATATATATATATATATATATATATATATATATATATATATATATATATATATTGTTACGCCGCAGAGTTCGAGGAAGAAGAGGAGAGAGGCGCGGACAGTCTGATCTGGGCTCTGGGCCGTCGGCGACCAGCTTTCATCCACCGAGCTTTCACCTGTATTAAAGCCATTTCATCCGCTACATTTGGTGCTAAGTGCTGGGTAAATACGTCCTGTATTCGCCAGTACCTCGTCGCAGCCGCCGTGTAGCAGGTTTGCCAGCTTTCTTGCCTCAACTGTTCCTCCCAATGCCTACCACGCAAGCGACGCAGACTCGGGTACAGCGACCTGACCAAGAGACGGCCTTGCTCCATCAGCGAGAGCCGCGTACGTTCCACGGCGAGACCGAAGAGGACGTTGAAGAATGGCTTCGGCATTATGAAAGGTGCAGCAGGTACAACCGTTGGGATTCTATTGCCCGCCTTTACAATGTCGTTTTCTTACTTGCTGGCACGGCTCTGACTTGGTTTGACAACCACGAGGAAATTCTCGCTACCTGGAGCCGATTTGTAGAAGAAATCAGTAAGTCCTTCGGAGACACTCTTGCGAAGATGGAACGCGCTGAGCAGCAACTTTCTCAGAGAGCCCAGCTGCCCGGCGAAACATGCATGCGGTACATCGAAGAAGTCTTGAAACTTTGCCGCACTGTCAACCGGCAAATGCTAGAAGATAAGGTCGGACACCTTCTCAAGGGGATTGCTGAGGATGTGTATCACTTCCTTATTTCACGCGACACCCTTGATACGGTTGCAGATGTCACAAAGCAGTGTCGTGCATTTGAGGCGCTTAAAGCACACCGGATAGCGCCAAATTCGGCCGCCTCTCGAATGTCACAGCCGTCGCCAGCATCGACGTCCCCGACCCCGAAGACATCGCTTCTAAGTCAGGAGGATCGTACGCGAGGAGTTGGCTGCTCAGTGGCCACGTACAAATTTTGATGTACATTACCAAGAGCCATCGAGGTCCGTGCCATCACGGGAACAGCCTACGCCATGGACTGCTGCCCCAAATGGCAACGGACCATGTTACACCACCGGCTCCGAGCGGACCCGGTAATCGACGTCGCACCCTTATTTCCAGCAGCGTCCGTCCCATCCTGGTGAAGTGCGTCGTGGTGCGCCCCGTCGCGTGTCTGTCGCCTCTCCTCAACCTCCAACGGATCCTGATATGAGCTACCAGAGCCGCCAGCCGCCCATATGTTACGGCTGTGGATGCAGCGGACACATCTCCCGCTTTTGCCCGCGTCGACAACTTTCTCAACCCCCTGCACAACGCGCACCACGCTTCAGGAATGACGCCCAGTGGGAGCGGCCACCCGCTAGCTTCTATCGGCCTCCTTCTCCCTCCCGAGGTGCACGCAATGACTCCCCTGTCTCCGATCGCAGTATCACTCCGGCGCCGCAGCGGCAAGGCCGTTCACCATCCCCACGTCGCCGCTGCGTTTCTCCACCGCTGGGAAACTAGGTGGTGCGACCGATGGAGGTAAGGTCGCCGGACGGTCAATTTCGAGAATACATCTGCCTATCATCATGTTAAAGAACAAAGTGTCAGTGTGTGTTGACAATGTTGAGACGGATGCCTTGGTTGATACTGGTGCCGCTGTGTCAGTTATGAGTCTTTCATTTAAGAACCGCCTTGGACACAAAGTTATGTTTTTGCGGGACAGAACTGGTACGTTTATTGAGTTGGGGGTGAAACTCTAGTTCCGGTTGGCCTGTGCTCGGCTTCAGTTTTACTAGGTGACGAGTGCTACAGAACAGAATTCGTTGTGCTGAGACGTACCACACATGACGTTATTTTGGGTGTTGACTTTTTGCGCGAGTGTGGGGCAACGCTTGACTTTAGTAGCGGGGAGATTTCTTTGAAGTCGAACACTATTCTGGCATTAGCGGATAACCTGTCCCGTTATCATGAAGGAGTTCTCTCCCTGACAGATGATGTGGTGCTGCCTCCGATGACGGCAACATTTGTGCCCGTGAAATCATCGGACCATTTCTTGGGAAGACACTCAATAGTCGTCGAGCCAGATGTTCAGACCGGGGCGAAGAAAAATGTGTTGGTGCCACGTGCCTTCCTGGAGGCAGTGGGTGGTCATGCACACCTCTGGACTGCGAATGTGTCAGAAGAGCCTGCTCGTCTTCCTTCTGGTCTAGTACTCGCGAGATTTGAGAACCATGTGACCCCATTGAAACTATTTCTCATTGCAGCGGTGCCGCGCAAGCAAAGTCTGAATATGGTGCTGCGCTTGAGCGCATGGTCAACAAATCGCTCCCGTCTAGTGAACGCCATACACTGAAAGACATTTTGACGGCTCATATCCAAGTATTCGACTTTGCCTCCAACGGATCTAGTAGCCATTTCCCTGCCTCTCGACTGCAGCATAAAATTGACACTGGAAGCGCACCCCCTATTCGCCACAAACCTTATAGAGTATCTCCGGATGAGCGCAAGTTAATTCAAGAATAGGTGGACGACATGCTGCAGAAAGGAGTTACCCGCGAATCTTCTCTTCCGTGGGCCGCACCTGTGATCCTAGTCCGGAAAAAAGACAATTCTTGGCGCTTTTGCGTTGACTACCGTCGTTTAAATGCGTTGACCAAGAAAGACGTGTACCCGCTACCTCGCATTGACGACGCCGTCGATTGTCTGCATTCCACGTCATATTTCTCTTCCGTTGATTTGCGATCTGGCTATTGGCAAATTCCCCTGCATCCATCCGACCGTGAGAAGACAGCTTTCGTAACCCCAGATGGCTTGTACGAATTTAATGTGATGCCGTTTGGTTTGTGCAACGCCCCCGCGACATTCGAGCGCTTTATGGACTCTATCCTTCGCGGGTTAAAATGGGAAATTGCATGTGTTATCTGGATGATGTCATCATTTTCGGCAAGACCTTCCAGGAGCACAATGCCAGACTGCGTGTTGTTCTCGAATGCATCGGCAAAGCGGGACTCATTTTGAACTCTAAGAAGTGCCACTTTGGGGGCCGACAAGCTCTAGTTCTTGGCTTCCTCATCGACAAGGATGGCATCAGGCCCGATCCGCAGAAGATCGCTGCAGTCCGCAATTTCGAAACTCCACGCACCCTGAAAAGCCTTCGGAGCTTCCTGGGACTCTCTTCTTATTTTCGTCGTTTCATTGCTGGCTTTGCGCAAATTGCCCACTCCCTCACATCTCTTCTGCATAAGGATTCGCAGTTTGTGTGGACCCCTGAGTGCGAGTCCTTGTTCCATCTCCTCAAATCTTCTCTCACTTCAGCACCCCTCCTGCGGCACTTCGACCCTTCTGCTGTGACGGAGGTTCACACTGACGCCAGCGGCGTCGGTCTTGGGGCAGTACTTGTCCAGCTGCATAGTGGGGCTGAGAACGTTGTTGCCTACGCCAGCCGCACGTTAACAAAATGTGAGCGTAACTACACTGTCACCGAATTGGAGTGTCTCGCAGTTGTGTTCGCTGTGCACAAGTTCCGACCCTATTTATATGGACGCCACTTCACTATTGTCACAGACCATCATTCTCTATGCTGGCTCATCGGACTTCGCGATCTATCTGGTCGTCTGGCGCGCTGGGCACTGCGCTTGCAAGAATACAACTTTGCTGTCTCGTACAAAAGTGGCCGCCGTCACGCTGATGCAGACTGCTTGTCCCGCCACCCATTGCCGACTTCAGTCGCCGATGAAGACTGTTTCGACGGGTGTTTAGCCTCGCTCGCGCCAACCTTCCCCAGTGAGGCGACCTTCCGGCGCGAGCAACGTCGCGACCACTCACTGGAGCCCTTTATAGCAGCGGCAGAAGGAGGAGTAGATTCAATGCCCTTTACTGTCAAAGATGGCATTTTGTTCAAGAACTACTCCGTCGATGGTGCTACCCTGCTTTTGGTCATTCCGAAAAGTCTCCGTCGGCAAGTTTTGCACGCTATGCACGACGACATCACATCTGGACATCTAGGTTTCTCTCGCACTCTGCACCGACTTCGCCAGCGTTTTTATTGGCCGCAAGATTATAAGAGCACCAAGCAGTACGTTGTAACATGTGAAGAATGCCAACGATTTAAGCCACGAACCATCCCGCCGGCCGGTCCTTTGCAGCCCGTCAAACCACCCACTTCCCCTTTTGAAAAAGTTGGAATCGACCTTCTAGGTTCTTTCCCAAAGTCTTTTGAGGGACGCCGCTGGGTGATTGTGTGTGTAGACTATCTCACCAGATACATGGAAACCGCCGCTCTCATTACCGCAAAGGCTGATGCTGTTACGACGTTTCTCCTACACACTGTTATTCTTCGCCATGGCGCACCCCGTGTTATAATAAGTGATCGTGGAAAGCAATTTACTGCTGATGTCGTGGAAGAAATGCTCCGGCTTTGTGGATCGGACTACCGACACTCCACACCCTACCACCCGCAGACCAACGGTCTTACCGAACGCACCAACCGCACACTGACGACAATGTTGTCCATGTACGTCTCGTCTGATCATCGAAACTGGGACGCAGTGCTGCCATATGTGACGTACGCTTATGACACTGCCAATCATGAGGTCACCGGATATTCTCCCTTCTATTCGCTTTATGCCAGAACTCCCCGCGTTTATCTCGACACGATCTTCCCGTTTTCCCCCAACGAAAACGAGTCGGTTGGCCAGATACTATGCCGTGCCGAAGAAGCCCGTCGTATAGCCCGTTTACGTACACTGGCCTCGCAACGCCGTTCGAAAGAACATTACGACATGCGTCATAGTGCCGTGACTTACTCTCCAGGAGACTGTCTGGCTGTGGACGCCAATCCGCAAAAGAGGGTTGTGTGAGAAGTTCCTGTACAAGTACGATGGCCCCTTCGTCGTGTTGGACCAACTGACTGACGTGAATTACGTCGTCGCCAATGTGACGACGGATAAACGCCGTTCCCGCAAGACACAAGTTGTTCATGTGGCTCGCTTGAAGCGCTGCCATCGCCGATCTACCTAACTTTCTCGGGGACGAGAATCATCTGCACCCGGGGAAACTGTTACGCCGCGGAGTTCGAGGAAGAAGAGGAGAGAGGCGCGGACAGTCTGATCTGGGCTCTGGGCCGTCGGCGACCAGCTTTCATCCACCGAGCTTTCACCTGTATTAAAGCCATTTCATCCGCTACAATATATATATATATATATATATATATATATATATATATATATATATATATATAGATAATATATATATATATATATACTAGCGGACAAGGTAAAGGAAATGAGGGGCTCGTTTTTGACAAACTTATGAAGGGAGCCAACAGTCACCGAAAACAATGTGCATAGTGGAATGTTTATAATTTTTTAATGTGTTCTTATCAGTGGGACAATATTACTCTGATTATTCTATTCGGTAAATAAAATTACTTATAAAGAAGCAGAACAATTAACCATGCCGCAGGTGGGATCAGAACTCACGACCTCTGAATATCGCGTCCGGTGCTCTACCAACTGAGCTACGGCGACGGCGGTACAGTGTGCTGCTCTAGTGGGTATTTATGTTTACTGGGTGTAAGCGAATCTTGACAGTGTTCACCAGCGCCATTCTCGTTCATAGCGGCGGACGTAGCACGTCCTGTATTATGCGAGTGTGATATGGTACGTTGTCTAACGGCGAGCACGGAAACTGTGCGAGAGCCCTCTTATGCTACCTATGGCGTCAAGACTGCCAGAACCGAGACCCTCGTTAAGCTATTAGCAGACAAGGTAAAGGAAGCGAGGGCCTCGTTTTTGACAAACTTATGAAGGGAGCCAACAGTCACTGAAACCAAGGTGCATAGGGGAATGTATAATTTTTTTATTTGTTGTTAATATCTGTGGGATAATACCTAACCTACGACCACGGAAATTCGCGTCCAGTGGCACCATGCCAATTGTCGAGGAGCTGCCTTTCTTTCTTCGGATTGTCATCAAGGTTCAAGAGGTTTATACAATAACCGGAAGATGAGCAATGCCATATTTATTTAGTTCCTAAATCGGTTATTTTGCACACGGAATGCATTTATGTTCTCTGACCCAGCAGCGAATATGTTTGATAATGTTTGTTCTAGTGACACGACTTCAGCAGTCTGGCTTTCAAGATAACGCCTGATCAAATCTACAAAAATAAAAAAGTTATCGGTTCACCAATGACAGAAGGATACCAAGTCACCATGATAGAAGGGTCGGAAGAGAAGTCCACTTGCACTGACCAAAGCGACATTTTCTGTCTCGAAAGTATTCAGCTACTCGGAAGCCAGCCCTTGTATTGCTTCTGACCTCTGTATTCTTGTATACCCGTAGGCAGGCAGCTGTTCTAAAATTAAATGGATAAGAAAATGAATCTTATGGAATGAATTCCAGTGTTATTTGACATTATTTTGAGCATTCATCATTAACAGTCCAATTCTGTGGCCATTACTTTCTGTTCTTCTGATGAACGTGCTGCGCCAAGGCTTAATTTACCTCGGGCATTGGATGCCAGCGAGAAATCACATGTTCGTTGAACCTCTACGCGTTGGAAATGCTTAACCTCTGCTGCATTCATGTGTAATATAAACAGAAAAAAAACAAGGAAAATTTTCAGCATTACAAGTGCAGATTTGACGATACCTCATAACGAAACATCAGACCAGGAGGCTGCATCGAAATGCCACCTGATGGATACTTCGGGCCATAAGTAAGTGCTTGTTCCATCTCACCCCCCCCCCCCCCCCCGTGCTCCTACCATGCGTAGGCACGCATTGCACCCGTGCACGGCGCACGCGATGATTGACCACAACGTTCAAGATTCCAATATAGATAACATACCCCTAAACGACAACAATGAATGCCCAGATTCTCATCCAACGCATCCGGAAGACGAAGTAATAAGACCCTGAAACATGATCATCAAAACAGACGGCGGCCCGGACAGAGGAAATGGATCACACCCACCGGAGACATGCACCGCCACGGCACCGTTCCGCCGCTCCCTCGGGGCGATTACAACATCGTCATTAACCGAGAGGCGGTCTGGTCGCAGATGAACACTCCGCCATCGGCCTCCAAGCAGCCATCCAGACTAGACTGCCGTCAATCGCGCGCTGCTTACATCAGGCGATAATTCGAGCGAATGAGCGAAGAAAATGTTGCAGTTATCTGCAATAGGGACTAAACATATATATGCTGCAGCTCTCCGCAACCTGGAAACGGTAACCATCGAAGGTTGAACGAAGGAAAAAGCATCACACATCGCTCAACAGAAACGCAGTGCGGCTGGTGCGGGAACGAAATTCCCGAAAATGAACTCGATATGCTCGACCACAAGGCCGTCGCTTCGGTGCACTACACTACAATAAAAGAAACACAGTTCTCATGACTGACCATAAAAAAGGGCCCCAAGCGGGTTTTACAGCCGCACAACGTGGATATGCGGTTGTTAGACGGCGGAACGTATTGCTGGCCTGTCAACACACTGGTTTGGACCACGGGCCTTTTTCCAAATATTTCGCCAAATTCAGCAATTCGAGCACAGGAGAAACGTTGTACCTATTACAGAGCCGGTGGGTGCCCGGCGGCACAGGGGATCGAACCTAGGACCTCCCGAATGCGAGGCGGGTACTCAACCATAATTCCACCGCTTCGGTGTGGAACACTCTTAAAGAGTGTCCACATAGTCGTCATAAAATAAAAATAAAATAAAATTGCTGATGAGAGCGAGCATTATCCGCCGGCGCTGCAGAGATTCCTATGAAAATCCCACATGAAAGCGCGATCGGTTGCGGAGAAACTTCTGGCGCCGATTCTAGGAAGCTGCATTCCCGTGACGACAAACGTGGCGGTACCTTTCGATGCAGGACGCCTCTCTTCGGACCGGATTCGTCGTTGTGACTGCCGATTTCATCGCGTTGAACGGTGACAAATGGGGCAGCGGTCTTTCGCTTCGTCTCGTCTCGCCTATTTAAAAAAATTATGATTGATAAGCTTGTTTTATTTTTATGTTTTCGAGTGACAATTCTGCCTCTTTTAGGCCCAAGAGAAGCGTCCTTTTTGTTGACAGCTGTTGTTCTCCTCCTAACAGCCAGATGGTGCCACTAGGCTAAACTTATGGACGTACTAGCGGAAAAGCTTGTCTGCTCCGCATGCGCGGTAATCCTTCCCGACTGCGGATTAGCCACTGCGCATGCGCAGCTTCCCTACGTAAAACCGCAATACATCTCCGCTAGCACGCCTCCAGTATGCTATGTTTCTAGAAACGGCTTAACGTCCGGCAAAATTGCTGCATTTAGCGCAACCGGGAAACGGCAGACAGTGTCGATTAACCTCTTTTCTTGCCATATCCTTGTGCGCCGTGAGCAGACGACGACGGGCGACGTGGTTGCCATTAGGTGTGTGCGAGGCAGCATTTCTGCGGCCGGTAATTTTGCTCGCTCTCACCGCCGAATGCCCAAGTGTGAACGCGCCTTCAGGGTTGTTTGATGGTGGAACGAATCACTGGTCTGTAAAACCCAACTCTTTGATCCACGACCCTTTTCTCAAGCAATGCGCCCCAAAGAATCCAGCCGAGCACCAGGCCAGGAGAAACCTTGAACCCATCAGAAAACCGGTGGGTGCCCGGCCGCACTGGGGATCGAGTCCAGCACCTCCCTAATACGAAACGGATGCTCTGATATAAGACCATATGCTTCTGGGGCACCGTCGGTTTTCAGCTCTGTGCAGACAGCTGGCGCGCTCGGTCGGTCCTTGAGGGCAGCATAAACCATTTTCTAAATTTCAAAAGACAGCCTTGTTAGAGAAAAGCCGGCTGACACATCTAGCTTTCTTTCTCTTAAGATCCCGACTGCCATGCGTGGCTTAACCTCTGCCGGAATGTACAGGAAATAATACATTATTCTGACGCCAGAAGGCTTAAGCGCTGCAGCCGCAATTTCATCCTCCAAAACAGGGGCGGTCGCCACGGTGACGAGTTCTTTCTAGAGCACAGCTTCATTTCGAGCCCCGAATTGTTGGAAACCACGAGAATGGTGCGACTAGAGGACATAACCAGATTTGCCTCTAGCCTATGATACGACGGTTCTTCTCATAAATGCTCATGAGATGCAAAGATTTTCTCTTTAGAACGACTCGAAACTAGTCCTTGCTCGATCAAACAAGTTCTTGAAGCGGGGAGAATGTTTTCCTAATGCGACGCAACCCGCGGGTAAGCACGCATCATCTGCTCACTTCTGAAAGCCGGCAGCTTGTGCCGCCTTGCAGAATGTCTATGTGCAGCAAGCATTTGTGAGGACATGCGAGGATGGGCTCCAACTGTCAGCCGCAATAGCCCGCCGAACACCGCAGCCCTGCAAGTGTCTCCACCGATGCGCAATCAATATTCCCGAACGATCTGTCACGAATTTCTATCAAATTCGACGAACGATTCCATTTCTACTGCACTAGTGTAGCACTGTCAGACCACACCGCTTAGCTATAGGCCCAACTTCTCAGCGCCGTAATCGTACCAAGCGTAAGCGGCGCACGCAATGATTGACCCCAACATGCACGAGCCCAATATGAATGATATACCGCTAAACGGCAAAAATGAATGTTCAGATAGTAATAGCGCAGCCGGATGCGGGTGTATGTCTTGAAAACTCCCGCGTGACCGGATTGTGGGTCAGCATGGAAATAGGCGCATATGTTCGTGCGCAGGTGGGGAGGAATAACGAGTAACCACTTGCGGCCGTCGGTGCTGTAGTTGTGGCGATAGAGGAGGTTATCGCGAATCACGAAGAGGGAAGCATGGCGGCGGAGAGTACGGGATGGAGAACCAGCCGTGGGGTTGGAGAGAAAGTCGAGAAGGGGTGCGATCCAGGGGTCAGTACTTTGCGCTGAGGGCATGTCGCTGATGTGAAGGGACGACGGGGAGACGTCAGAGGTGGAAATGCTGGCGATCTCGGCTGGAAGTGGGCAGCGGGACAGGGCATCAGCGTCTTGATGCTTGCGGCTGAACGATAAACCACGCGGATGTCATATTCTTGCAGACGAAGAGCCCACCTGGCAAGGCGGCCGGAAGGGTATTTCAAGGAAGAAAGCCAACAAAGCGCATGATGGTCCGTCACAACGTCAAAAGAGCGGCCATAGATGTACGGGCGGAATTTGTCAAGGGCCCATACGACGGCCAAACACTCTTTTTCACTGACGGAGTAATTAGTTTCAGCCTTCGTAAGTGTGCGGCTTGCGTAGCAACAACGTATTCATCAAAAGCACAGATGCGCTGGGCGAGTACGGCGCCGAGGCCGACACCACTGGCGTCCGTGTGGACCTCGGTAGGAGCGGTCGAGTCGAAATGGCGCAGTATGGGCGGCGCTGTGAGAAGGCGGCGCAAGGTGTTATACGCATCGTCGCGCGCCGGAGACCACATTGATAAGTCGGAACTGCCGGAGTGTTAAAGGCGCAGCAATCGAAGCAAAGTTGCGAATAAACCTCGAAAGTAAGAGCGCAGACCTAAGAAGCTGCGCAAGTCTTTGATGGAAGTGGGTTTGGGAAAGTCTGCGACAGCGCGTAGTTTAGCTGGGTCGGGACGAACGCCTTGCTTAGAGACAACGTATCCTAAAATTGTCAGCTGACGCGCAGTAAAACGGCATTTCTTCAAGTTGAGCTGCAGGCCAGCGTCAGAGAGGCAAGTCAAAACGTGCTTCAGGCCGGATAGATGGGTTTCAAAGTCGGGAGAAAAGACGACAATGTCGTCGAGATAGCATAGACACATTTTCCACTTGAGTCCACGCAAAATGGTGTCCATCATCCGTTCGAAGATTGCAGGGGCATTAAAAAGGCTGAATGGCATCACAGTAATCTCATACAATCCGTCGGGGGTCACAAAAGCAGTTTTGGGACGATGGGCCGCTTCCATGGGGACCTGCCAGTACCCAGAACGTAAACCGAGGGAGGAAAAGAGCTCCGCCCCTTGGAAACAGTCCAGAGCGTCATCTATGCGGGGGAGCGGATAGACATCCTTGCGCGTTATCTTATTAAGGTGGCGGTAATCGACACAGAAGCGTATGGAGCCAACTTTCTTTTTCACAAGGACAACAGGCGATGCCCAAGGGCTACTTGAGGGCTGAAGGACGCCGTTTTGAAGCATTTAGTCGACTTGCTCTGTAATAGCCTGGCGCTTGGTTGGAGACACACGATAAGGGCGCTGCAGCAGCGCCGCGTGGGCTCCAGTGTCGATGCGATGGGTTACGGTGGAAGTTCGGCCCAAGGAAGTTTGGTGAGCGTCGAAGGAAGAGCGAAATTGATGAAGGAGGGCGAGAAGCTGTGTTCTTTGCGGCGGGGGGAGATCGGCGTCGATGGAGCGCAAGAACAATTCGGTAGAAGAGCGATTTGGCGTAGAGGCAGGAGGGCTCAGCGCGTTCATGGCGAGGAGTGGTGTATCGTCGGTCTCCTCGCGGATAAGCAGAGATGCGATGGGCTGCACACTGCCGAGGCATTCACCAAGGCGCAGAGCGGTAGGGCAGGAAAACGGGTTAGAAACCAAAAGTATCGAAAGGCCAGCGGACGCAGTCAGTACGGCGTATGGCAGAGGGAGACACTTGCGGTGCAGAAAACTACGGCCTGGAGTAAAGAGGACAGTGTCGTCACCGATAAAGTCGCAAGTCAAGTGTACATACAAGAACGGAAGAGCACGGGGGAATGTTGTCTTGGGCGGCCAGGGCTTTAACACAGGCAACAGGAGGAGTAGCATCCAGAAAAAGATTGGGCAGAGAAGAGAACCCGACTTCCGCTCGAGCACAGTCGATGATAGCTTCATGGGCGGAAAGGAAATCCCAGCCCAGAATAAAAGGATGGGAACAGAAAGGCAGCACGACGAAATCTATCGTGTAGAGGGGGTCCTGAATCACAACTCGAGCGGTACACGCTGCGGACGGCTTGATGTGCTCAGCGCTGGCCGTACGCAGCGACAGTCCAGCAATCGGCGTCTTTACCTTCTTCAACTAACTACAAAACTTTTCGTCCATGACAGAAATCGCA
>JARKHS020036259.1:0-29198 GCA_030143305.2 Amblyomma americanum | reverse complement strand
CTAGCAAAAATCGTTTCCTTCCTTTTTACTATTATTTTTAATAAAACCACTACCACCACCACCACCACCGTGTGGCTGTACTAGAGAAAAGTATGCCCGCTGTACTTGATATGAAGAAAAACTTCGACACCATTTCTTCTTCTGTAGAAGACGTCAAGACAAATATACGCAAAACAAACGAACTTACACGTGCAGTGGAAGACATGAACAGAATGAGAAGGAACAACTTGATTATTAAAGGGCTTACTAAAGAAGAACACGAAGGTTAAGAGAACCAGAAAAAGTAGTTAAGTACTTCTTTAGCGAGGATCTTAAGATACAGTGAGGTGATATCGAACGTCCCATCGCCTTGGCTAGCTACGTTCTGGTCAAGCCCGACCAATTATAGTTAAATTTACGAACTTTATATCTTAACTCGTAGCATTTCAAAATGCACATAAATTGAGAGATCTCACGAAACCAAAAGTTTGGCTTGACGAAGACTTCTCCCCGAAGGTTCTACATGCAAGGAAAAAGCTGCGCGACTTCGCCAAAGCGAACATCAGAGAAAAAGAGCGTTATTCTGTAAGATTTGATAAGCTTCACATAAAAAATGTTGTTTGCCGGTATGACTCGGCAACAGATAGCGTTAAAAAACTTCTTTCCAAGCACACGCCCCCCTAAGAATTGACAGTCTACCGCAAAGAAAGCCAACCGTAACATAACCACACCAATCTCCTTGGTCATGGCAAACTTCCGCAGCATACATAACAAAGTAGACGCAGTTAAGGATATTGCACATAACTGCTCAGCTGATGTCATCGTGGGTACGGAAACGTGGCTAACCGAAGACGTTGCATGTCACGACATCGCGCTTTCATCATCGTTCGTTTTTTTTTATTAAAGATATGGCTGATTCTCGACGAGGAGGAGGGGTACTCATTGCGATTAACAAAGACTTCCATGCATCTCTTACCCCTATCGACTCCCCCTTAGAAATAGTCTAGGTTTCTGCTGAGCTTGATCATGTGTTTTGCATTTTAGGCGCCTGTTATAGGCCACCAAAGAGCCAACCTGAATTCATTGAACTATTTAATGACGCTATCGAGCAGATCCCTGTAAAGCACCCGAATTGCTTCCTATTTTTAGCAGGTGACTATAATTTTCCCGCGATTAACTGGACGACGCTAACTGTTGGCTCCGATAGTAACCGACAGGAGAACATTCTTTTTCTTCATTTACTTCAATATCACCAGCTCACCCAAATTGTTCACGAGCCTACTCGCGGTGAACATATCCTGGATCTCATCCTAACAACCCATCCTGAGCTCTCAGACATCCACGTCTTGGAAGAAATAAGTGACCACAAAGTTGTGCACTGTTCTCTTCTACTTCCACGGACCGACAAAACAAAAACCAAAAAGCTTATCTACAACTACGCTCGTGCGGATGTTGAAAAAATGAACCTGTTGCCGGAAACTTTTACGAATAGCTTTCAGGCCAATTTTCATAACCGTACGACTAATGAAAATTGGAAGTTGTTTCGTGACAAACTCAAAGAAGTTGAAGATTCCTGCGTGCCAAAACGAGTGATAAGCACACGAACTAATGATCCTTGGTTTACCACAGATGTAAATAGGGCACTAAATAAGAAAAAAAGAGCATTTAGGAAAGCGGTTTGATCAGAGGAAACTATAGACTGGGAAACCACAAAAGCATTTCCAAAATAGCTGAAAAACAAATTTCTGAAGCAAAAAAAACTATTATTTTAATTTTACACTTCCTTGTTTGATAAATACCAACCACAACAAATTTTGGAACACTGTTTATTCTAAAAGCGCTAGTACGGTTCCTGTTCTTTATGGAGTAAACGGCAGCACCCCAGCTATAGAACAGTGTGCAGAACATTTCAATAGCCACTTCTCACAAGTTTTTGCGGACGAATTGCCCCTTTACAACCCACTGCTGCTTCCTGAGGCCGATATCCAGATTCCCGTTTCACCCATTCACATATCTGCGCTTGGCGTGGCTCGTGCCATTGAACGCCTACCTCACCACACTAGCCCAGGACCCGATGGTATCAACGCGAAACTTGAAATTTACCTGCCAGCACACAGCTTTCCTGCTATCTCTCATTTTCCAACAGTCACTCGATACGAAATGTGTGCCAGAAGATTAGAGGTATGCTTATGTCATCCCGGCATTTAAATCTAGAGACAGACCCGTTCCTAACAATTACAGGCCAATTTCTCTAACCTCCATATGTTGCAAGGTACTCGAACACATAATATGCACTAACATTATGGCTCATCTTAACCAGAACAACTTGCTTCATAACAACCAACATGGCTTCCGCAAACATTTATCGTGTCAGACACAGTTCTTTGAGTTAACAACAGACCTTCTTCAAGCAATCGATTCTTCCCTCAACATTGACTCTATCTTTATTGATTTCTCTAAAGCCTTTGATCCCGTGCCTCATAACCGCCTAATGATAAAGATATGCAACCTGCACCGGGATCAACGTACTACGCAGTGGATCAACGCATTTCTAACAAACCGCTTTCAGTCAGTTAAGTTAGGGAGCTTCTTATCAAGACGTACAGGTGTTGCTTCCGGAGTACGCCGGGGTTCGGTGCTGGGTCCACTGATTTTTTTCATATATCATAATGACATCACATCGAACATAACATCAACAATACGCTTATTTGCAGACTACTGTGTAATTTACTGAGTAATATCGAGCCCTTGCGACATCATTGCTCTTCAGGCTGATCTTGATGAGCTAACTCATTGGTGCGGCAGGTGGCAAATGGTAATTAACGCAGATAAAACTAAACATCTCAAGTTTACTTCCGCTGTTAACACGAGTCCTAATGCCTACACAGCTAATAATACTATCATTGAAACTGCAGCGTCGGTAAAATACGTCGGTGTTAATTTTAGCTCTAATTTATCCAGGAGCTCTCATACTGAACTGATCACTACCACAGCATGAAAAAAACTTGGTCCTCTTAAACGCCGACTAAACCAAGAAAAGCAGGACACAAAACTACACGCACACAACATGCTAATCAGGCCCGCAAAAAATACACGTCAGAGATCTGGAACCCTGATTATAGCTATCTTTTAACATGTTGGAATCTGTGCAAAACAAGGCTGCTCGGTTCATCCTTTCCCGTTACTCTCGGTGTCAAAGTGTAACAACGCTGAAAATATCGCTCCATCTCCCGCCTCTGGTCATGCGCAGAAAATTCTGCCGTTTATCTTTTTTCCATAACCTTTACCACAGCAACACACCATTTGCAAATTCACATCTTCACCCGGCAACACATACATCGGCTCGTGTAGATCATATGAAGAAGACTAAACCCATTTTCGCTCGGACAGAACGACACAAATACTCACCTTTGGTACTAGCTATTGAAGAGTCGAATTCGCTTCCTTCTAGCATTGCGGCTATCGCTGGAACATCATCATTTCGAACAGCCCTTTGGTCATACATAGAAAATTCTAATGTAGAATGATGTGCGTTTTTTTTCGATTGAGCTTCTGTAATATGGTTTCCATTATTCATTGGAAAGTGCCTAACGCTTTACACAGGCCGAGTGACATTACAGTAAACCCGCAAAGACCATTAGATGTAACGAATGTCTCCTTATCTCTGTCAGAGGCGGCCATCGCCACATGCGCCGCCGCGGTGGCTCAGTGCCTATGGCGCTAGGCTGCTGCCCCGAAAAACGCGGGTTCGATGCTCGCCGCGGCGGTCGAATTTCTGTGGAGGCGAAATTCTAGAAGCCCGTGTACTGTGCACGATGTCAGTAAACGTTAAGCAACCCAGGTAGCCGCAATTTCCGGAGCCCTTCATTACGGCGTCCCTCATAGCCAGAGTCGCTTTGGGACGTTAAACCCCCATAGACCATAAACCATCGGCACATGCCAGTAGCCAGCACTTAAGTCAAGGGACGCAAAGTACTCTGTGCTTCGATGACAATCAAGATAAACGGAGAAGGGCGTTATTGTACCTATGCTTAACATTGTTGAGCCGGCGCTAATGAACACATAATCTGGTAAAACCACCTTTCTTCTTACCGGTGCCAGCGGAGAATACGAAGGGCTCTGCGGGGGTTGTGACGCCACAGTTAAGAACGTTCTCAACATGCTCACTAATTACGTGACGCTCGGCCTCAACGACAGTGCGTCTGAGAACCGGTCTCGGTGCGAGGAGGGGCAGTTGACGTTAGGCCTAAAAGCATCCGGGCAGCTGCTCACGGTGGGTCGATGGAAGCTTTTCATCAGGCAACGTATCAGACACGGAATCTGAATGCAGAGGGTTCACTGTGGGACTGTAGGCAGTCTAGCGAGCATCAAGAAAGGAGGTTGAATGGAGGCAAGCGCCCCACCACGCCTAATGGTAAGGGACACAGGGACGGATTGTAAATCACCATCTTCGTTAGACTTATTGTGGACATCAAGGACAGCATATAACAGTGGTAGGTTCTTGCGGCGCGCAGAGGAAGAAGATGACTTAAATAAAACGGTGACTGCAGACGTGGCAGAATACGATGGAGTAACAAGAGTTCAAGATTGCGGTGCAACTTCAGCTTCCTCAGCGACGGTGCGCTTCTGCATCCAGGTGCAACGAGTTTCAGCTGTAAGTTCGTCGCACAGCGCAGAAAATTCCACCTCAGTGCAGGCGCAATCAATCACGGATTAGGTTGCGACGAGAATTTCCACCACAGAAGCACGTCATGGGGACAAAACGACAGGACAGAGAACTGAACTGTGTATAAAATATCGTGAAATGATGGCCCGCGCTGTGCTTTCAGTCAAAGGAGCAGTTCGCTTTTTACTGGCAGTGCGGAGTGACAGACCGTGAAATGACGCTGTTACTGCGCGCAGTGAGCGCCACAGCCTTTCATGAGCCATGGCAACCACGGAAACCGCGTCGACAAGCGCGTATATCGGCGGTCCCTCGACAGTGACTTGTACGACGTTGTGTTGTGAAAGGTGACGCCTTGAGCTCGTCGCAGACCAGACATTTCGTGCCTACGAAATGGCAGAACTTAGTTTTTCCTCGTCAACCAAGGCAGAGAAACAGCGCAATGGTGAAAGCGAACAGCGACGGGGGAGAGTGGCGACAAGTCGCATAAGGACGTTGGGTGGTGTCCTACACATTCTGAGGATAGGACAAACGGTGGAGCGTTCCTAATCAGGGTGATAAAGTCATTGCTTGCGCTGACGATGGACGGTCCACTGTCAAAGACCGTTCGATGAATAAAACAATATAATCGCACAAGTTGTCACCACCTCATTCTGGAAGTCTTTCCAGGCCCATTAGGCAATGCAGACAGCCTCTGTCTTATACACCTCACGTCCCTCTCCCCATTAGGAGGAGGAGGCGAAACGCTAACGCGACCTTCTGCTGTGCGATGTCATTGCACGTTAAAGATCCTCAGGTGGTCTAAATAATTCCGGAGTCTTCCACTACGGCAACTATTTCGTCCTTTCTTCTTTAACTCCATCCTGTATCCCTTCCTTTACTTCGCGGTTCAGGCCTCCGCCGATATTTGAGACATATACTGCGCCATTTTCTTTACCCACAAACCAATTTTCATTTTCATAGACAGTCATAGACAATCTATGGTTTTATGGCCACACACTTTTCGTAGACATGTGTCTATAGACAGTCCGTAGATTACGAATAGACAAAATGAAATATCTATGTGAACGCAATTTAACTGGTCTATAGATTGTCTTTAGACCATTTTATAAGGAATGTAGTAAACCAGCTAATCCATGTGTGTGAGTGTTTCATCCTAATGAGGATGTGTTTGATTAGCTCCAGTTATGTGTGATTGCTTTGTTTTCAGTGTTTATTTATTATGCTGTCTTTTAGCCACACCCGCATTAAAAGGTCGGCCTGCCCGGCTATATTGTTTTGTGTGTTTAATGTATAACACTCCAATTTAAAGAACCATTTGTGCTCAAGCACGCAACTGAAAACTCGTATGCCACTCTCATTGGAAGGTTATAAGGGGGGGGGGGGGGGTGTTAACGTCCAAAGTGACTCAGGCTGTGAGGGACGGCGTAATGAAGGGCTCCAGAAATTTAGGCTACCTGGGATTCTTTAACGCCCACTAACATCGTATAGTAGACGGGCCTCTAGAATATCGCCTTCATCGTGTTTCGACCGCCGCGGCAGGGATCAGTCGAATTTCGATGGAGGCGAAATTATAAAGGCCCTTGTATGAGGGATGCATTGAAAGAATGGGAAGGGGAGCACAGTGTAGAGATGTGGATCAGTACCGAACGCCTTTAGATCTTTACTCGTACAGGGGTGTGTCAGCTACATAAGGCCTGGAACATGCTCCGAAGAATGCTGAAAATTTCATATTTGGATTCACGGATATAGCGCAGAATCAGATGTTGTCGGAAGATGGCAGATTCCGTGATGTGACTGGCAATAAAACCGACTGCTTCTCGTTGAGACTAGCATTTTCTGATATTGAGCGC
Organism: Amblyomma americanum; assembly: GCA_030143305.2. NCBI lineage: Eukaryota > Metazoa > Arthropoda > Arachnida > Ixodida > Ixodidae > Amblyomma > Amblyomma americanum. The sequence continues at coordinate 22,703 of JARKHS020036259.1, read as the reverse complement.
CCTGTAGTACACTACCTGCTTTGCTAGGTTTGTGGCGCTACTTGCGTGTTTATATCAATGCCGCTTATTTCCGGGCTATTGGACCTTGCACTGCGCTCATTGAGCCGGCTTTTTATGTCAAATATAGTTGCGAAAGTTCTAAGGCATTAATATACCTGTTTAAATTTCAAAATTACATTCGCATCTAATATGGCTGCCGCGCACATATGCTTCGCTATTGTGGCCGCAGGGCAGTGCGTGCACTCTAGAGCGAACATTGGTGAGCCTCTGTACATTCCTCGAACACACGGGCTTGACGTCCCGTCTGTTCTCCGTCAGGTAGTTACACGCAGTGACCGAACGCTCCGCGAGTTCTACCTTGAACGATTAATAACTGGACCGCCCACTCCAGTTATAGCCAACACAGTGCTGTGCGCGTGTGTGATTTAATTCCTTTATAATGAACTAATCACGCGCACAACCTGCACACATTTCTAATTGTGTAAATAGTTTGTACATATTACTTCTCCCCCTATCCTCTCTTCTTGTCCCCTTACCTCTTTCATTTCATTTCTCCATTCTGCCTGCTATCCTTTATTTCTGCTGCCCCAGCTCAGGCGCTTCAGTATCGATGGCAGATGCCGGCTGCTAGCAAAAATCTTTTCCTTCCTTTTTACTATTATCTTAATAAACAACCACCACCACCACCACCACCAGAGAGACCCTGAACATACTGTGCAGCAGCAAGACTCATGTGCCCAACAGTTTCAAGTGCCGGACAAAAGAAAATGATGCAAATACGTAACATTATGCTATAAACCGTGCGCCGGGGATTCCATGGACGAGTCCACCGACGGTGCACGCCGTCCGGGCTTACAAACTCACCGTCGACGAACACTACACGCTGAGAAAAATTGGGCTTTGCTGATTTGTCACTGCCCCACAAATCCTAATCAATCCCTGAAGACCGCATTCTTCGGCGAATACAATTTATTCTTTTTGATACACCAGGCGATCGTTTTTTGTATGCGACACAATTGTACACCTCACCGCTCAAACTGTTCACAAGCATATGCAGATAAGGAACGCTGCCTTACAAAGCGCCAATCAGCCTTGTCTACCGCCTATCCTTACCCCTCCCCCCCCCCCCTCTCCGAGGTACATCTGGCTCACCTCCCGGGACCTGATCCTGCCACGCACCTTCGTCACCTTGGTCCACCACCTGTTAAACGCCCAATATAAAGGCTTTTTCAATACACATGTTACACCTCCACCACCTCGTAACATGCATTTTTTGAGTGCGGCTATTCGATGCAGGCGAAACGAAAAGGCATCTGTGTGTTGTGGGATGTCAGTGCATTTAAAAGATCCCCAGGTAGTCGAAATTATTTCGGGGCCTCCCATTACGGCACCTCTTTCGCTTTTGAAGCGAAAAGCTTCACTACGCCAGCTTTTCCAGTCGTCAGCGAGGCCAGAAGTTCTACCTTGAATGTAGAAAGAGTTCAGTGTGGCAGCAAGTTTTACCTTGAATGTAGGTATAGGTCACACAAGGAAACAACGCGTCTCATATATCTGGATGGACAGCCGTACTGCACCCGTAAGGGAAGGATAATGAAATGAAAATTGGTTTTAAGGAAAGGAAGTTACATAACTCACACGGCTCGGTGGACACCCGAATCTCGCCGGAAGGGAAGGAAAGCTAAATAAAGTTGGGTTAAAGGAAACAAAATGACGTCTATCTAACATTGCGCCATTCCCTTTCCGAAAAAAACAATTTCTTTTTCAATTTGGCTTTCTGAAAGTATCACCAGGGTTTGCGCGTCATTTGGAACCGGATTTCGTTTCATATCTCCGCATACAACGATCAATATTACAGTTGTATGTATCACCGCAACTATAAAAAATATATACTGTCTTTAAGGACCACCTTTAATGTAGTTTCGAAGAAAGCAAAAGATTTAAGAAATAAAAGAAGCGTACTACTGCGTGTTTCAGTATGGCTTCCTATGGCAACCGCCAGTCGCTCGACCGCAAGCGTAGCTACGGAGATGCGGCTTTTCGCTTTCGACCAGGGTTAACCAGAGCTAAATCAACCGCAATTTTGCTGCGAAAACAACACTACGCCAGCCAGCGAGCCACTTCGGCTAGTCGCGCGCTTCAGCCGTATGCCGTATGCCTTGGCCGACGAACCACTTTGAGCCGCCGTTGCCTAGCAACGCCGCCGCCGTCGACGCTGCTGCCGTCGCCTCTCGCTCCACCAGATGTGCTCTGCGAGAGCTGAGCGGCTCTCCGGGACATGAAGCCCGGTCATGTTTTCGCGATTCAAGGCCGCTTTAAAAGCCATATCTATTGTTAGTTTAAGAAATCCGAGTTTAGTTTTCTAGCAGAATCTGTAAAAGTTTTATGCCACAAAATTTCAAGCATAATAAAACTTGGGATTACGTAGGTAATTATACACAGGATAAGTGTGAGCGTAAAGCTTAATTTTGCTTCTCACGAATGCTTGCTTTCCATTGTCTAAATTGGTGCCATAGAATTTTTCGCAGCGACATGTAAATAGATAGAAATAAAAAAGCGCCGGGCAGGATAAGCATGAAGGCATTTATTTCGCAGAATCAGGTAACAGTGGTCTAGTACATACCTCGCGCCTCCTACACTGCTGTCGCGCTTTCTTGTTCATTCAGCTTTGTTGTTTTTTGGTGTTCAACCTCACCAAAGAGTACACTGTTCAGTCGAGTTCATTGCAGAATTGAATATGGGGCTTAAGGATTGCATTTTAGACATCGGCACATTGACCCTGAATAAAAAACGTAGAATAGATTTCTTTCAAGGTGTTTATGAAGTAATATTTTTGCGCTATCTGCAGTTCATTAGAACTTTTATGTTTGCACATTCTCGCTTAGTAAGCATTTTTCTCTCGGCCCTTCATGGTTCTTACCTTCAACGCGCTCCGTATTCCTCACGTCACCACACTGAATGTTCAAAGTTGGTTGGACAACCCTTCGTTATTTAAGTCACTTTCAAACTGTTTAAAATATTCTAAGCCATCACTATTAGGAAGCTGCCACGAACTAAGCATTACACCTTTCAGTACACGTACTGAGTTGTTCAAAATACAGTTTTTTTCCACGTGCTATACAAATGCAAGGACAAGAGAAGAGGTGGTGTGAACAAACAAGAATACGGTCTAGCTTATGCTGGTACATGGTGAAAAAACCACGATGGGCGGAGGGAGCAATGTACACGCACTGACGTTTGAACGAACGACAGGCATGACGCACGCTCCGCCTTCTTGCGTGTTATTTCTCATGCCGTCCAAGCACGTCAGTTTTTCACTCCGTTCTTTTCCTCAGTTACAGCACTCAACACCAATTGTGTGTAATGACCGAACTGCATGAGTTCACTAGCATCGAATGATCGAACACTGCATTATCATGCTCCATGCTGATAACATAAACGCCAGGCGCTTCAAAGGTAGGAGGTACCGGTGTTCTTTGATTCTTTGGTCTGTAACATTTGAGAGTGCTGCCTGCAGTGCCAGGACCTTCCTCTTTTCTCTATCTCTTCCATTCGCCTGTGATGAACAGTTTCCTCCGAGTTCACTCACCTGTTCATCAAGATTTCCCGTATGCGCACATATATAAAAGCAGATAGATAGCCGGACAGTCATATATATATATATATATATATATATATATATATATATATATATATATATATATATATATATGGTTGTTTTTTCTGCTGCCTTATAAGTAATCTTCTTTAGGCGATAGATTAATTTTATTATTATTATCCCACTGATTAGCACTACACATTAAAAAAAACATTCCCCTTTGCACCTTGGTTTCAGTGACTGTTGGCTCCCTTCATAAGTTTGTCAAAACGAGTCCCTCATTTCCTTTATCTTGTCTGCTAATTGCTTAACGAGGGTCTCGGTTCTGACAGTCTTGATGCCATAGGTATTGTGACATTCCTTGTGTGCTACGAGGTACATTCCTTGTGTGTGCTACGAGGTACATTCCTTGTGTGTGCTACGAGGTACAGTATTCACGGATTGAAATAGGACATTCGGAGCGCGTGGCCGTCGCTTCATGGAACGCCGCCCGTAGACGCTCATGGAACCAAGGTGGTGCATTGTGGTATGGCGCGAGAGGGAGAACATCTACAAAGCAGAATTGTTCCTTCCAGTAGCCATGAGCCGGCCTGTGGTTTACCACATGCCTGCGTGGCACTGCAAGGCTAGCGCTCCGAATGTCCTATTTCAATCCGTGAGTACTGTGCATTCCTTGTGTGTGCTACGAGGTTCCACGTTCGACGGCGCGGCGTAGACGGAGACCCAGATGACAGGCATCATCAATTACCCAGCCATGCTCGTTGAGAGTGACAACCAGAACGAAGGGGTTTAAGCCCAACCGGACCCAACCGGACCCCGCCGCCGCCGCCGCGGGGAAACAGGCTTTATCCTCCCCAATTGGCGTGGCGGTTTCAGGGGCGGCCCTCCCGGGCACATTCCAGGACAAGGGAACTGTCAGCGGGCCAGAGCGCGCCTTACCTTGAGGAGCGAGTGTCAGTTGATGGATGGAGAATGGAGGCCGGTGACCCGCGGGAACTGTCAGCGGGCCAGAGCGCGCCTTACCACAGCCGACGCTATGCGCTACCTCGAAGTCAACCTTCTTTCCCTCGGACTCAACACGTGAGGGGGGCGAGACAATAAGTGCGGTGGTATGTTTGTGCGCCCAAGTGAAAGCCCTAGCCTCCCCTCCTTCCCCTCCGGCGTGGGCGTCCTCACCCTAGGGAGTGTGGAGAAGAGGATATAAAAATCGAGAAGCAGTACGGAAGAAGAACGCTCAGGACGACATCGTTCGCCAAGAGGGCCTTCAGCGCCGAAGCCCGACGGCGTGCAGCTTCTGCCAGCAACCGCTCGAGCCCAACTCCGGAGCCACTCCATCGCCCCCATGAAGTCGTCGGCACGTAAGCTCGGACGCCCCAGCCTCTGATGTATAATCTTAATCATGTGTAATTATTGAATATATCTGTTTGTTTAAACTGAGCCATACGGTGTCTCTTTGCCTCTCCGTCCCGTGTGGACCTGCGCATTATGGGGGTCATCACACTGGTGTCAGAAGTGGGGTCTCAAAAGCAAATGTCCTCTGAATGCTGCGACATTCATGACTTCAAAATTGTAATCAAAAGGGAATCACGGGACTGATTGTGGGACTTTTACCCCCATTTGAGAGGCTTGAGGCACCGGAGGGCTTGAAAAAAAAATGTCTTTATCTGAGGGAGCTCCCACTCCACAGCCGTCGCTCGGAGCAAGCATGCTGGCATTAGGAAGCGTCATTCCGACGTTTACGGGAGATAAGACAGGGGTTCCAATCTGCGATTTCTTTTCCATGCTAGAAGAGATTGGGAAAATGGGGGGATGGTCCGATGCTCAAATGCTGGGAATGGCGAGGTGTAAGATGGCAGGAGCTGCTCATGATTTTGCATGGCGAGACGAAAAAGTAAAATCCACAAAATCATTTGCGGAATTTAAGAAGCTCGCGTTTGAGCATTTCGACACTGAACCACGTCACGTGCGGGTACAGAGGTTCCGTGACGCCGGACAGATGGTAGGGGAGGACGTGCGAACATTTGCGTCGCGGCTTCAGCGCCTAGCGCGCGATACGTTAAGCAGGGAGGAGGAAGGAGACCAGCTAAGGAAGAAATACGCGGAGGATCTACTTAAAGAGGAAATGACCGCTTTGTTCGTGGCTGGTCTGCAAGACCCCGTGCGCCGGTTCGTGCTCTCGCGCAAGCCGAGCAATTTCGACCAAGCCGTGGAGGCCGCATTGGATGAGGAACGAAATGAGGCGTTAACGACAGCCGCAGCGAGAGTAAGCGTCATAGAGAGAGCGGTGCTCAACCCTGAGGTTGCTCTCTTGACAGAGCGATTAGATCGCTTAGAACAGCTGCTATCTCAGCAGGTAGAACGCCAGGTTGAAGCGCGCGCTCAACAGCGCTCATTCGCTGGAAACCGGAGACCGCCACAAAGCTACAGGCGCGGTATGCGAGATTTTGAAGAAATCGTATGCTTCGCTTGCCAGGGTCGCGGACACATCGCCAGGTTCTGCCAAAACGTGCGCCGTGGGGAGCCACAAAGAGAAGCAGGCGAGACACACCCTAAGCAAGCCTACAGCGGGGCTCCAGATACCGAGACAAAAAACTAGTTAGTCCTCCCCAGCCTGAGGAGCGTGGGGAGGGAGCAGTGGATGATGAGGTGGTGGTAGTTTGTGTGGCCGACGAGGCATGCCCTGTTGTGCGTTGCAAGTTAAATGGTTGTTGCATGGAACTGTTGATAGATACGGGGTCAAAGGTGACATTGCTTAAGGAGAGCAGTTTTAACACGCTTCGAAGGAAGGGGGACCGCGAGGTGTTGGAAGCGTCTGGTGGTATGGCAACCAAATTTGTAGGCATAACGGGGGATCCTCTTGGCATAAGTGGACTCTACCGGTTACACTTCTCTCTCGGCGGAATTGCATTGGAGCACCCCTGCTACGTATGCCCGGACACGGTGTCTCTGCCAAACGGAGTGTCAGGTATATTAGGGCAGGATTTTTTGAGAAAAGGGAAGGTAGTAGTCTCATTCTCTGAGGAAGAGGTTAATGCGGGCGGCTCAAAAGTTCCGTTTTTGAACAGGAGAGGGGCTGAGATTCGCATCACCGATATTGACACCCGTCAAACAGTGGGATCATTGGAGAAGGTATATTCGCGGGTTGCCGTCAGGCTGGTCGATGAGGCGGTCGTCCTTCCTTGGTCGGAGCACATTTTGTACGCGTTTGTGCCTTCAGATGTAGAGAGCGGCGCCGTGGGAGTGCTTGAGCCGGTCGACTCTCTCAGCAATGGCCTGAAGGCAGCCGCGTGCCTCGTGACAGTTAATGACGCCCACAGAGTGCCCCTACGGGTGGTTAACTGTAGCCAGCAGCCACTGAGCCTTCCCAAGAACAAAACATTGGCTTTCTTCACCTCTGCGATAGAGAAACGTGAGCCCACCGATACGGTACTCGCAACTGTAGAGCATGCTAGTCCTTCGGCTGCTCCAAAGGTGTCGTTCGATCTTTCTCACGTAAAATCCAGGGAGAGGGAGGCTCTGGCTGGTTTGCTGAACGACTACTCGGAGGTATTCGCCGCGTCCAACCTGGATTTGGGCTGCTGTGGCGTTATAAAGCACAGGATAGAAACCGTCACTTCATCGCCCGTTTACCAGCGTGCGTACAGGATTCCTTACTCCCAACGTGAGGAGATGGAGCGGCAGGTGCAGGACCTGATTGATCGCGGCATTGTCGAACACTCAAAGTCACCCTGGGGAGCACCAGCACTATTGGTGGAAAAGCCAGATGGCTCGTATCGATTGGTAGTGGACTACCGCAAACTAAATGCCGTAACTCGCATCGATCCATACCCCATCCCCAATATACAGGAGACGCTTTCTCAGCTGGGCTCTGCCAGGTACTTCACGGTAGTGGACATGGCGGCGGGATTCTGGCAGATAGCAATGGATCCGGCAGATGCCGAGAAAACGGCATTCAACACGCCCTCAGGGCACTATGAATGGAAAAGAATGCCGATGGGTCTGGCCAACAGCCCTGCTGTCTGGCAGAGAACCGCTGATGTTATCCTGGCAGGTCTTCTGGGGAGGCTGTGCTTCGTGTATATGGATGACATTATCATATACAGTGACAGTTTTGAGAACCATTTGCGCGATATTGAGCAGGTTTTGGTGCGACTAAGAGGAGCGGGTCTCAAGCTGAAGCCCTCTAAGTGCCAATTCCTCAAAAACGAGGTGAAATACCTCGGGCACGTTGTTTCAGCTGACGGCGTGCGACCGGACCCTGAGAAACTAAGGTGTGTCTCGGATTTTCCATCCCCGACTAGCGTCCGCCAGGTCCGGCAGTTTCTCGGCCTGATCGGTTACTACCGAAGGCACATAGAGGAGTTCGCCAAGCTCGCTAAGCCGCTCACCGCCTTAACAGCCAAAAATGTCGCCTTTCGCTGGGACGAAAACGCGGAGGATGCTCTTGGGGCCCTGAAAAGGAAGCTAATGAGTGCACCGCTGTTGCGCCACCCGGATTTTAATTTGCCCTTCGTTATGGCCACAGATGCGTCAAAGTTTGCAGTTGGTGCCGTGCTATCTCAGGTTATCGAGGGCAAAGAACATCCCATTGCTTTTGCTAGCCGACAGCTGAGCCCCACAGAGCAAAAGTACGGAGCTACGGAAAGGGAGTGCCTCGCCGTTGTCTGGGCAGTAAAGCACTTCAGATGCTACCTTTACGGCCGCAAATTCAAGCTAGTCACAGACTGCCATCCTCTGAAATGGGTGATGAGTGTCAGGGACCCTAGCTCGCGACTCGCTAGATGGAATCTACACCTGCAGGAATACTGCTTTGAAGTTGAGCACAAGTCAGGAAAGACACATCTGAATGCTGATGCACTCAGCCGCACAGCTGCCGTGGCAGCTATAGATGAGTTTGTCCCCGTAGTCGACCCCGCCGAATTACGCACAGAACAGTGCAAAGATCCTGACCTGAAGCGAATAATCGAAAGCTTAGAGGGCGCACCGTCTCACCCCGAACAGCTAGGTTATTTCATTGGCAAAGACGGCACCCTGTGTCGGCGCACGAGGCCAACCAGGAAAGGGAGACCAGAGAAAACCGCTTGGGAGAGAGTCGTCATACCTCGGTCGTGGACAGAAAGGGTTCTTCGCGCGTTTCACGATGCGCCATGCGCCGGTCATTTTGGCGTAGCGAAGACACGCAGGCGTGTGGAGCGTTTGTACTTTTGGAGTGGCATGCGACAGGATGTTAGAGACTACTGTGCGAAGTGTCATTCCTGTCTCGAAAGAAAAACACCCAAGGGACGAAGACCAGCTCCAATTCAGCCGTTCCCGGAGGTTTCGGCTCCCTTCGAGCGGACAGGTATGGACATAATGGGCCCATTGCCCACGACCACTTCCGGAAACAAGTACATTTTAGTATTTGTCGACCACCTTTCAAAATACGCGGAAGCGGTAGCACTCCCAGATCAGAAGGCAGACACGGTTGCAAGAGCATTTGTCGAACAGATCGTGCTCCGACATGGACCCCCGAGGCAACTCTTGACAGATCGGGGAACGAACTTCGTGTCGCAGCTAATGAGGAGAGTTTGCGAGCTGCTTAAGATCGCTAAGAAGCAGACAACACCGTACCATCCGGCTTGCAACGGCGCGGTGGAGCGACTGAACCAAACCGTGGCCGGGTTCCTGTCGCATTTTGTTTCGCGCGACCAGCGGGACTGGGACTTGTGGCTCCCGTATGCAATGTTTGCCTACAATTCCGCAGCACACGAGAGCACGGGCGAATCGCCATTCTTTCTTCTCTACGGCCGAGACCCGGACCAGCCTAGTGAAGTGCCAGAGGGCCCCCGTCGTGTCCCATACGCTTCACTGGACGACTATAAGGTGGAGCTAGAATCGCGCTTGCAAGTGGCGAGGGACATCGCAAAGGAGGCCTTAAAGAAAGCGGCGAAGCGCAGGAAAGAGGTGCACGATCGCAGTGCTAGAGACGCGCCGTTTAATGTGGGGGACAGCGTGTACATTGAAAACTGCCAAAGGCAGATTGGGCTAGCTCGTAAGTTCCAGGCGAAGTGGAGAGGACCGTGCGAGGTTGTCGAGAAGCTTTCTCCGGTAAACTTCAGAGTCCGAGACGTGAACCGGCGCTTGATAAGGATACACGCAAATCGCCTCAAGTCGGCACCGGTTCAGTATTCACGAAATGAGGAAAGGGAAAGCGCGGATTTTGATGGGGACAGAAGTGAAGCGGAGCGCGCAGATAGTTCGCAAGAAACGCCCTCTCCTGCATTTGTTCGGCAGGCGCCAGAGGTGACGGCCAGAATGCCACCGGATTTACTTCATGCATTGCTAGAAGAAGAAGCGCGCGAGGTTGCCGCGCAGATAACGCCAGGAGAGGCTCCTGCCACGAGCCCTCGCGAGTCCCAAAGCAGACAAAGGGTCACAGACTTACTTAGTATGACTCATGAAGGCCGATATCCGCTGCGAAATCGGAAAGCTAAGTCGGACTAATGGTGTAAACAGAGCGGAGTTGTGAACTGGTCAGAATTGTGTAATGCCGCAGCTCATAACATTGCTATATGCGTATGTGTTAAGTTATCGGAGTTAGTAGTCAAACCTTTCTGTCATTAAGTAACACCTTCACAGGAGAGCATGCGGAGCGCATGCAGAACCTGCCCTACTTCCTTTCGTTATCTATATTTTTGTCTGTGCCGTGATCGTGCTAGAAGTGGGAGCTCCTTTGTAACTGTGGTAAATTTATTTCGTCCAGTTTGGACTAGAAAGGAGAGGCTTGGGTGCTGAGTTTCATGTTTATCTGTAAAAGAAGATCAGTGCTGCCCCTGGAGACGCCAGTTATGACAGCGGAGGCATATGGTGTTGTGCAGTGGTGCATAGTGCAGCGAAAAGTGTTTTGTCGGACGCACTGTGCGAGGCGATTCAGAAAGACAAGGGGAGCTGCAGGGACTCAAATGTTCGGAGAACATTCTTCTGGAGGGTGAGCGAGTGTGACATTCCTTGTGTGCTACGAGGTACATTCCTTGTGTGTGCTACGAGGTACATTCCTTGTGTGTGCTACGAGGTACATTCCTTGTGTGTGCTACGAGGTTCCACGTTCGACGGCGCGGCGTAGACGGAGACACAGATGACAGGCATCATCAATTACCCAGCCATGCTCGTTGAGAGTGACAACCAGAACGAAGGGGTTTAAGCCCAACCGGACCCAACCGGACCCGCCGCCGCCGCCGCGGGGAAACAGGCTTTATCCTCCCCAATTGGCGTGGCGGTTTCGGGGGCGGCCCTCCCAGGCACATTCCAGGACAAGGGAACTGTCAGCGGGCCAGAGCGCGCCTTACCTTGAGGAGCGAGTGTCAGTTGATGGATGGAGAATGGAGGCCGGTGACCCGCGGGAACTGTCAGCGGGCCAGAGCGCGCCTTACCACAGCCGACGCTATGCGCTACCTCGAAGTCAACCTTCTTTCCCTCGGACTCAACACGTGAGGGGGGCGAGACAATAAGTGCGGTGGTATGTTTGTGCGCCCAAGTGAAAGCCCTAGCCTCCCCTCCTTCCCCTCCGGCGTGGGCGTCCTCACCCTAGGGAGTGTGGAGAAGAGGATATAAAAATCGAGAAGCAGTACGGAAGAAGAACGCTCAGGACGACGCTCAGGACGACATATATATATATATATATATATATATATATATATATATATATATATATATATATATATATATATATATATATATATATATATATATATGTATGTATATATATTGTTACGCCGCAGAGTTCGAGGAAGAAGAGGAGAGAGGCGCGGACAGTCTGATCTGGGCTCTGGGCCGTCGGCGACCAGCTTTCATCCACCGAGCTTTCACCTGTATTAAAGCCACTTCATCCGCTACATTTGGTGCTAAGTGCTGGGTAAATACGTCCTGTATTCGCCAGTACCTCGTCGCAGCCGCCGTGTAGCAGGTTTGCCAGCTTTCTTGCCTCAACTGTTCCTCCCAATGCCTACCACGCAAGCGACGCAGACTCGGGTACAGCGACCTGACCAAGAGACGGCCTTGCTCCATCAGCGAGAGCCGCGTACGTTCCACGGCGAGACCGAAGAGGACGTTGAAGAATGGCTTCGGCATTATGAAAGGTGCAGCAGGTACAACCGTTGGGATTCTATTGCCCGCCTTTACAATGTCGTTTTCTTACTTGCTGGCACGGCTCTGACTTGGTTTGACAACCACGAGGAAATTCTCGCTACCTGGAGCCGATTTGTAGAAGAAATCAGTAAGTCCTTCGGAGACACTCTTGCGAAGATGGAACGCGCTGAGCAGCAACTTTCTCAGAGAGCCCAGCTGCCCGGCGAAACATGCATGCGGTACATCGAAGAAGTCTTGAAACTTTGCCGCACTGTCAACCGGCAAATGCTAGAAGATAAGGTCGGACACCTTCTCAAGGGGATTGCTGAGGATGTGTATCACTTCCTTATTTCACGCGACACCCTTGATACGGTTGCAGATGTCACAAAGCAGTGTCGTGCATTTGAGGCGCTTAAAGCCCACCGGATAGCGCCAAATTCGGCCGCCTCTCGAGTGTCACAGCCGTCGCCAGCATCGACGTCCCCGACCCCGAAGACATCGCTTCTAAGTCAGGAGGATCGTACGCGAGGAGTTGGCTGCTCAGTGGCCACGTACAAATTTTGATGTATATTACCAAGAGCCATCGAGGTCCGTGCCATCACGGGAACAGCCTACGCCATGGACTGCTGCCCCAAATGGCAACGGACCATGTTACACCACCGGCTCCGAGCGGACCCGGTAATCGACGTCGCACCCTTATTTCCAGCAGCGTCCGTCCCATCCTGGTGAAGTGCGTCGTGGTGCGCCCCGTCGCGTGTCTGTCGCCTCTCCTCAACCTCCAACGGATCCTGATATGAGCTACCAGAGCCGCCAGCCGCCCATATGTTACGGCTGTGGATGCAGCGGACACATCTCCCGCTTTTGCCCGCGTCGACAACTTTCTCAACCCCCTGCACAACGCGCACCACGCTTCAGGAATGACGCCCAGTGGGAGCGGCCACCCGCTAGCTTCTATCGGCCTCCTTCTCCCTCCCGAGGTGCACGCAATGACTCCCCTGTCTCCAATCGCAGTATCACTCCGGCGCCGCAGCGGCAAGGCCTGTTCACCATCCCCACGTCGCCGCTGCGTTTCTCCACCGCTGGGAAACTAGGTGGTGCGACCGATGGAGGTAAGGTCGCCGGACGGTCAATTTCGAGAATACATCTGCCTATCATCATGTTAAAGAACAAAGTGTCAGTGTGTGTTAACAATGTTGAGACGGATGCCTTGGTTGATACTGGTGCCGCTGTGTCAGTTATGAGTCTCATTTAAGAACCGCCTTGGACACAAAGTTATGTTTTTGCGGGACAGAACTGGTACGTTTATTGAGTTGGGGGTGAAACTCTAGTTCCGGTTGGCCTGTGCTCGGCTTCAGTTTTACTAGGTGACGAGTGCTACAGAACAGAATTCGTTGTGCTGAGACGTACCACACATGACGTTATTTTGGGTGTTGACTTTTTGCGCGAGTGTGGGGCAACGCTTGACTTTAGTAGCGGGGAGATTTCTTTGAAGTCGAGGAAAGGAAATGGCGCAGTATCTGTCTCATATATCGTTGGACACCTGGTTCAGGTGTCCAACGATATATGAGACAGATACTGCGCCATTTCCTTTCCTCAAAAAACCAATTATTATTATTATTATTATTATTCTGGCATTAGCGGATAACCTGTCCCATTATCATGAAGGAGTTCTCTCCCTGACAGATGATGTGGTGCTGCCTCCGATGACGGCAACATTTGTGCCCGTGAAATCATCGGACCATTCTTGGGAAGACACTCAATAGTCGTCGAGCCAGATGTTCAGACCGGGGCGAAGAAAAATGTGTTGGTGCCACGTGCCTTCCTGGAGGCAGTGGGTGGTCATGCACACCTCTGGACTGCGAATGTGTCAGAAGAGCCTGCTCGTCTTCCTTCTGGTCTAGTACTCGCGAGATTTGAGAACCATGTGACCCCATTGAAACTATTTCTCATTGCAGCGGTGCCGCGCAAGCAAAGTCTGAATATGGTGCTGCGCTTGAGCGCATGGTCAACAAATCGCTCCCGTCTAGTGAACGCCATACACTGAAAGACATTTTGACGGCTCATATCCAAGTATTCGACTTTGCCTCCAACGGATCTAGTAGCCATTTCCCTGCCTCTCTACTGCAGCATAAAATTGACACTGGAAGCGCACCCTCTATTCGCCACAAACCTTATAGAGTATCTCCGGATGAGCGCAAGTTAATTCAAGAATAGGTGGACGACATGCTGCAGAAAGGAGTTACCCGCGAATCTTCTCTTCCGTGGGCCGCACCTGTGATCCTAGTCCGGAAAAAAGGCAATTCTTGGCGCTTTTGCGTTGACTACCGTCGTTTAAATGCGTTGACCAAGAAAGACGTGTACCCGCTACCTCACATTGACGACGCCGTCGATTGTCTGCATTCCACGTCATATTTCTCTTCCGTTGATTTGCGATCTGGCTATTGGCAAATTCCCCTGCATCCATCCGACCGTGAGAAGACAGCTTTCGTAACCCCAGATGGCTTGTACGAATTTAATGTGATGCCGTTTGGTTTGTGCAACGCCCCCGCGACATTCGAGCGCTTTATGGACTCTATCCTTCGCGGGTTAAAATGGGAAATTGCATGTGTTATCTGGATGATGTCATCATTTTCGGCAAGACCTTCCAGGAGCACAATGCCAGACTGCGTGTTGTTCTCGAATGCATCGGCAAAGCGGGACTCATTTTGAACTCTAAGAAGTGCCACTTTGGGGGCCGACAAGCTCTAGATCTTGGCTTCTTCATCGACAAGGATGGCATCAGGCCCGATCCGCAGAAGATCGCTGCAGTCCGCAATTTCGAAACTCCACGCACCCTGAAAAGCCTTCGGAGCTTCCTGGGACTCTCTTCTTATTTTCGTCGTTTCATTGCTGGCTTTGCGCAAATTGCCCACTCCCTCACATCTCTTCTGCATAAGGATTCGCAGTTTGTGTGGACCCCTGAGTGCGAGTCCTTGTTCCATCTCCTCAAATCTTCTCTCACTTCAGCACCCCTCCTGCGGCACTTCGACCCTTCTGCTGTGACGGAGGTTCACACTGACGCCAGCGGCGTCGGTCTTGGGGCAGTACTTGTCCAGCTGCATAGTGGGGCTGAGAACGTTGTTGCCTACGCCAGCCGCACGTTAACAAAATGTGAGCGTAACTACACTGTCACCGAATTGGAGTGTCTCGCAGTTGTGTTCGCTGTGCACAAGTTCCGACCCTATTTATATGGACGCCACTTCACTATTGTCACAGACCATCATTCTCTATGCTGGCTCATCGGACTTCGCGATCTATCTGGTCGTCTGGCGCGCTGGGCACTGCGCTTGCAAGAATACAACTTTGCTGTCTCGTACAAAAGTGGCCGCCGTCACGCTGATGCAGACTGCTTGTCCCGCCACCCATTGCCGACTTCAGTCGCCGATGAAGACTGTTTCGACGGGTGTTTAGCCTCGCTCGCGCCAACCTTCCCCAGTGAGGCGACCTTCCGGCGCGAGCAACGTCGTGACCACTCACTGGAGCCCTTTATAGCAGCGGCAGAAGGAGGAGTAGATTCAATGCCCTTTACTGTCAAAGATGGCATTTTGTTCAAGAACTACTCCGTCGATGGTGCTACCCTGCTTTTGGTCATTCCGAAAAGTCTCCGTCGGCAAGTTTTGCACGCTATGCACGACGACATCACATCTGGACATCTAGGTTTCTCTCGCACTCTGCACCGACTTCGCCAGCGTTTTTATTGGCCGCAAGATTATAAGAGCACCAAGCAGTACGTTGTAACATGTGAAGAATGCCAACGATTTAAGCCACGAACCATCCCGCCGGCCGGTCCTTTGCAGCCCGTCAAACCACCCACTACCCCTTTTGAAAAAGTTGGAATCGACCTTCTAGGTTCTTTCCCAAAGTCTTTTGAGGGACGCCGCTGGGTGATTGTGTGTGTAGACTATCTCACCAGATACACGGAAACCGCCGCTCTCATTACCGCAAAGGCTGATGCTGTTACGACGTTTCTCCTACACACTGTTATTCTTCGCCATGGCGCACCCCGTGTTATAATAAGTGATCGTGGAAAGCAATTTACTGCTGATGTCGTGGAAGAAATGCTCCGGCTTTGTGGATCGGACTACCGACACTCCACACCCTACCACCCGCAGACCAACGGTCTTACCGAACGCACCAACCGCACACTGACGACAATGTTTTCCATGTACGTCTCGTCTGATCATCGAAACTGGGACGCAGTGCTGCCATATGTGACGTACGCTTATGACACTGCCAATCATGAGGTCACCGGATATTCTCCCTTCTATTCGCTTTATGCCAGAACTCCCCGCGTTTATCTCGACACGATCTTCCCGTTTTCCCCCAACGAAAACGAGTCGGTTGGCCAGATACTATGCCGTGCCGAAGAAGCCCGTCGTATAGCCCGTTTACGTACACTGGCCTCGCAACGCCGTTCGAAAGAACATTACGACATGCGTCATAGTGCCGTGACTTACTCTCCAGGAGACTGTCTGGCTGTGGACGCCAATCCGCAAAAGAGGGTTGTGTGAGAAGTTCCTGTACAAGTACTATGGCCCCTTCGTCGTGTTGGACCAACTGACTGACGTGAATTACGTCGTCGCCAATGTGACGACGGATAAACGCCGTTCCCGCAAGACACAAGTTGTTCATGTGGCTCGCTTGAAGCGCTGCCATCGCCGATCTACCTAACTTTCTCGGGGACGAGAATCATCTGCACCCGGGGAAACTGTTACGCCGCGGAGTTCGAGGAAGAAGAGGAGAGAGGCGCGGACAGTCTGATCTGGGCTCTGGGCCGTCGGCGACCAGCTTTCATCCACCGAGCTTTCACCTGTATTAAAGCCATTTCATCCGCTACAATATATATATGTATATATACTAGCGGACAAGGTAAAGGAAATGAGGGGCTCGTTTTTGACAAACTTATGAAGGGAGCCAACAGTCACCGAAAACAATGTGCATAGTGGAATGTTTATAATTTTTTAATGTGTTCTTATCAGTGGGACAATATTACTCTGATTATTCTATTTGGTAAATAAAATTACTTATAAAGAAGCAGAACAATTAACCATGCCGCAGGTGGGATCAGAACTCACGACCTCTGAATATCGCGTCCGGTGCTCTACCAACTGAGCTACGGCGACGGCAGTACAGTGTGCTGCTCTAGTGGGTATTTATGTTTACTGGGTGTAAGCGAATCTTG
This sequence comes from Amblyomma americanum, assembly GCA_030143305.2. Taxonomy (NCBI): domain Eukaryota; kingdom Metazoa; phylum Arthropoda; class Arachnida; order Ixodida; family Ixodidae; genus Amblyomma; species Amblyomma americanum. The sequence continues at coordinate 5,784 of JARKHS020036259.1, read as the reverse complement.
ACAGTGTTCACCAGCGCCATTCTCGTTCATAGCGGCGGACGTAGCACGTCCTGTATTATGCGAGTGTGATATGGTACGTTGTCTAACGGCGAGCACGGAAACTGTGCGAGAGCCCTCTTATGCTACCTATGGCGTCAAGACTGCCAGAACCGAGACCCTCGTTAAGCTATTAGCAGACAAGGTAAAGGAAGCGAGGGCCTCGTTTTTGACAAACTTATGAAGGGAGCCAACAGTCACTGAAACCAAGGTGCATAGGGGAATGTATAATTTTTTTTATTTGTTGTTAATATCTGTGGGATAATACCTAACCTACGACCACGGAAATTCGCGTCCAGTGGCACCATGCCAATTGTCGAGGAGCTGCCTTTCTTTCTTCGGATTGTCATCAAGGTTCAAGAGGTTTATACAATAACCGGAAGATGAGCAATGCCATATTTATTTAGTTCCTAAATCGGTTATTTTGCACACGGAATGCATTTATGTTCTCTGAACCAGCAGCGAATATGTTTGATAATGTTTGTTCTAGTGACACGACTTCAGCAGTCTGGCTTTCAAGATAACGCCTGATCAAATCTACAAAAATAAAAAAGTTATCGGTTCACCAATGACAGAAGGATACCAAGTCACCATGATAGAAGGGTCGGAAGAGAAGTCCACTTGCACTGACCAAAGCGACATTTTCTGTCTCGAAAGTATTCAGCTACTCGGAAGCCAGCCCTTGTATTGCTTCTGACCTCTGTATTCTTGTATACCCGTAGGCAGGCAGCTGTTCTAAAATTAAATGGATAAGAAAATGAATCTTATGGAATGAATTCCAGTGTTATTTGACATTATTTTGAGCATTCATCATTAACAGTCCAATTCTGCGGCCATTACTTTCTGTTCTTCTGATGAACGTGCTGCGCCAAGGCTTGATTTACCTCGGGCATTGGATGCCAGCGAGAAATCACATGTTCGTTGAACCTCTACTCGTTGGAAATGCTTAACCTCTGCTGCATTCATGTGTAATATAAACAGAAAAAAAACAAGGAAAATTTTCAGCATTACAAGTGCAGATTTGACGATACCTCATAACGAAACATCAGACCAGGAGGCTGCATCGAAATGCCACCTGATGGATACTTCGGGCCATAAGTGAGTGCTTCGTTCCATCTCACCCCCCCCCCCCCCGCCCCGTGCTCCTACCATGCGTAGGCACGCATTGCACCCGTGCACGGCGCACGCGATGATTGACCACAACGTTCAAGATTCCAATATAGATAACATACCGCTAAACGACAACAATGAATGCCCAGATTCTCATCCAACGCATCCGGAAGACGAAGTAATAAGACCCTGAAACATGATCATCAAAACAGACGGCGGCCCGGACAGAGGAAATGGATCACACCCACCGGAGACATGCACCGCCACGGCACCGTTCCGCCGCTCCCTCGGGGCGATTACAACATCGTCATTAACCGAGAGGCGGTCTGGTCGCAGATGAACACTCCGCCATCGGCCTCCAAGCAGCCATCCAGACTAGACTGCCGTCAATCGCGCGCTGCTTACATCAGGCGATAATTCGAGCGAATGAGCGAAGAAAATGTTGCAGTTATCTGCAATAGGGACTAAACATATATATGCTGCAGCTCTCCGCAACCTGGAAACGGTAACCATCGAAGGTTGAACGAAGGAAAAAGCATCACACATCGCTCAACAGAAACGCAGTGCGGCTGGTGCGGGAACGAAATTCCCGAAAATGAACTCGATATGCTCGACCACAAGGCCGTCGCTTCGGTGCACTACACTACAATAAAAGAAACACAGTTCTCATGACTGACCATAAAAAAGGGCCCCAAGCGGGTTTTACAGCCGCACAACGTGGATATGCGGTTGTTAGACGGCGGAACGTATTGCTGGCCTGTCAACACACTGGTTTGGACCACGGGCCTTTTTCCAAATATTTCGCCAAATTCAGCAATTCGAGCACAGGAGAAACGTTGTACCTATTACAGAGCCGGTGGGTGCCCGGCGGCACAGGGGATCGAACCTAGGACCTCCCGAATGCGAGGCGGGTACTCAACCATAATTCCACCGCTTCGGTGTGGAACACTCTTAAAGAGTGTCCACATAGTCGTCATAAAATAAAAATAAAATAAAATTGCTGATGAGAGCGAGCATTATCCGCCGGCGCTGCAGAGATTCCTATGAAAATCCCACATGAAAGCGCGATCGGTTGCGGAGAAACTTCTGGCGCCGATTCTAGGAAGCTGCATTCCCGTGACGACAAACGTGGCGGTACCTTTCGATGCAGGACGCCTCTCTTCGGACCGGATTCGTCGTTGTGACTGCCGATTTCATCGCGTTGAACGGTGACAAATGGGGCAGCGGTCTTTCGCTTCGTCTCGTCTCGCCTATTTAAAAAAATTATGATTGATAAGCTTGTTTTATTTTTATGTTTTCGAGTGACAATTCTGCCTCTTTTAGGCCCAAGAGAAGCGTCCTTTTTGTTGACAGCTGTTGTTCTCCTCCTAACAGCCAGATGGTGCCACTAGGCTAAACTTATGGACGTACTAGCGGAAAAGCTTGTCTGCTCCGCATGCGCGGTAATCCTTCCCGACTGCGGATTAGCCACTGCGCATGCGCAGCTTCCCTACGTAAAACCGCAATACATCTCCGCTAGCACGCCTCCAGTATGCTATGTTTCTAGAAACGGCTTAACGTCCGGCAAAATTGCTGCATTTAGCGCAACCGGGAAACGGCAGACAGTGTCGATTAACCTCTTTTCTTGCCATATCCTTGTGCGCCGTGAGCAGACGACGACGGGCGACGTGGTTGCCATTAGGTGTGTGCGAGGCAGCATTTCTGCGGCCGGTAATTTTGCTCGCTCTCACCGCCGAATGCCCAAGTGTGAACGCGCCTTCAGGGTTGCTTGATGGTGGAACGAATCACTGGTCTGTAAAACCCAACTCTTTGATCCACGACCCTTTTCTCAAGCAATGCGCCCCAAAGAATCCAGCCGAGCACCAGGCCAGGAGAAACCTTGAACCCATCAGAAAACCGGTGGGTGCCCGGCCGCACTGGGGATCGAGTCCAGCACCTCCCTAATACGAAACGGATGCTCTGATATAAGACCATATGCTTCTGGGGCACCGTCGGTTTTCAGCTGTGTGCAGACAGCTGGCGCGCTCGGTCGGTCCTTGAGGGCAGCATAAACCATTTTCTAAATTTCAAAAGACAGCCTTGTTAGAGAAAAGCCGGCTGACACATCTAGCTTTCTTTCTCTTAAGATCCCGACTGCCATGCGTGGCTTAACCTCTGCCGGAATGTACAGGAAATAATACATTATTCTGACGCCAGAAGGCTTAAGCGCTGCAGCCGCAATTTCATCCTCCAAAACAGGGGCGGTCGCCACGGTGACGAGTTCTTTCTAGAGCACAGCTTCATTTCGAGCCCCGAATTGTTGGAAACCACGAGAATGGTGCGACTAGAGGACATAACCAGATTTGCCTCTAGCCTATGATACGACGGTTCTTCTCATAAATGCTCATGAGATGCAAAGATTTTCTCTTTAGAACGACTCGAAACTAGTCCTTGCTCGATCAAACAAGTTCTTGAAGCGGGGAGAATGTTTTCCTAATGCGACGCAACCCGCGGGTAAGCACGCATCATCTGCTCACTTCTGAAAGCCGGCAGCTTGTGCCGCCTTGCAGAATGTCTATGTGCAGCAAGCATTTGTGAGGACATGCGAGGATGGGCTCCAACTGTCAGCCGCAATAGCCCGCCGAACACCGCAGCCCTGCAAGTGTCTCCACCGATGCGCAATCAATATTCCCGAACGATCTGTCACGAATTTCTATCAAATTCGACGAACGATTCCATTTCTACTGCACTAGTGTAGCACTGTCAGACCACACCGCTTAGCTATAGGCCCAACTTCTCAGCGCCGTAATCGTACCAAGCGTAAGCGGCGCACGCAATGATTGACCCCAACATGCACGAGCCCAATATGAATGATATACCGCTAAACGGCAAAAATGAATGTTCAGATAGTAATAGCGCAGCCGGATGCGGGTGTATGTCTTGAAAACTCCCGCGTGACCGGATTGTGGGTCAGCATGGAAATAGGCGCATATGTTCGTGCGCAGGTGGGGAGGAATAACGAGTAACCACTTGCGGCCGTCGGTGCTGTAGTTGTGGCGATAGAGGAGGTTATCGCGAATCACGAAGAGGGAAGCATGGCGGCGGAGAGTACGGGATGGAGAACCAGCCGTGGGGTTGGAGAGAAAGTCGAGAAGGGGTGCGATCCAGGGGTCAGTACTTTGCGCTGAGGGCATGTCGCTGATGTGAAGGGACGACGGGGAGACGTCAGAGGTGGAAATGCTGGCGATCTCGGCTGGAAGTGGGCAGCGGGACAGGGCATCAGCGTCTTGATGCTTGCGGCTGAACGATAAACCACGCGGATGTCATATTCTTGCAGACGAAGAGCCCACCTGGCAAGGCGGCCGGAAGGGTATTTCAAGGAAGAAAGCCAACAAAGCGCATGATGGTCCGTCACAACGTCAAAAGAGCGGCCATAGATGTACGGGCGGAATTTGTCAAGGGCCCATACGACGGCCAAACACTCTTTTTCACTGACGGAGTAATTAGTTTCAGCCTTCGTAAGTGTGCGGCTTGCGTAGCAACAACGTATTCATCAAAAGCACAGATGCGCTGGGCGAGTACGGCGCCGAGGCCGACACCACTGGCGTCCGTGTGGACCTCGGTAGGAGCGGTCGAGTCGAAATGGCGCAGTATGGGCGGCGCTGTGAGAAGGCGGCGCAAGGTGTTATACGCATCGTCGCGCGCCGGAGACCACATTGATAAGTCGGAACTGCCGGAGTGTTAAAGGCGCAGCAATCGAAGCAAAGTTGCGAATAAACCTCGAAAGTAAGAGCGCAGACCTAAGAAGCTGCGCAAGTCTTTGATGGAAGTGGGTTTGGGAAAGTCTGCGACAGCGCGTAGTTTAGCTGGGTCGGGACGAACGCCTTGCTTAGAGACAACGTATCCTAAAATTGTCAGCTGACGCGCAGTAAAACGGCATTTCTTCAAGTTGAGCTGCAGGCCAGCGTCAGAGAGGCAAGTCAAAACGTGCTTCAGGCCGGATAGATGGGTTTCAAAGTCGGGAGAAAAGACGACAATGTCGTCGAGATAGCATAGACACATTTTCCACTTGAGTCCACGCAAAATGGTGTCCATCATCCGTTCGAAGATTGCAGGGGCATTAAAAAGGCTGAATGGCATCACAGTAATCTCATACAATCCGTCGGGGGTCACAAAAGCAGTTTTGGGACGATGGGCCGCTTCCATGGGGACCTGCCAGTACCCAGAACGTAAACCGAGGGAGGAAAAGAGCTCCGCCCCTTGGAAACAGTCCAGAGCGTCATCTATGCGGGGGAGCGGATAGACATCCTTGCGCGTTATCTTATTAAGGTGGCGGTAATCGACACAGAAGCGTATGGAGCCAACTTTCTTTTTCACAAGGACAACAGGCGATGCCCAAGGGCTACTTGAGGGCTGAAGGACGCCGTTTTGAAGCATTTAGTCGACTTGCTCTGTAATAGCCTGGCGCTTGGTTGGAGACACACGATAAGGGCGCTGCAGCAGCGCCGCGTGGGCTCCAGTGTCGATGCGATGGGTTACGGTGGAAGTTCGGCCCAAGGAAGTTTGGTGAGCGTCGAAGGAAGAGCGAAATTGATGAAGGAGGGCGAGAAGCTGTGTTCTTTGCGGCGGGGGGAGATCGGCGTCGATGGAGCGCAAGAA